>CM060974.1:9555196-10134338 GCA_030765045.1 Tenodera sinensis
AGGATGATAAAAATTGCTGGGACTTGTGATAGCAAGTACCTTGTTTTTTAGTTATAATGAAGCCCTGTTCCTTTTCTTTGTAAATGTGATGTTTCATAAACTCCTGATTTTAAATCTGAATCTGTTAACTTCATCATAATGAATTTGAACACGCATTTGCTCTGCCACATAAATTAGCATATTACATTTTTACTAGGCTATTCAGAGCTGTTGTTGCTTTCATAAGGTGTTATCTTGATGTTTAAAATAAACATATTGTTAATTTTATTACAGGCATGGCAGTGCACATGTACCGTAACATTAATATTCTCAAGTCTGGAGGCATAGAGTTACGTGGCCTGAAGGCCAGCTTGGCTCCTCGACGTGACAGAATACAGGCTGCTCCAAAACTGGAACAGTATTCATTTGTTCCATATGACACTGTTATACAGAATAAGGTAAAGTCACTATACTCTGGATGTTAAGTTAAGAAGAATTAATTTCAATTAAGAGATATGCCTTTTGTAAGCAATATGGATTATTATTTATGCCAACAAACTTACTGTTGGTGTTTTTAAACACAAAAGCCGCATGTGGGCAATCTGTAGGTTATTTAGTCCCGGGACATAAAGTATTTGCAATAGTAAGTCACCTTCGGGATAATTGCCTCTGATGTGAGACTGCCTTTGTGGTTTACTGGGAGAAATATGAAATGGTTGGACAATTCAATGTCATTCTGGCTTAATGGTTAGAGCACCCATCTATGTTTCAAATTCCAGCTGTGGCATTGAATTTTTCTGCCATTGAATGTTGAATTTCTTTTTAAAAATTACTGGCATACTTTTAAATGCTGTTTTATGCATCAAAAGTGTTTATCATTTCAGGCAAGTTCGCTTGGCGACTCCAGTAAAAGGCAAATCAATGCTTTGACAACAGTTCTGCAGACTGCGCTGGAGAACTCTGGAAGTGCACTGAAAATGAAGGTGGCAGAAGTAGCTGGAGAATGTAGCCCTGAAGCTCTACTAGCTCCTTTAATTATAGACATTCTGGAATCAGAACCTATGTTAAATGTAAGTAATATGGCAATAGTTACAGTTTTAGTTAGATACTCAATTGTTTTCGGCTTATAATTTCTGCTACAAGCTATTGTTAAAATACTATACTTATTTGCTGTGCTTATTATTTGAAGTACAAAACCATTGAACTATTTTTATTTGCTTAGTGCCTATGGTATAAAAATGCACATAAAATTAAAGATTGAGACAGAATATTAGAAGACCCCAAAAGAAAATCGTTTATGTGAATATTTGTTAAAAGTGTAATTTGTTTTTTGATGATGGTATGTGTTGGTCAAATGACGAAAACGTGTTAATAATGTTCATTGTTACGAACAACTAAGTTTGCCCAAAGACGTCCTAAATCTTTCCATATTTGATTTTAACATATATGTATAAATATTAGAATTAAATGTGTTCCATAATAAAAGTAGGGGAGGATGGTTAGGGATCGCTTCCCTAACAAGAAAGAACTATTTGATGGACGCATACGTGGATGTATATGAAAAAGGCGGTGTCACGTGAGGTGATGCCATAATCTTCTCATTAGCGTGTGTGTGTAATCAAGACATAAGGACGTATTGGTGTAACGTGTGAATATAGAACTTTCGCCAGACTTTCATCAAGCATTAGTTCCACTAAATGAAAAAGTGGAAACGTTTTAAATCATTTAGAATGGTGCTAAGAGGAATTATTTAATGTAAAATATCGATAAAGTGTTAATAAAATAATACATTGTGGTGAAGAAACTTCGTGTGATTTTTCATTCCATCCGTTACCACGCCCTGAGATCACAAAGATCTCAATAGCTCAAAGACACAACGTTAATAATAATTACAAAAACCGCACCAAGATGAAATTTCAGTTTATAAGACAGTACAGAGAGCTAAAAATGTTTTGGCAGTTCTTGTAATTCAGTCTTATTTTAAGTTCAAGCGATATGAAAGTTTTAACAAATATCTAATGTTGTAATATTTTCAGGTGGATCTTTCTGTAATTTCTACAAATGTGGAGCCATATTCACAAGCACCAAACTTAGAATCTCTGGGAATAAAGTTTGTTAATCGAAATCCTCTGGCTGGACCAGTGGAACAGAACTGTCACATGGTGGTGGCTACAGACGTGCTGCAGCATAGAGAAGTTGCCAAACTGCTGAAGAATATGTCAGATTCTCTGAAAACAGGGGGTTTTGTGCTCTTAGAGGAGCCTAGGACTGTAGACGATGTACTTGTGAAACAAACTGGCATGGAGATCATTGCTAGACATTCTACTAATGACAAAGTATATCTTCTACTGAGACAGGTGGGTTTCTCATAGGTTAGCGTTTGCTAGGAGTAAGCATTTTTTAATTTCATAATGGAGTACTTGATAAGTGCCTTAAATTATAAGGACACGGCAGAGATTTGCAGGAAAATTCCCCTACCTGAAACTATTTTTTACATTAAGCACTTTTATTTTCTAAAAATATCCTATTTTTAGATATTTAGATCTTTAGATATTTTTAATTTTTAGATATTTCTAAAATATCGTTGTTACCTAACGCTGGATTTCTGACAATGAAGTCATAATCTCTTGCTCTCCAATATTTTTCGCTGATGGATGGGGCACTAAAAGTGGCCGGGCATATTTGAAGGTGGTCTCGATCCATTTCCTCTTGCAGATCACATAGAGGACAGAGTGGTGAAGAATATATCCCAATTCTGTTTAAATGTTTTGCCAGAAAATCATGTCCTGTAATCAACCTGAAGGTTGCAACTGCTGTTTTTCGAGGATACTCAGGAATTACTGTTTGAATGTTTGGTAGTTCCCATCTTTTATTTTTTGATTTCTCATAGTTACAATTTATATAATTTTTTTTTTTTTTAATTTAGAGTTGACTAATCTTTTAGTTGCATAAAATGGTAGATTAACTATAGATTTCTGTACACTGCTGGTTCCCTTTTTTGCAAGAAAATCAGCTTTCTCATTACCACTCAGTCCACAGTGAGCTGGTATCCATTGGAAGACTAGGTGTTTTTGAAGTGCTGTTAGATGGGTAAGGATTTTCCAACATTCTATAATAGTTTGGTTTTTTGGTGACAACTTGGAAGTAATTGCTATAATTGCTGTCCTGGAATCTGAGAGAATAACTGCTTGATGGAAATGTGAAATTCTGTACAAAAGATTTTAGAGGGCCATTCTAATTACACAGGAAAAATGTACATCTCATTTAAATACACTATTAGTATCAGTTTTTTGTAACATAGGTGCTTTCAAAATATCCCAAAAAGCACCTAAGGAATAATAATATTGCCATTTTTAATTTATGCCAACAAACTTACTGTTGGTGTTTTTAAACACACAAATCGTGTGTGTTGTCACAGTAGCTTAATGGTTAGAGCACTTGCCTGGTAAGCTATAAAATAGCTTTGAGAATGAGTTGGAGTCAACTCGAAACTCGAGTCAGTGTTTGAAAAAATAACTTGCAACATTACTAAGATGTGAAGTTTTTAGTTTCTAATTTGTTCTTACATCAGAATCTTGTTGCTTCACTGTTAATAGCTTCAATTTCCTTAATTAATTCAAACAGTAATTCCTAAGTATCCTCGAATCTGGACTGATGTCATGATTTTTCTTCCAGATGTGTTTTATACATCTTAATGCTTTTGGATGTCGCTTTCTAAGTTCCTCTTAATTTTCCTATAAAACTTTGGATTCAGTTATTGCATTCTATTTGATAGATTCTGGATTTTCTATTTGTTTTTAGTGGTATAGCCAAGTATGCCTACTTTTGCAACATTTAAGACTATGGGATTTGATTCCAGGCTTCAAGTGCCTCAGACCCAGTTGTGGTTGAGGTTACAGATAAGGAGTTCAGTTGGGTAGAAACATTGAAATCAGCACTTCAAAAGAGTGAAACAGAAGGAACAAAGATACTGATTGTAAGCCACAGTAATCCTGTTTGTGGTGTTATTGGTATGGTAAACTGCATTAAACAAGAACCAGGTGGCGCCAATGTAAGGTTAGTATTGAATACTATATTTAAATATTTCTTCCACTCGTATTAATTTACATGGGTAGGGTATTTTAAGACTTTATGGTAATGGATCTTTCTTTTTGTGGTTAGAAAATCCTGGTAGTCTTTTTACTGAAACAGAATATATGGTTTGTCCCCAAAATATATTAAGTACATTATGAATTTGACTTATTTTCTGTTTACAATTAACTTTATTTGTGTTACTTCAATCTTCAATTGTTGGAATATTGTTTATCAGTTGCATAATTGTTAACTATCATATTTTGATTTAATGTATAACATTTTAAGGATTATTTAAATATAATGCAAAAAATGTTAGGAAGTTAGAATGAGATCGCTTTCCTAACATTTTCGGGATTAGGGAAATATAGGGAAAATGATGTCATAGGGGACGCTATAAAATGTGCATATATGCAGATGGATACATGTGCATAACTAAAATAATACAGCAAGATCGGTCCTTCTCTTCGTCAGTAGCATCGGTCGAAGATAGACGCATTTTGATATGTGCACGATATAAGATAGTAAAAGTGAAATATTGATTAACCATAATACTTTAATCGATGTGAAGAGCGCGATTAAATAAAAGGACATAATATCATGGTGAAGCACAAAATGATGGAAAATGCATTTAGCAAAATATTGCTAAATAACTCAAACATTATATGATGTCGATGTTGAGAAAGTCGATGCTCTAACAAAAAGGACTCACTAATGTGATACATATTTAAAATACTGTGAATAAGGTGCAAATAAAATAATTCATAAAGACTTAATCCCGAGTCCACAATTATTTCACCCTGTACCACGGCCCGAGATTGCAAAGAATTGAAAGCTCTACAACCCGCCATTTATTTAAAGCCACACCAGTACTAATGAAAGAACCTTAAATTTTCTTGAAAAATAGCACAAGCTTTAAACAGTTATGCATGTAAATTATGTTAATTTACACCCCTGAAGTGAAACTGCTCATTTAAGGTGCTAATAGAACCAAAGATATAGTATATTTTTGTTACATTTGCAGGTGCGTTTTTATTCAGGATAACAAGGCACCAGCTTTTTCATTGAGGTCACCTTTCTATACGGCTCAGTTGAAGAAAGACCTAGTAATGAATGTATATCGAGATGGAGTGTGGGGTTCATTCCGTCATCTGAGGCTTGAAAATTACTCTGAGACAACGTCACTGCAAGTGGAGCATGCTTATATCAACGCATTAACTCGTGGAGATCTTGCCAGTTTGCGCTGGATCGAAGGACCACTTACACACTACAGGTAGTGTACATCATTTAATAATTTGGTTTATTAAATGTTGGATTATAGATTAGATTTGGATTGCTGATATGTATGGAGTTAACTAGTTCCTTTGGGAAAAATACCATTTCAGATATATACAAAGATATGTAAATCAAGCTCTCTGAAAAGCAAGGAAATGTTTGGTTTATTAGCAGAAACTTGCCAGTATGATGAATTGGTTGGAGAATTCAATGTCATACTGGTAAGTTGTCACAGTAGCTTAATGGTTAGAGCAGCCACACATAAAGCAGAAGATCTGTGGTTCAAATCCTGGCTGTGGCATTGCATTTTTCAGTCCCGATTCTACCTCTCGAGCAATATTTTTTGTTGTATTTATCCATAAAAATGTGAATTTTTCCCCTCTAAATTAATATACCTAAGCAGTTTGACTTGAGTTTTTCAGTTCAGATTCTACTTCTCAAACATTGCCCACACACGGCTTGCGTGTTTAAAACCACCAACAGTAAGTTTGTTGGCAAAATAAATAATATATACCTAAGCAGTGTTAATATCTATTATGAATCTCCTTTATCCAAAGTGGGTAGGACCAAAGGTAGTTCAAGTTAACAAATATCTGGATAATCCAGAAACAACTACTAATTGAATATAAACAATAATACAAGCCTTTATTTTGGCACTAACAAGAGAAAGAAAAAAATGTTTTTTGCACTTAAAACTCGATCTGTACTCACTTTTATTTTCTGAAATGGTGTGCAGGTTTCTATGTTTCAAATTTGTCCCACATTTGAGAAGCAAAACAAAACAATCAGTCCTAATAAACTAGAAATCAGATTAAGGAGGGCCGGATAAACAGGTTCTTGTATATCTTCTTTCTTGGAGGTTTGAAAACAGTAATGTAATAATCAATTTAAACAAAAAAGGTGAGTCACTACACAACACTTATTTATATTTTACCGGAACATGTTTTGAAGGCTGGACTTTCCTCCGTTATCAACCGGACATCGACTGGTTCTCCCTGGTGTGGATGGTGACGTTTTCTCTCAGGTCTCCTCTGCTGGTGGTTCAAGGAACTTGCTGAAGATATCCTCAGAGATGTCGAAATTGAATACTTACTGTTTTCATTTTTCAAAATGAAGATTTGTTCCCATGTGGACAGCTCCTGTTTTCCCATTACATATTTGAGGAGCTTCGTTTCTGGCTTTATGTTGTGGTTTTCTGTCCAAAATGCTGATTTTTCCAACTGTTTGTTGTTTACGTTTCTAAAGTGTTCCTTGGATCTTATTTCTAAACATAAGTGTTGTATAGTGTTATTAATCAACTCACCTTTTTGGCTTAAATAGGTTCTTGTAAACATGAATTGAAACTCTTAAAATAATTAATGTAGTTATTTTACAGTAAAGCATTTGTTTTCCCAGGCCGGAGATGCATCCCAACACAGAGCTGTGCCATGTTTATTATGCACCACTGAACTTCCGAGACATAATGTTGGCCACGGGTAAACTGCCTCCTGATGCTCTGCCTGGTGATCTAGCTGGCCAAGATTGCATCCTTGGTTTGGAGTTCTCAGGACGCAACTCAAAGGGAAACAGAGTAATGGGAATGATTGCAGCTCGTGGATTAGCAACAACAGTATTGGCTGACCCAGGATTTCTGTGGGAGGTGCCAGACAAGTGGAGTCTGGAAGAGGCTGCTACAATCCCTGTTGTTTATGGCACGGTAAGTCTTTTTGTGTTCAAACTTCAAATAACTTGTAAGATGAGGAAAAAACTTGAACTTTTCTGTGCCACCTACCTGGAGTAGGTAAGAGAAGGTATCTTCAAAAACTAATTGGAATTAACACTGTGAAGTAATGTAACAATTCAAAACATTTTAACATTGAATTGACTAAGACGTGCTATTTCATATACCTTAAATTTATTCTCAATGTGTTTTGCCTTCACTTTTAGATGGTTTTTTATCAAAGGTAGTGATGAGATCTTTGTTTCAGGGTCATATATAGCAGGTAACAGATCAAAGATAATGATGGCAAGGGATAATGTCTTTTCAATTAAAGTTTGGATTCTGCCAAAATTAACTTTATTTAAATCAAGATAACATATATTCACAATTATTATTTATTTATGCCAACAAACTTACTGTTGGTGTTTTTAAACACACAAGCCGTGTGTAAGCAATGTTTGAAAGGTAGAATCAGAACTGAAAAATTCAATGCCACAGTTGGGATTTGAACCACAGGTCTGCCACTCACTAGGCGGGTGCTCTAACCACTAAGCTACTGTGATAACTTGCCAGAATGACATTGAATTCTCCAACCCGGAAAGCCAAAGAGGGTGTCTTGCATCAGAGACAACTACCCCAAGGTTGGAGAATTCAGTGTCATTCTGGCAGGTTGTCGCAGTATCTTAGCGGTTAGAGCACCTGCCTAGCGACAGAGGGTCTATGTTCAAATCCCAACTGTGGCATTGAATTTTTCAGTTCCGATTCTACCTCTCATATATTCACAAATTATCTTGCTTTTTAAACATATTCTTGAAGTCACTGTCTGAAACTATTTGGGATATCGTTGTGACAAACCTTTTTTTTTGTAACTATTGGTTGCACAAGGTTCACTTTTCTGCACAATTACT
Source organism: Tenodera sinensis (assembly GCA_030765045.1). Classification (NCBI taxonomy): domain Eukaryota; kingdom Metazoa; phylum Arthropoda; class Insecta; order Mantodea; family Mantidae; genus Tenodera; species Tenodera sinensis. The sequence continues at coordinate 9,563,129 of CM060974.1, forward strand.
ATAAGATAGTTTGGTATTTCTCGTTTTAATTTTGAGTGCACTTGTTACTATTTGCACAAAGCTTTCGACATTACTATATTTGATGCCAATATTGCAACTGTAAGTACTGAGAAAAGATTCACCTTCCTGGTTACGGAGCTTAACAACAGTTGTCTTTCATTTGTCTTTTTTCACTTATCAATGCTGGTCATATTCCATTTTACCAAATAGCTTCAGATGCAACAATAAAGTTTACAAAAATAAAATACAACTTTCATATAACAGGAAATCAACATATTTTTGATAGACACAAATATAACAAATATCAGCATGGCAGCAATACTTCTACACAAGTTACTAATATTGAGTAGGCCAGTATTAAAACATTTAATTTTGGTTACAACTTGAAGGCATTATCAGCAAGTTGTTTAACTGGTTGGCTCTCTGTTGCTCATGTAGATGTTGTTTCTCTGAAGAGGAAACCTCTGGTGGTGATTTAGTGAAGCTGTGTAATGAATTTTGACATACTCTTTAAAGAAAGCCTGCTACTAAGTACTTAGTGATAAACTAGAAGTAAACCAGCTACAAAGCATTTGTGAGGTCTTCTACATGCATTGTATGCCTCATTATTGGAACCAGTTTTAACATTCTGCAATTTGATTAATATTTTTGATACTTCATTGCAGAGTTACTATGCATTGGTAGTGAGAGGTCGCATGCAGCCAGGAGAAAGTGTTCTGATCCATGCTGGCACCGGAGGAGTTGGTCAGGCATCCATTGCCATAGCTCTGCACATGGGCTGTAAAGTTTTCACTACGGTTGGCAGCAAGGAAAAGCGAGAGTTCCTCAAGAAACGTTTCCCCCAACTGACTGATAGAAACATTGCCAACTCACGTGACACAACTTTTGAGCAGCAAATTCTGAGTGAAACGGGTGGACGTGGAGTGGATCTGGTGCTGAATTCCTTGGCAGAAGAGAAGCTGCAGGCTTCAGTCAGATGCCTGGCCAATGGAGGGCGCTTTTTGGAGATCGGCAAATATGATCTCTCTAACAACAATCCACTGGGTGAGTGTTATGTACTGGTATGAATAATAATGAACATGCATTCACTGATACAAAGCTTCTAAAATTTAATTAATTTATTATTTATTTATACCAACAAACTTACTGTTTGTGTTTTTAAACACACAATGGGCAATGGCAGTGGGCAATATTTGAGAGGTAGAATTGGAACTGGAAAAATTCAATGCCACAGCTAGGATTTGAACCACAGACCAATTGCTTACCAGGCGGATTCTCTAACCATTAAGCTACTGTGACAACCTGCCAGAATAACATTGAATTCTCCAACTATTTCGTATTTCTCCCAATAAACCACAAAGGCAGTCTCACATCAGTGACTTACTATCGTAAGTACTTTATGTCCTGGGATTAAATAACCTTCAGTAAGTCACCATTGGGGTAATTGTCTCTGATGTGAGACAGCCGTTGTGGTTTACCAGAAGAAATACAAATTGGTTGAAGAATTCAATGTCATTCTGGCAGGTTGTCACAATAGCATAATGGTTAGAGCACCTGCCTGGTAAGCGGAGGGTCTGGGTCTGTGGTTAAAATCCCAGCTGTGTCATTAAATTTTTCAGTTCCAATTGTACCTCTTAATTAATTTGTTGTTCTTTATACTTTTTTTTAATGAGAACGACGTAAGATTTACTGGGAAAAATTTGACTTGGGGACTTAAATGCCATATTGATATGTTGCTATAGGAGCTAAGAGGGTTGGAGCAATGGCACAGTAAGCCAAAGACCTGTGGTTTGAATCCCAGCTATGACACTGAATTTTTCAGTTTTATTATACCTTTCTATATCAGTTCTTTCGTTCTACAGTAAAACCTGTCTCCAGCAGAATCGAACAGGACTCTTGAACATTTCCATTACAGATTTCTGTTTAACAAAGGTCGGTTTAGGTGATTAAAAAAATTAAACCATGAACATACATAAATGGGCTGAATGGGATGAAAAATGTACATACCTTACTCGATTGTGTCTATTTGGATATTTTGCTGCAATGCATATATGTAATACACATCAAAACATATGTATAATGAACAAAAAATATCTGTATACATGATTCGTTCATTTTTTTGCTAAAGTTGAATTTTTTGGACACATTGCTGCTTATTGCTTGACTTTCCACAAACACTTTGGCTTGAGAAATAACACCAAATATTGCAGTGTCATTTTGACACAGGGTGAATTGCTGCAGTTCTTTCAAACTTTTGACAGGATCTCCATAAGTTGTTAGCCTACACTCTTCTTGGGTGCATATTTCTCATGTTCCTTCGCCTTCTCCTCTTTCCGACTTTGCGTATTCTCAATATGTCTGTTTCAGTTTGTACATTACTGTCTGTTGACATATTCCATTGCATTGCAATTAAAAGCACCTTCATTGATGTAGTTTTGTGCCTAAAATTTTCTAAACTCTGCATTCTGGAACTGGAAATTTTCTGTTAAAAGGTGTGGTTTGATATCCATGGTCTAAGACAGTTTCCATCTAATAAAGGGAATTCAGCATGTTTCTCAACCCTAAATTCATGGGACCATGAAATATTTCCATTTAGACAGATTTCTGCTTAACAAGGGGTACATTGAAGGCAGGTTTTAATATACTAAGGTTCCCTATGAGTAATTTCTAATTAAAAATTGAAAGGTGATAAAAATTAATGTTAATCTAGCCTCTTGTGAAATTGTCTGTGAATTTGATCATCATCCAGCTATAAGCACCTATCTCAGATACACAAGAAAGAATACTAAGAGTGTGTTGAAAATAGTATCAACAAATTACAAAAATGTGATTTCTATAATTGCCTTATGAAGTTTTGTTGTTTTCATAGGCATGGCCATGTTTTTGAAGAACACAACCTTCCATGGCATTCTGCTGGATGCACTGTTTGAGTCGACCAGCAGTGAAAAGAAGGAAGTCGTAAGACTGATGAACGAGGGCATCAAGAGTGGTGCTGTGCGACCATTGCCTTCCACTGTTTTCTCTGAGTCACAAGTGGAGCAGGCCTTCAGGTAAAAAAAAAAAAAAAAGAAGAAGAAGAGGATAAAAGGGTTCCTTTATGTGCAACTGGAAACTCAATGACTGCCAGAAAATATTAAAGCATCCTTATCAACTTTCACAATTTGTCTATAAAATGTGCAGAGAGGTTTTTCTACAGCTTACGCCAAAGGAGGCAATTTCAAAGTGTTAAAGATTTTAACACAGACATAAAGCTTTAAATTCTGTTGTGTTGTAACTAAAGGTCCACGACTGAATGTACAGCTGGCTTACGTGTTTTCCAAACTACGTGTTCCTAGCCATGTCGGGAAGGCAGGATGTCTTATCAATAAGTTATACCAGTTGATCTCAAAGATTGACTTGCCATCTTATACTTGTCTACAAGGGTTAGGGATGTAATGCATTAGCAAGTCCAAAGAAAATATCATTCCAACATTTCTCTTAGACGTGATTGTAAGAATGTGATCTCGGTTTAAAGAAAACATTAACATTATAAATCTAGAACAAACTCACATCAACATAAGCGAGGATGGAAACTACATATTCGGGATTAGAGGCATCATACCACTCTATAATAAAATTAAATTTAAAAATGTTTAAATAATTTTAATATAGGTACCACGTTTTTAAAACAGACTAAACAGTATAAAATAATTTCCATACACATACCTAATCCCGTAAACTGTCCTGAAAATTTGTGAATGTGAATTTTTAATAGCTATGAAAATACTTGTAAGATTTAAAACACTTCTTATTTGCTCCCGCTCACTGCATGTCAGATGAGCACATGCAAAAGTAAATAACTCAGGTAGGGGTGTCACAGCACCAAGCACAACTAATTCATAAGAAAATTCACCTCTTTCCCCTACACCCTCTCATCTGAAAACATTGGGAGCCAGCTGTACAGGGTGTTTCAAAGAAGGGATAACCAAAGACATACGTATCATCTTCTGACTGTCCTTGTACTTTATAGTTACATGCTGTATGTCATGTCAGTCATTAATAAGGTCCAGATTTTGCAATTTTAACCTTTTTGTTTCCCTTGCTATTTAACTAATATTTCAAGCTATGTATAAAACTGTAGATAATGAAGTTGTATATATTCAAGATTTATGTGTTTCAAGCTTCCTGAAACACAATATATGAATCTTGTTGCACCTAAATAAAAACATAAGTAGGATCTAAAGTAAGAACAAAATTAGAAACTAAAAACTTCACTTATCTTAGTTTCTAATTTTGTTCTTACTTTAGATTCTTGTTGCTTCACTGTTAATAGCTTCAGTTTCCTTTATTAACATAAATAGGAGTTGACAGCTAAAATAACCTAAACAGCTGTTTCACCTTCTTTAAATAAAGGTATTTTTCCATTGAAACTCATTATAAAAACATTAATGAAAGTAACGGAAAGGTTAATTCATTCAATGAAAAAAACTGAAGCTGTTAACATTGAAGTAACTATCTAAATTTGTGTTTATTTTAGGTCAATTCATGTTCAAATGCAAAATCATTTGTCTTACAATTATTGTTATATTGATAAATATTTGCCAAAGTAATTGCTCATATATAAACAGAGTTGTTCAACTGAAGAGGCAATATGATAATACTATGAAAATTACATTTCAGATTTATGGCCTCAGGAAAACACATTGGCAAAGTCCTTATTAAGGTACGGGATGAAGAACCTAAGAAAATGATGAAACCCACAACACGACAAGTTTCTGCCATTCCACGAACGTATATGAATCCAGACAAGTCCTATATATTAGTTGGTAAGTATTCTTTCATTGTATACCACATGGAAGTGTGTGTAAAGAGAACAATATTCTGCTGTGGGGACAAATACACAAAGCAAAAATGAAGTGAAACAGGAAAGATGATAGATGGACTAAATATAGAGGAACAGGACAAGCTGCATGCAATATGTATTGCTTTAATGTACTTGTATCAATGCACACTGTGCTACTTCCTAATATTAAATTAAAGTGGGGAAAATGACCAAGAATTGAAAAATGTTATAATCACTCTTTGTTGTATATCCTGTTTTGTGTGTTATTTCTGTTTTTTCTTCCCTTATTTTAGTTTTTGCAACTTGACCTGTTTTCTTTCTCATTCTATATCAGCTAACAGTTTCTGATGCCTGTCCTTTAGGTGGCTTGGGAGGTTTTGGCTTAGAATTGGCCAATTGGCTGATACTCCGTGGAGCAACAAAGATAGTTCTGACTTCCCGAAGTGGCATAAAAACTGGCTACCAATCACTATGCATCCGACGGTGGCAGGAAATGGGCATCTCTGTCATTGTATCAACGTCAAGTGTTACCACTGAAAAGGGAGCAGAGAAACTTATATCAGAGGCCAAAGGTTTAGGCCCAGTTGGTGGCATCTTTAATCTTGCAGTGGTATGTAATCATTTTTAACATAAAATTCTTGGATAATTAATTTCAAAGATTAATGGCATAGTTACTTAACAAAATTTAATTGCTCATCTGCCTTAGCTATCAAACTCACATTTTATGGTGAGTTTCACTTATAACCATTTAATTGGCAAGTTATTTTGCTACATATATCGTTCTTCCTCTTAATTCCTAAAGCATTTTCATATCCCTTTCGGAGGCACCTCGGCCAAAGCAATTCAAATAGCTGTGGTCGTTCAGGCAATCCATTCAAAGCCAAATGTTGCAAATTTGAATCCCAGCAACTGCAGTCAAATGTGCCTGTGATAAAGGAGGTGGAGTGCCCAAGTAAAATAATCGGTGTAGTAGCCAGCTTGGAAGCTGACAAATTTACCTTTGACTACATTTGCATGGATTTTATTCTTAAAATAACAAAAATACTAGTTTTATTGAAAAAAAATATATTTTTGCAATATGAGACAGCTACAAATACTTGAATTCTATTTATTTAGGTCAGCATAACAAGAAATTAGAAAGAGTCAATAAGGTATCTCAAAACTTAACACATTTATATGTATCTTACAAGTCACACTGTCAATTAAGGGTTAAATTAAGCATTATTTCAGTCTGGAGTGACATTAACTGTTAACAAATATGAACAATCTGATTAGTTTAACTTTCTCTACTGGTAAGTAGGGGAAGTATTGTATTCCACCCAAAAATTTGATGTTGAGATTTCACGGAAATATATGTTTTGAGGCCCCCTGAATCCAAAAAAAAAAAACATTTTTAGAAAAAGGTCCGTGTGTGTGTGTCAGTATAATAATAATAATGATGATGATGACAACGATAATTATAAATAATTTCATCCAGTTTATCATACATATGATTTTGGACATGTCAGAAATACAATTACATATTTACAAACTGGTTTCTCAAACTTCCTTCAAGTCGTATAAACATTTATTAATCAGATACATCCTCAACTTCCTTTCAAATTCCTGTTTAGAAACTTCAGCTACAGATTTAATTTCTTGTGGTAGTTTGTTGTAAAGTGTGATTCCAGAAAAATATACCTCTTTTAGAGATACACTTTTATTCACACTATGCCTAAAATAGTCCATGTTTCCTCTTGTGTAGTGTTCATGAATTTGGTTGTTTTTGATTGGTTTCAACTTATATACATTATTGCTCTGAATGCATAGAGAGAGTAGCTGGTAAGTAGTTTATTATTGATAAAGGTTTGCTTACATGATTCCCTTGCTTTTAGGTTAAACATGATTCTGATACATTTCTATGTGGACAGCATAACTCAAAAACGAAAAGAAGTTGGTCTTTCAGGGATGTGACACGAAGATTTTGAAGAAAATAGCCCCACCCTAAACTATCCTTTACATGGAAAATTTTTGAAAGAAAGCTCTCCTGAGTCTTTGGTGTATGTGTAAAATTTCTCTTGTGCCATGTATTGAATGGGAGTCTGATCAACTTTTCGTGTTGAAAAGTTGCTATTGCTCTCTTCAATACAAAAAATGTTGTTGTTGTTAGCTAATGCTGGATTTCTGACAGTGAAGTCATTAATCCTCTTGCTCTCCAATATTTTTCACTGATGATATTGAAGAGAGCAATAGCAGTAATAGAAACCACTTTTTAGAGAGCACCATATTTTTATGTTTTGGCGGTCACATCGCTCTCTCACAACCCCCAGAATGTCTGGAGGACCACACCTGTCGTTGGTTTACGGGTCTCACCGACCTGACCGGGAGAATTATCAAAATAAATTCACCGACCATATCCTCTGATTACCAATCAGAGGACGTATTACATGCCATGACAGGTCAGCATGTTAGGGGTTAAGATTTTATAGAGAAATGGAGAGGTTGGAAAAATGAAGACTCCTTAGCCCTCAGGAACCCTAATAGCATTGGAGTCGGAAGAGAACAAAAGTTGACCAAGGTAAGGTCAGATAGAAAAGTTACAGTGAGGAGCAAAACACCTTAAGTGCAAGTAATGTTCTGCTCAGCTTGGGTACCTTGTGGTCGCTATTCACATATCCCCTAGACACCAGTAAGTGGAAGTAATGTTCTGCTCAGCTTGGGTACCTTGTGGTCACTATCCACATATCCCCTAGACGGAGACCCCTGAGTAAAAATACAAAAAATGTAGACCTTGCTAAAATACACAATTTATGTCTCAATAAATTTTCTTGTAGGGTGAACCATTTCAGAGATATTCCTTGTTATGTGTGTGAGTTTCGGAAAACTTAGAACTTTCGTGAAATGGGTCATCGTTGTTCATTTTTTTATATGTTAAGTGTGCAAAGACAACAGAATCTCAAAGCTTTAAAACATTTGACTATCGCACAAAGCCTACTGTATTCTAACATTCCCCTTGCACCTACAAGGAAATAAGCAATAAGATAATTTGTACAAATGTTTATCTTAACTAACACGAAGAAGATATAGGTATAAGAGTTTGTAATAATGGTTAGTACAAGAGTAGAGAAAGTCATGTGAGGACAACACATCAGATTTTTTTATATTATATCAAAAGTTGTTATATTGCAGGTGCTTCGTGATGCATTTATAGAAAACCTTGATGAGAATGACTTCAATGCAGTCTGTGAACCTAAAGTTACGGGCACCAAAGTTCTGGACGTAGTGTCGAGGAAGCTGTGCCCAGAACTGGACTACTTTGTGGCCTTCTCTAGCGTGTCTTGTGGGCGTGGTAATGCTGGACAGACCAATTATGGCATGGCCAACTCTGCCATGGAGCGCATATGTGAAGCAAGGCAAGCAGCTGGTTTACCTGGCGTGGCAATCCAATGGGGAGCCATTGGCGACGTGGGTTTGATCCTAGAAACAATGGGTGATAACGAAACTGTGATTGGTGGTACTCTGCCGCAACGCATGACTTCCTGCCTTAATGTAATGGACAATTTCCTGCAGCAACCACACCCTGTACTTGCATCAATGGTACTTGCAGAGAAGAGGAAGGCAGCTGGTGATGCAAGCTCTTCTGTTAGTCTTCTGGATGCTGTGGGCAACATATTGGGTAAGTTGTTTTTCTTTAACTAAAGGGCTGTTAAGTAATTGTTCTTCCACAGAAGGTCTCTGTAGACTAAAGTAGGAAAGGTATAGGATTATTATTTATTTATGCTAACAAACTTACTGTTGGTGTTTTTAAACACACAAGCAGGTTGTCACAGTAGCTTAATGGTTAGATCACCTGCCTAGTAAGCAGAGGGTCTGTGGTTCAAATCCCAGTTGTGGCATTGAATTTTTAAGTTACAGTTCTACCTCTCAAACTTTGCCCACACACGGCTTGTGTGTTTAAAAACACCAACAGTAAGTTTGTTGGCATAAATAAATAATAATTACCATCTGAAGATTATTTAATCCTGGGATATAAAGTACTTACAATAGTAAGTCACCATTGGGGTAATTTGTCTCTGATGTGAGACTGCCTTTGTGGTTTACCAGGAGAAATACGAACTGGTTTGAGAATTTAATGTCATTCTGGCAGGTTGTCACAGTAGCTTAATGGTTAGAGCTTCTGCCTAGTAAGTGGAGGGTCTGTGGTTCAAATCCCAGCTGTGGTACTGAATTTTTAAGTTCCAGTTCTACCTCTTAAGGTATAAGATCATTAAAATGTATGGTAATCCATTCACAGGCTCTCTCCACTGCACAAGAACATTGAGAGCTGCTGGGGAAATGGTGCTGGCAGAGGCAAGCATTGTTTCCTTAAACGAAATGGGTCTTTATTTGAGAGGTATAATTGGAACTCAAAATTCTAATGCCACAGCTGGGATTTGAACCACAGACCCTCTGCTTACTAGGTGGGTGCTCTAACCATTAAGCAACTGTGACTAACTGCCAGAATGACATTGAATTCTCAAATCAGTTCGTATTTCTCCTGGTAAACCACAAAGGCAGTCTCACATTAGAGACAATCACCCCAATGGTTCAAATCCCAGTTGTGGCATTGAATTTTTAAGTTCTGGTTCTACCTCTCAAACTTTGCCCATACATGGCTTGTGTGTTTAAAAACACCAACTGTAAAGCTTGTTGGCATAAATAAATAATAACCCCAATGGTAACTTACTATTGCAAGTACTTTATGTCCTGGGATTAAATAACCTTCAGATGGTAATTATTATTTATTTATGCCATAGTGGCTTAATGGTTATAGCACCTGCCTAGTAAGCGGAGGGTCTATGGTTCAAATCCCAGCTGTGACATAGAATTTTTAAGTTTCAGTTCTAGCCCTCTAAAAATTTTTGTTGATGTGGTTTTGTCTTGCTTAAATAAATAATTGCAATAGCTTTATGTTGGGTATGTTGCTTTATGTTGGAAAATGCACAATCCAAAGAGTATTCTCCCCTCTTTGTAGGCATAAAGGATGTGAAAACGGTGAACATGCAGTCTACGCTGGCAGATCTCGGTATGGACTCCCTGATGGGAGCCGAGATCAAACAGACACTAGAGCGCAACTACGATGTGGTACTGAGTGCCCAGGAGATCAGGACTTTGACATTTGGCAAGTTGGCAGAACTGAGTGCTGGTGATACAGGGGATACATCAGATGCAGATGTTTCTGCGAGAGCTACTTCTCCAGAACCTATGGTGAATGGTCAAGCCAAGGATCTTCCTCCGATGCGTGATAACCAGGTTGGTTCCTCTCTGCATATACTAGGTGTAGCCTTTTACTAGAACTATACCGTTTTGCATCTCTGATATTCATAAAATGTATTCCTGAATTTTCTGGGAATAGTCTTTGAAGTCCTCTTCATTCTAGTTGACTTTTGTATACCTATAATTTGCTGCAGAAAATGCAGATCCTATAAACACACACAATTTATATCTAATAATTATTGTTGTGGAATTAACCATTTCCAAGATATTACACATTATTTCTTCTCTGTGCAGTCAGTAACAGATTATTTGCTCTTTCTTCTTGTTTTTTAGAATTATTGCATTTTCTGTTTTATTGTGACACGCATCTATATATAATCCTGCACAATTACATAGCTTTATTATACAGCGCTTAGATAACAAGTGCCTCGCAAAAGACTAACTATTTGTTTGCATTGGTTACAGAGATTAGCACAATTGTTTTTCATGATCAATGTTGGCCATGCTCCATATTATTGTACCAAATAGCTTTGGATGCAATATTAAAATTTACATAAATAAAGCATAATGCTGATGTCCCATGGTCCAACTTTTTGGTATAAAGCATTGTGTACAACAAAAGTGCATCGTGGGACATTGACAGTTGGATACAGTTTTGTTCCATACAATTTCTATCCATCCTGTTTGTATACAATGTGGTTCAGTTGCATCTAATTTTTTCATCCAACAACTTGGAAATAGCCAATTAGCATCTGTAACGTAACAATATGTAGTCAGCTGTTGTAATCAAACATAAAACAATTACTATACCAAACTGTTCTCGAGAACCCATAGCAGGCATCCGTATTGGTTTGGGTAAGAAAAATGTATATAGATATGTAGCTTGTTACCCCTACAAGCTGGGTACTCGGTACCGGGAACAAAATAAAATATCACATCAATAACCTAAACTAAACGGCTTATGGTACTTTTAATGTGATGAATATTTTAATAAAACGTTTAATTTTAATGCAAGATTCATTAACAGTTTTTCGTGATCGCTAACATATATTACTGAGCTGGCTTATTACATAGCTATATTTCATAAATAATAAAATTTCCAGTTAACAGTATGTTTACATTTTATGTTACGAGATGAGTTTAAATCTCCTGTCCATCCATACTAAGATTAAAACCATTACAATTGTATCTTATCTCTTTCGTGCTTGTTTCACATTTTTGTCCTGGTGTGTAATTTTGCGTTTGACACGATGTAAAAGTTTGAGAAATAAATCTTAATCAATTTGTAGAAAATTGCGATAGTTTTCCGGGTCCTCTAACCAAAGCAGCCCAGGTTCGATCCCAGGCAACCACATGTGGGATTCGTGGTGGACAAAGTGGCACTGGGATGGTTTTCCTCTGGGTTCTCCGGTTTCCCCTGCCAACTCATTCCACCAGTGCTCCATCTTCATTCCATGTATGATCAGTGTCATCACCTGTGGTGCCGTATATAGTAAAAGCAGGCATTAAACACTACACAAAAAAAGGGTCCTCAAACCTCAATTCGTTTTGTAGTAGACCCAATATACCTCGGCCCGTGTTCTGTTCTCATGACTGTGTGCACCAACATCTTTTATCTCTAATACATCCTTTCTTCCTACTGAGACAGACTCGTGGAAATATATCCCAAACCTATACTTAATATAGCAATTGCTAAATTAATATTTGCGTCCGCCATGTTTATTTCTCACACTTGCTATGTGAACTGTCATTTATATTGGACCAAAATTAATCATAGTGTGAAAGATACTGTTTTTGTGTACAATTCCATTGGATACAAAGAGTTTGGTCAAAAAAGTTAGACCGTGGGACACCAGCTTAACATTTAAATAACAAAAAATTGACATATTGTTGAGTATAAAATACAATAAATACCAGCATAAATCATCTATTCCTGTTTTTCCTAAATGAAATGTTCTGTGGTTACAATTTCCCCTACATCTGCATAATTTAAAGGAAGTATAATTTAAAAATTAGGAAATGGGACACTTTTACTTTCATGACTCTGTCACTGTTGGAGCAAAATGTTCTGATGAGGAAGTTTATTAATTCCTAAATTGAAAGATGATTAGAATTGGATACCATTTAAAAGAGTAGAAATAGACATTCATGATTGACATGTTTTCTTGGCTCTTCACTAGCACTTTTAGATCTGTCTGTCTGCAACATGACATCTGATAAGTTTTGAAAAGACTGCTTATTTCATCACATGTTACAGGTTATGAGACGTACTTCTAGAGAACCTTTAATAAAATGGGTATGTAATATGTGTAAACTGCATGCTTTTGAACATAGTGTGTTCTTCCACATAGAATACTCCATAGTCAAGATGTAGCAGAACTGACTTTCATGTCTACTTTCTTCTGGAATATGAAAGCTAGACTTGGGACGTTTTTGTACATTAGCTTCTTCCTTTCGCAGATTGTTCTGTACTGGTATTCTTTGTTCTTACAATGTACATAAATATTCCATAGAAAATTAGGATTTACTAGTTTCATCGTCTCAGTTTTTTGGTGAAGGACATCTTTTTGATTGTTAGTTTGTAGTGAATTAGTCCCAGAAGCTAGAAAGAAGGTAGTGTCATTAGTGTCATGAATCTGAACTTTGTACATATTGTGGTAGGTGATGGTTATTTTATAAAAAATAATTGGGTTATTTTGTAATAAACCATTGTTGTGAGTAGTCGGAAGCTTTCACGGCCGAAGTTAGAATTAAAGCTAGAGATTTCTTCTGGGCTTAATAGCTGTGGTCTGCACCTCCAGCCATAAACAATTCTGTTGTATCTGAACCTTTGCAGAGAAGACTCAGACCTGCCACTGATGATGTCCACTGCAGGTGTGGAAGAAACATCTGGACATCTAAACTCCAGCAGACTTCAACTTTTAAGCCTGGAAGAAATCTCTAGTTTTAATTTTAAACCATTGTTGATTAGCTAGGTTGATTCTGCTCCATTGAAGTCCTGATCGAAAAGATTGATCTAAGATCATCTACATCTCCTTGGTGTGATTTTTGGTATAGGAAGTACCAAGTCATTTGCAACTGTAAAGAAGAAATAAAAATGGGAACAAGACGTCAAGCCACACTTGCATGGGTTTTAAAACAGGCATGGGCATGAGAGGAGAGAGGGACAAAGGTTGTTTTGAAACAACCATTCCATCTGCGTGATAGTAATAATTTCTACACTGGTATTAACTATTTTGTTTACATTAAACATATTTTGCATACAGTAATATTACAACCACAAATTACATACTCTTATAGCCCTCCATTATCTTATGCACGTAATATCCTTACACTGCCTTATGATTCACATACTAAATTGTTTCTCTTTCATAAGAAATGACACACTAAAGTTCCATTGCTATTTAACCTTAAAATATTTCAAAACTATTTGATGAACATAACAAATTGATTTTAAACTCAATATTATGTTCAACTTTTGCCTGGACCTGGGTTTGATCCCCTGTACCAGCATGGGGATATTATCCTCTCTGGGAGGTCTGGCATGGGGTGCACTCAGCCTTGTTAGGTCCCACGGGGACCAATTGAGGAACTACTTGATGGAGAAGTAAAGGCCCCAGGTCGTGAAGGCCGTATAACTGGCCGGGAGGGCTCAGGAGTTTGACCACGTCCCACCCTCCAGTACTGCACCCCACCAATGATGCCTATAGTGGGCAGAGGTGGGAGATGCAGCGACTGGGTGGCAAGTCTTGGCCCTTCATGGGCTGTTGCACTAGGGGTTTAATATATTAAATAAACTAATAAGAAACTAAACCCCTAAAAAGTGAAATCCTATCATCCATCTTATATGTTCACAAATACAAGTATTCAGAAAGTATCTTTCAAAATTATAAATAAATACCTCTAAAATCAATTTAATTTTCCGGAAAGCGTTTTGGAGGCTAACTTTCCTCCATTATCCACTGGACAATAACTGGGTTTCCATAGTACAGATGGTGATGCTTCTTCTGGTAACGATTCAAGGAACTTGCTGAAAATATCTTAAATACTCAGTTTCTATTTTTTAAAATGAAGATTTGTTCCCATGTGGACAGTTCTTGTTTTCCGGTTATGTGTTTGAGAAGTTTCGGTTCTGGCTTTGTCATGATTTTCTGTCCAAAAGTGAAAGGCAACTGCTGATTTTTCTAATTGTTTACTCTTGGTGTTCCTAACGTGTTCCTTGGATCTAATTTCTAAATTTCTATGAAAGGAAGATACCTGTAAGATCGCCAAAGTGTGCTTCATGCTTCTGATCAAAGGTGCGTTTGATATTGTAACACTTTGTATTTGCAAATTGAAATCCTCGTATTAAACGGCAAACTCTCTTATTTTTTGTAATTTACAACAAATTCTCAAATTCTCTTAATGAAACAACCATACTCGCCACTGAATGAGGCGTGTCGGAACCTGAACAGTAGTTCAGGGGAGGGATGGCAGGTGGAGTGAGACAACACGTTTCACTGGAGTGGCCTTTTTGAGCTGACTTTGCCCATGTCTGCTTTGGAACATACTAAAGGGTAATCCAAAAGACTCTGAACCAACTGCGCTTGTTTTACCTGTATGCATCCTTGGCACTTGTTGCTGACTGCTGCTGTCATAGAACAGGACTGAGGAAACCATACAACATTTGTAAAACTACTTTTATACCATGTTCTTCAAAAACTTTTATAAATTTGTTATTAGCCAAAGGATGGTGAGTAACCTTTTTAACACCTTGAACAGCAAGTTCATCATGCGGCTCTAGACAGTGAGGGAGCTTGCTTTTTGCTGTGGATGAAAACAATTTCCATCATAGACACTCACAGCATTTCAACTAGAACTTAATCAATGTGACAATGTAAGGCCCGGTTATGTAAACTTAATCTGAGTTCAGCCACCTGAGAATGATCTTCAGTCAAGCTGAACTTAGAATTTTGGTTATATAAACCTCAAATGTGACTGAAGCTGAAAAACAAGTGATTGCTACTGCCTGGAAGTAGCAATTTTTAGCTCTTTTACAATGTTCCCGAAGGTTATACAGGGCTTTCAAATCGGTTCTTCACCGCTGCACGGCCTTTTGCCTGTGCGAGTTTGAAGCTGCGGTGGCCAGGTTTGCCGCTACTAACAAGCCGCATGTAAAACATGTATAAAAATCTTACCTTATAGAAAATGCTGGCAATGTCGTGAACGACGGTTTAATCGATTAACAGCTTGTGTTCTTTTCAGATGAGGCGTGGTTTCATCTAAATGGTCATGTGAACACTCATAACAGTTGGTATTGGGCATTTCAAAATTCACATCGCACTCGAGAAATCCTTCATTGTGATCGGAGAGTTGGAGTTTGGTGTGCTGTTAGCGCGACGCATAATTGGTCCAATATTTTACAACCAGACTGTAAATAAAGAGAGGTACCGAAATGACATTTTGATCCCATTTTTTCGTGAACTGACACAAGAAGAGAAATCATATGGGTGGTTTCAACAAGATTCTGCTACTGCAAGTACAGACCATGAATAAAATGAGGGAACTGTTTGAAGATAGAGTGATTAGTGCTGCTGCATAGCCCTCTTGCTCCCCTGATTAACAGTGTGTGATTTTTACTTGTGGGGCAACCTGAAAGACAAAGTTTACGAGAAAAATCCTCACACATTGGAAGAACTAAAACAAAATATTAGAAATGAAATCAGAGACATTACAGTAGCCCAACTTAATCATGTGAATGAGAATGTGTTTTCCCGATATAATGCCCTGTATAGTGGAGGAGGGACGACATTTCCAGCATTTTCTATAATGTAAGATTTTTATACATGTTTTACGTGCGGCTTGTTAGTAGCGGCAAACCTGGCCACCGCAGCTTCAAACTCGCACAGGCAAAAGGCTGTGCAGTGGTGAAGAACAGGTTCGAAAGCCCTGTATTATGAACAGATCAAAATTGAACCAATACTCAAACTTAGATTAGTTTTATACAATGTGATTCTCCCTTAGTACATGCTCTGACCTTAAATTAAATCTGATCTCCTGTCAGCGATGTTTGTGCAACCGAGCCTAAGAATGCTAACCATTGTTGGTTGACATGCTTTATGCATATCAGAGCAAGGTGTGTGATAAATCATCAAGAAATGTTCTCTAATTTCCAAGAACTGTACTTCAAAATAATATAGAAATATCAAAATGACTAGGAATTAATATTTTTTAGTTTAAACCACTTATTATTTCTGCCACGCCATATAGAAGAGTGAGCAGCAAAAGTCCTGTGAATATTTACATAACATACCTATCTTTCTGTAATAATCAAGCATAAATCCAGTGTACACTGTTTCTTCCAATCCGTTCATTTGAATCACTGCACGTTTGGCATTTTACATTTTTATTATTTATTTATGCCAACAAACTTACATTTTTTTTTATTAACGTCCTCCCACGTATCATATTGGACAGTAAATGAATGAAATGTGTGAAATGATGGTCAGTTGAACCTGAGGTCCATAGAGCTTAAAGTTACCCAACATTTGTCTTCTCAGGATAGGGGAAAACTTCAGAAATACTTTATCCAGATAACTCACCCTAAGCGAGATTCGAACTTGCAACCTCTTGGACGTGAGGCAGGCATGCTACCACCATGCTATCGAGGTGGGCTTAGCAGAAACTATTTGTTAATCAAAACTGTTAATTTGCAGGCCCAGTTTGAGAATGTGGACGAGCTGATGCCAACAGAAGTTCTGATGCAGTTGTCTTCTCGTGCAGCGAAGGACAGTAAAGAATCTCCATTGTTTTTGGTCCACCCCATTGAAGGTGTAGTGTATGCACTTCAAACTATAGCAGCAGACTTACCATATCCTGTATGGGGTCTTCAGTGCACCAAACAGGCTCCTCTAACTTCAATCCAGGACTTGGCATCTTTCTACCTTAAGGTAAATGGTTACAAAATAATTGGTTCAAATTTTTTTTCTAACTCCCTAAGGTCTTGGTAATGGCACAGCAGGCAAGCAGAACCTGTTTCTCCCTCCATTCATCCTTCCGACTCAAGCTAACTTGCAAAACTGTACACCTCTATGTGAAATCCCCTTATCCAAAACTCCCCTTTAAGTGTTATCTTTTATTTTCTCAAAAATAGCTCTTATTGATTTTAGTTAAAATACCATATTTTTAATTAATTTACACGATAAACCAAATGTATATCTTAAATTTTCTGGGAATCACCAGTGAAGGCACTTCATGAAGAAGGAATTTTTTATATTGGGTAGAGCATAAGAGAGAGATAGAAACTTAGTACACAAAACAGATGTCATTTTATTTGAGGCAAGTCTTTTGTGGCACGAGCCATTTCTAAGATATGTAATATTATTGGTGTGAATTTTTCAATAGTTTATTATTTAAAATGCTGTCATTATTCAATGCAATATCATTGAAAGAGTATGAAATTTTAAGGTTGCATATTGCGATCATTTTTATATTTGTCTCCTGTATCCTGTTTATGCCTGCAGTTAAATGAGTTTTGAAACATTTGCAAACGTTTATCTTGATTAACTTAAAAGAGTTAAAAATTTATATAATTTTTGTAACAAAAGATTCCAAAGCATATATAAAACTTAACAATAATACTAGTGCAGTTTTTTGTAAAAGATTCTTGATTTACTTATTTTGCCATCTTATCTTACCTCAGTGCGAGATATTCATGTATGCCTCAGTGATCAGTCAGTAGAACAGTGAAAACTCTTTTCTTTTCTCCTACGGAATAAAGCATCCACTGAACTCCATTTAAATTTGTTAAGATATTTATTTGCACCTTCATAAATTATAACAATTACCGAGTCATTATATCACTTTCTTTACTATTTTGTATTGTTTGGCACATCCGTCTGTGGTTCAAATCCCAGCTGTGGCATTGAATTGAAGTTTCAGTTCTACTTCTCAAACATTGGCCACACACAGCTTGTATGTTTTTTTTTTGTAAAAAAATAACACCAACAATAAGTTTGTTGGCATAAATAAATAATAATTAGTAACAGTTAGTTTGTTGGAATAAATAAATAATAAAGTCAAACTAATGTTTGATTTAAATGTTTCTTGGGATATATAATAATTGTTTCAGTACAAATATAACGAGCATCTTTGAGACTATAAGCTTCACTTAACTTAGTAATCGCTGCAAGTTCTTGAAATTAAAAGCAGACTACGTAGTTTCATAATAGTTCTATTGTATCATCACTACCAACTTTGTTTATACTGGCCACTATCATAACAAACACAAAATCACTTATGTAACCAACCACTGAAAACTAACACAATCGGTTGTATTTCAAAATTCATTGTGCAGTCCTTATGTTTCAAAATTAATATCCTTTCCCAAACCATTAAATCTATGGTTCGATTTGGTTTAATAATTTAACTTCTGGATTTATTTCATGATTAAATAATTGTTTTTCATAATATTGACAATAGTGTTGGAAAAATTCATATGAATGTAGCACATATTTTTGTTACACATTTCATAACCTCCAATAATTTTACGGTTTCTATGGTATAAAAATTAATTTTCAGTAGACTTGTATTATATCTTTATTTCACAGTATATAATTGTTTTAACTATGTTAAGTAGATTTTCCGGGTTTGTGGGCCGTGGTCGAGTTGGATTACCTTCCTCCGACGTTTCGCTGGAAACTGCGTCCAGCATCTTCAGGGTCAACCTCTGTTATTAGCGGCTGCACTAAATTAAAGTTCACTACAAACTTTCATATTCATCTTTGTTTGTTATTAGTGTCCATGGTAACAAATTTTCACGATCGCTCGTTCTCATAAATACCAACATACAAATTTGTTACCATGGACACTAATAACAAACAAAGATGAATATGAAAGTTTGTAGTGAACTTTAATTTAGTGCAGCTGCTAATAACAGAGGTTGACCCTGAAGATGCTGGACGCAGTTTCCAGCGAAACGTCGGAGGAAGGTAATCCAACTCGACCACTGCCCACAAACCCGGAAAATCTACTTAACATAGTTGATAATGCCGGCCGTGTTTTGTTTACTTTTGTACAGTATCTGAGAAAAGTACAGCCAAAGGGCCCATACAAGATATGTGGCTATTCTTTTGGTGCATGTGTGGCGTTTGAGATGGGTCTACAGTTGGAAAAATGTGGCGAGCAAGTGCAGTTAATAATGTTGGATGGATCACCGTCATATGTATCTGCACACACAGGCAATTATCGTACCCGACGTAGTGGAAAGCAAAGTAAACAGGAAGAAGAATCTGATGCCCTCACATATTTCATATCACTGTTCAGCAATGTGGACTACCAAAAGGTGAGCATATTAACAGTTCTAACAAAATATATCCCCTAGAAATTATGAAAAGTTTCAATGTAATTTATCACTCTTAAGGGGAGATTGTTACCTTATTCTGCCAATCATCCCCAAGTGATGCAGGTCCTTATATGGTAAAATCAAGACAAACTCTGAAACTTAATTCCTACACTGTTTTCAAACTTCTAAGAAAGAAAGATAATAAAATATATCCTTATTTCTGTACATCAACCTTTATTTTTCTCCAATTGTAAAAAATTTTACAAGGATCGTCAAATTCTATGTACATACAATACAAGTTATTTACATAAATATGAGACTAGTTGAGAATATTGGGAAGTGCAATATACCATATTTTATCAATTTTTGTACTCTTCTACAGAGTAAAATGCCTTTTCTAATAGATAAGATTTAATATTCTTTAGTTTGATTTTTTCATTTGTTGTCTGTTTAATTCTAGATGGTAGATGGTTGTACAGATCATTGCTACTATTTTCTATGCACTTATTATTTAGACCACCTATAAGTCTATTTCTAAAATAATTTTCTTTTGTTCTAGTGTTATATTTATGGATATTGCTGTTTTTGTTTTGATTATAACTTTTTAATGTGAGTTTAGTACATTCATATATATACAATGTCTCCTTATAGCTCGATTCACTTTTGCCAGCAATATTCAATAACTTTGATGTCTCTTATTAGTGACAACTGTTGAGCTCCTCAAAATAGCCATCGATTACAGACTTCAGCTTTTCATTGTGTGCAAATCTCTTACTGCCATTGTTTGATGTTCGGAAACAAAATAATCTAATGGAGCTAAATCTGGTGAACAGGGTGAATGATTTTGGCCAATATGATAATGTATCTGTGAATTGTTGCATTACCTTGATAAAACAAACATCTCTTTTGCCAAATGAAGCCATTTTTTTTTTTTTTATTTCATCACTCAAATTTTACGGTAAATTTGCATGATGCCTGCTGTTGGTTGTTTTTCCATTTTAAAGATAATCGATGAAAATCATTCCATGTGCATCCCAAAACAACTGACTATGACCTTACCTGCCACTTCCTTGGAGTGGATTCTGCCCTTTTAATCCATTATTTTAACAGTTCCTTCATCTCAGATATGAAGTGATGGATCCATGTTTCATCCATGATTATCAATCAGTGTAAAAACTTAGCTTTATTGCTGTGAAACATCGCCAAACATCGCCAAACTCTTTAAAAGTTAAGGGAAATTCACGCCAAAAGTTAAGCATTAGTGTAACAGTAGTGAACAGTAAAGCCTAATGCGCAACTGCTCAACAATGGAAATGAGAATCAAAAAGGGGGAAGTGTTAAAACATTAGTTTTCAGATGTTTAAGGATGGTACAGTTCAAAAGTATTGGAAAGCACGAATGCTAATGGCTTCATTGCCAGATGCAAGGCACTAGAAAACAACAACAACAACAACATCGCCAAACAGTGAGTTGAAACATCTTTGTGATGTTTTTGTCCCATTGTGAGTAAATGCAGCAGCCATCTTTGACACAGGTTTCTTGCATCCAAATTTTCAATCAATAAGCAATGTACAGCACTGTTTGAAATGCCTATGTCTGGTAGATCGTGTGCTTTCATACAATACCACTCTGGCAGTCACCTTATGTGGTTGGCCACTGCGATGTCATCTTGGCAGGTTGTATTGCCTCGCTTAAACTCTGCCACCCAATATTTTACTGTTGTAAACAAAGGAACAGATGGCCCCTAGAGTAGAATGTGGCTTGGCTTGCATATTGGTTGGGATTTGAAAGTATTGTATCACGTAAATGACCAGTTCTTTTCATGTTTACAAATTCAGTGAGTGTATTCACTATTAACGACTGCTAAACAAATAGTAAAAAATGTAGCATCAGCAAACTTCAAACTTAAATTTTATAAGATTGGTACTTTTTACCATAGCAATTATTTCCTAACAACTGCCATTTATAAATTAATTCAGGGACAGAAAACAAATTTAGTAAAATAATTGCTTAATGAGGCCTCCCTAGCTTCCCAGTATTCATACAATTGGCTAGATGTAAGTATAACAAATGAGACATCGGCATGAAAGAAAAGTTTTCTGGGTGCTCAGTAAATCATTACTTATTAAGCTATAACTGCTTGATTAACAGCATGCTGTATACATCAGCAGCTACACGTGGCCAGGTATTGGTCTATGCCAAGCTGGTAACAGTTAGACACATTTCAGAAACTGTGCAGTGCCACCCAAGAAAGGCTGTTTATTGCATAGATATTAGAAGAAAACCTTTCATTTGAAAGCAGAAACTGTATTATAATTTAACATAATGGAGAAATATGTTTAAAGCTATTTGGATACAAATTTTAATTTCAGTATAAATATAGGGAAAATAAGTAGGAGGATTAGACATCTTTAAATTTTTCAGTATAATATTGCATTATGTATAAGCAAAGCTTTACACATTTTTGTGATTCTAAGGACAAAGTTAGTTTTTCTTATACCACAGAATTGTTTAACTCAATAAACGCTTTGAAAAGTTGGATACAACTTGAAACATGTCAGCTCTGCTAAGAAAACAATATTAATTTGCATTTTTGATATTTTTGATATGAAATAAATACAAAACAACCCTTAATTACATAAATACAATTGAAAAATAACATTTAACAATATTTATCATTCTTATAAATAAACAATCTTCTTGGCAATGAAAGAATGATATGGGACAAACACAGTCAAATACATATATGGATGAAGTCAAGTTCATGATTAATTTAATTACCTCTGGAGACAAACATATACTGTTTCAGAGGTAGAACTGGAACTTAAAAATTCAATGCCACAACTGGGATTTGAACCACAGACCTTCCGCTTACCGGGCGGATGCTCTACCACTGAGCTATTGTGACAAACTGCCAGAATGACATTAAATTCTCAAACCAGTTCGTATTTCTCCTGGTAAACCACAAAGGCAGTCTCACATCAGAGACAAATTACCCCAATGGTGACTTACTATTGTAAGTACTTTATATACCAGGATTAAATAACCTTCAGATTGTAATTATTATTTATTTATGCCAACAAACTTACTGTTGGTGTTTTTAAACAGGCAAAGTTTGAGAGATAGAACTGGAACTTAAAAATTCAATGCCACAACTGGGATTTGAACCACAGACCTTCCGCTTACCGGGCGGATGCTCTACCAACAGTAAGTTTGTTGGCATAAATAAATAATAATATACTGTTTCATTACTAAATTTGTTTTGTGTACTGTAGGACTTCCCTCATACCTCCTAAACTATTTTCCAAAACGTAACAGAATTTGAGCTTATTCAGTGTTCACTTTAGAGAGGTTTTGCTGTGTTGCCTATTTTCAATTAATTTTTTATCAATGTAAAATTGAAACTTGAAATAGTTTTAATTTTTTTGAGGTGATATGATGAATATTGCTAACAAATAGATGTTTATAGACGAAACAGCTTCTGACAACTCTGCCCAGTTGGGAAGCGAGACTGAAGAAGACCACAGATCTGCTTAAAGGAGCAAAGTACCCAGCAGAACAACTTAGCTGTGCTGCAGAATCCTTCTATCTGAAGTTGGCAGCTGCAGACCAGTACCAACCTAGCAGTCTATTTGCAGGAGACGTCTCCCTCTTACGGTCGAAAGATAACTTTGTAAAACTGGGCGACGACTACGGTCTAACAGCTGTAAGTAATACAGTTTTACATAATATATTATTATAGGCAAAGTGGAATGATGGTCAGCTTCATCATTATTTCTACTGTCCTTAAATTATTTAGATTTAAGTTAAGGCTGGTTCACAGTATTCCAGTAATGCATATCAATAGCAAAGTGAAGAGTGAATTTTCTGCATTCGGATTCCATTTTTTTGTAATTAAGCAATCTTTTCTTTTCACCTGCTTCCAATTAAAACAACATAATGCAGGTTGTCCAGTGTCAAAATTCTATAGAGCAAGCATTTTGTAAATGCAAATTCATTACTATTTCAGATTTCTCTAGCCGTACAAAGGTTAATTACTTATGATCCTTGCAAGCTCCATGACAGCTTGCAGAGGACTTAGCACCTCGATTAAAAGGCAATCTTTTATGCCTGTGCCCCAAATGGGGCACCGTTCTTGGGAGAATGGATCCTAAGGGCAGCCAGAATGTTGCCTTGACAGAGTAGATGGTAGGGACCCTAAATTTTCCCCAGCGGAGTCTGGCTCAGCCCAGTTCCTCTCCACTCCTTTAGGTTCGTACTCCCAAGGGAGGCACAGGACTCAGAAACTGATCCCCCCCACTCCCCTCTCAAACTTGTACCATTCCATGGGGATGCAGAAACCAGTAGGCTTGCCATCCAATCCAGAGGATGCAATTTCTAGAGCACATTCTTTCCCCCTGTCGTGCTGCTACAGCGACACTTGCCGACGTTGCCAACCCTGAAAGAAACCTAACAGGATGAAGGGTGAAATGAATGATTAATGTAACAAAATGGAGGGATAGAAAATTTGCAATATATGGAAATCCTTCCGACATTCGCTTGGCAACCAGGGGAAACCTCCAAAAAAATTGGGTCAGGAAGGTCAGTCATGGTGATCAAGCCCATGTCCTTCCAAATGTGGGTCACAGACGTTACCACCTGAGCCATCCCACTTGGCTTTAATTCTGTATATAATAGTGCACATTAAAGTTATTTGTTGTTCTTTGTTAATTTATACTGAGTTTTGCTGTGCTTTGTAGTTTCTGCCATTGTTTTTTGAGGCAATAATTTTGAGTTCCATATAAACAATCTACAGATGGTATTCAATGGAAAAAACTGAAGCTGTTAACAGTGAAGCAACAGAATCTAAAATAAAAACAAATTTACAGACTAACAGCTTCACTTATCTTAGTAACTGCTGCAATTTTTTGAAATATTACACATATATTAATGTGTAATATTTCAAGATATGTTTTCAGCTCAGAATGCTATATGTAGAACTTAAGGAAGAAGAGCAGCATGTCTGTTTGGAAGGCTCATTTGATTAGGCATTGGTCTACTGACCCAACGTCACAGATTCAAATCCAGCCCAGACCAATGGTTTTTAAGTATGTTGAAAACCATCAGCCCCATGTCAATTTACTGACATGTAAAAGAACTGTGGCACAACACACTGGCACTGGAGTGGCGTTGACATGATCCTGGCTACTGACAACGTTGTTAACAAACAATAATTCCTCATAAGGAATTTAACTGCCATTCTCATTCTCAGTTATTAGAAATCAGACTTCATGTTGATGACATGGTTTTGCATTTTATAATTTTAATTGTACTTATCACACACTAATCCATCAACTGTGCTCCAATAATTATACATTTGCTCTGAAGACATGCTGTGGCCAAGTGGTAAGGTATCTCATGTCTTGCCAAAACGTCTCGGGTTTGATCCCAAGTAGCTACATATGGGCTTGGTGGTGTTTGGGTGGATTTTTCTCTAGGTTCCTAGGTTTGTCCACCATTCATTCAACCAACTGCTCCATCATCATCTTTCTATCCATTAAATTCACCTTCATTTTATATTGATCTTCACATACCAGGCTAGGGACAGTCTCCATCCCGTTCCTGGCTCTCTGCTCTTAACTCTGTTTGCTGGTTGCAAAGCCTGCATTCAATGGTCAGGAGGTACTGGGGGAGGGGGGTCACTAACCACGTCCCATCCTCCACTAGTGCACTCCACTCATGACGCCCGTTGTGAGTGGACGTGGGGGTGCAGAAGTCAGGCAAGTGGCCTTTGGCTCTTTGTGGGCTGTTGTACCACAAAGTTTTTACTTTGTCTACTATGTATAGTAGGTAGAGGAAGCATTGTATTCCACCCAAAAATTTGATGTTGAGATTTCACCGGAAATATATATTTTGAGGTCCCCTGAATCCAAAAAAAAAAAAAAAAAAAAAGCATTTTTAGAAAAAGATTTGTTTAGGAGTGTCTGTCTGTGAACAATGTAACTCCAAGACAAAAAGTTTGTTAAAAGCCAAAGTTGATATTTAAGTTTAATATCTTTAAAGGATGCGACACAAAATTTGAAGAAAATTCCTCTGCCCTAAATTGACCTTTACTTGGAAATTTTTTTGAAAATTTATATTTTCTCAAAAATGTTCAACAGTTTTGATTAAAATGCCATATGTTTAAGATATTTTTATGGCAAATGAAGTGTATATTTTGAATTTTTTTGTCTATGGCCTTTGTAGTGTTGTTAACTCTTGATGACTTTTGCATAACTGGTAAACAATAAGAGATAGGCCAAATCTTACTGTGCAAAAAATGTAGGTCTCGTTAAAACATACAATTTATGTCCAAATGAATTTTTTTGTGGAGTGAACCATTTTGGAGATATTCCATGTTATTTGTGTCAGTTTCAGAATACTTAAGCTTTCCAAAATGGAAGATCATTCATTTTTTATATCTTAGCCATGCAAAGAGAACAGAATTTCATAGGTTTAAAAGATTTGACTATCGCTCAAAGCCTACTGTATTGCCACATTTCCCTTGCACTTACAAGAAAATGAACAATAAGATAATTTCTGCAAATGTTTATCTCAACTAACATGAAGAAGATAGAGGAATAAGAGATAGTTTAAGAGTAGAGAAAGTCATGTGAGTGCAACACAAGATTTTTTTAGTTAGCAAACTAAAGCTTAGTTTTGCTGCTGTTAGTGAAATAACTAACGTAATATTGAATTCTGCTTTCAGGTTTGTAGAAAGAAGATTGAAATTCAGGAACTGAGTGGGGACCATCGCCAAATTCTACAGGGTGAAAGTGCAAAGAAAATCTCAGAAATCCTGAGCAGGCTGAAGTGAACATTGTAAAGCACATAATCATCACTCATCTGTACTTGAACCGCATTTTACCATTGAGTATTCGTGTAGAGAATACAAGAAAGAGGAGTAAACTAAGATCACAAACTTGAAGTTTTATTTTGCAAGTGTGTGAAATAAACGTAAATTAAATGAAAGATCAACTTAGCGTCTGTGTGAATTTTAAGTTTTATCTAGAAACAGAAAGTGTAGATATGTATTTCCAAGGAGAAATGCTTCCATATGGTAAGTAATACTCTGAAGGTTTGTGGTATGAAAATTACTACTTCCTAGAGTATTACTTCAAATTGAATTAAATGTCAGAGCATTTAGAAACAAATGCAGCTGTTTCAGTGCATTTTCCTAGCATTTTACTGTTGCATTTATCATGAAACATTTCTGTGATTTCTGAATGCTGTCAGCACAAAAAGAGAATTTCACTATACACGTTTGTTTCTTTGAGAAGAACAAATGCTTTTAAAATGCAGAGTCCCAAAGAAAATAGTGTGGCAAAAACATTTGTATCATGTTTATCATGCCTATAAAATATGTATTTAAATTAATATCAAGTAATACTCTCAAAGCTATGTCTATTGAAGTAAAAGCTATGAGTGTTATTTTAAAATTACTATGTTATATGTGTATAATCATTGTAACTTAATTTATTGTCAGTTATGTAAATAGCATTGTGCACTTATGTTCCATAAAAATAGGAATTATCAATTAGGTTATCAACCTTTTGAGGTTTCTTCCCTTTTTTGTAATCATAGCTCTAATTGACCTATCAAATTATATTAGAAGCGATGTCGCTCCTTTTAGTATGTATGCACCATCTTCTTTTTACATGAGCTGGTATCCCTCTTTACTTTTCACTAGTCTAAGAGTTCTAGAAGTGCAGATCTCAAAATAAAAATGTGTAAATAAAGCTGTTAACAGGAAAAGAATGTGCACTGTTTGTCAATAAAATATCAAAGTGAGAATTACCAAGTCTTAAATTATTTTAACTTGATTTACTTTACCAGAAGATTAAAACAGATTTGAAATGCCACCTGGATATTAAAGCATAAAATGAGCTTTTGTCAACTTCGTGCCATTGGATATAGGTGTGTTCTCAAGTGTCAGCAGGCACATGATTGGTTGGATTGTTGCTTCTGGGCAACACACTGTAGGTCACGAAATAGTTTAAATTTGTGTCCTAAACTCACTAATGTTGCACTTAGAGCTGTCTAAAGTTGGCTGTCGTAAACTTTTACACAAACAAATAGGAATCTCACGAAACCAAGACCGGATTCGTGATCCTGGGGTTTGAAACTATAAGTATTTCATCGAAATCTGTGACGGTCATTTGCCAACTTGCCCGGCTGAAGGCCTGTTTTGGCAGTTTTCTGAAAATGTTGTTGTTTTCTAGTGCCTTGCATCTGGCAATGAAGCCATTAGCATTCGTGCTTTCCAATACTTTTGAACTGTAGTTTCTTCTGATCTTAATGCTTCACAGGTCTTCAAGTGTTCTTCATTCATTTCTGCTGGATCGTTACACAGGACACATATTGGTGAGGCTGAGATACCTATTCTGTAGAGATGACTTGCCAAGCAGTCATGATTTGTCAATAGTCGGAAGGCTGCAACAGCTGTTTTCCTTGGTCTCTGGGGGATTATATCTGGATTGGAAAGTAGTGTAATCCATTTTTTATCTTTGGCATTTGTTTCTATTTCTTGTAGGTATGAATGAGAAAATTTTTTAATGATCAAGCGTTTTATTGAGGAATATGAGAAATTGAATTTAGACTTTTGTTTTATTGTTGTGCCTTTCTTTGCAAGTGAGTCTGCAGCTTCGTTCCTCATGACTCCACAGTGTGCTGGAATCCATTGGAGATGAACAGTCTTATTAACTTTTTGGAGTTGTGTTAACATTTTGTAGCATTCTCTAATTTTTGTTGACTTCTTTGTAGTATTTGAACATATTCCCTGAATTGCAGCTTTAGAATCCGAAAGAATTACTGCCTTGTTAAATTTATTTAAGGGAAGATTTAATAATTGTCAGAGAGCAATGTATATAGCCTCTATTTCTCCATCATAATTTGTTGTGTCTCTGCCAACAGAATGATAAAAGGAAAAATGTGAACATGTAACTCCAGCTCCAGTAAGGTTTTCCTTGGAGGATCCATCAGTATATATGTGCAGCCATTCTTCTGTGGGATACCTAGTATTGATTGTTTCCAGAGCTAGAAGTTTTTGTATTTCTTTTGGTGTGTCTGATTTACTTATTTCCTCTATTAATTCCAAATTGAAGGTAGGTTGCAATAATTCCAATGGATTTTCTCTAATAAGTAGATTTTCTCTGGTGTTAGGAATGTTCAATTTGGATTTAATCTGTGTTACCTTTTCTAGGAAACTACTATGAGTTTTAAGGATTGAAGGGGGGAGGTTCTCTTCTGTCTATTTAGAGTTTGGCAGTCGTAACATTTTCTCGTGTTGGAGCAATGCTTGTTCTTCTATTTTTGTTGTTATTGATGGGGTCCGTGTTAAGGCAAGCATGGCATCAATAGGTGTGGATTTAATTGCTCCAGTGATTAGGCGAAGAGCCTGATTTTGTATTTGTTCAAGTTTATTGATGTTAGCATTTGCTGCTGTTATTAAAGCTTCAGAACAGTACAAGAGGTTTGGTTTAATATACATTTTGTATGTTGTGTTAAGGACTCTCCTTGAGCAGCCCCATTTAGCACCAGCTAACCTTTTCAGGATTTGTTTTCTGAAAATTAAAACTATTAATATCTCAGGTTCTTGGCCATATTTTCGAGAACCGGTCTTAGATTTTCGATATCTCAATTTTTAAAGGGTTTATGACGTACGTGTGCACACTAAAAAAAATAGATTTCAAAATTTTTGCATCGAAAGCTTCCTTTACACTGTAGGTCACGAAATAGTTTAAATTTGTGTCCTAACCTCACTAATGTTGCACTTAGAGCTGTCTAAAGTTGGCTGTCGTAAACTTTGACACGTCATAAAACAAACAAATAGGAATTTCAAGAAAGGAAGACCGGATTCGTGATCCTGGGGTTTGAAACTATAAGTATGCCAAATTTCATTGAAATCTGTGATGGTCATTTGTCAACTTGCCCGGCTGAAGGCCTGTTTTGGCAGTTTTCTGAAAATTAAAACTATTAATATCTCTGGCCTAGGCCATACTTCCGAGATTACAAAGTGCCAAAAAATTCACCAAAAAATTAGCTTTCTTTAAAAAATTTGTCGGAAACTCTACCTCTATCCGTTGAGAAATTATTCACATTTAAAGTTTGAAAAAGAGGTCGAAAATTCAAGCCATTTTTTGGGGTCCAGAAAAAAAAACTGAGTTAGAGGGGTCATATGACAGCTGAAGACGAGCAGAATCCAGAACCAGTCTTAGATTTTCAATATCTCAATTTTTAAAGGGTTTATGACGTAAAACGTGTGCATGCTAAAAAAAATAGTCATTTGTCAATTAAATTTAAAAGGTGAGTTAATTAATAGCACTGAACAACACTTACAAAATATTTTTTCTGGGACGCGTGTCCTGGAAAAATATTTTGTAAGTGTTGTTCAGTGTTATTAACTCACCTTTTAAATTTAATTAATTACAACAACACTGTTTTCAAACTTCTATGAAAGGAAGATAGTCATTTGTCAACTTGCCCGGCTGAAGGCCTGTTTTGGCAGTTTTCTGAAAATTAAAACTATTAATATCTCTGGTTCTATGCCATATTTTCAGATTACAAACTGCCAAAAAATTTAGCAAAAAATTAGCTTTCTTTAAAAAATTTGTCGGAAACTCTACCTCTATCCGTTGAAAAATTATTCACATTTAAAGTTTGAAAAAGAGGTCGAAAATTCAAGCCATTTTTTGGGGTCCTGAAAAAAAAATTGAGTTAGAGGGGTCATATGACAGCCGAAGATGAGCAGAATCCAGAACCAGTCTTAGATTTTCTATATCTCAATTTTTAAAGGGTTTATGACGTAAAACGTGTGCACACTAAAAAAGATAGATTTCAAAATTTTTGCATCAAAAGCTTTCTTTACACTCTGTAGGTCACGAAATAGTTTAAATTTGTGTCCTAACCTCACTAATGTTGCACTTAGAGCTGTCTAAAGTTGGCTGTCGTAAACTTTGACACATCATAAAACACAAATAGGAATTTCGAGAAACGAAGACCGGATTCGTGATCCTGGGGTTTGAAGCTATAAGTATGCCAAATTTCATTGAAATCTGTGACCATGAGCGTCGGTAGACTTTTTTTCAGGGAGGGGCCACATGTTGGAAGTTTGCGATCCAACTACATTAATTCATTATTCTGTTGTCAAAAGTTGTAGTATTTGTTGCAGTAACCATATTAATTTGTGCTAGATAAAAGATCGTTCTTTATATGAAAATTAAAACACTAGTCTAATAGTCAGTCGTTGAGTGCACATTAAATTCATCAATATCCAAGGAGGGGGGGGGGGCGCGGCCCACAGAACACCTAGCGCGGCCCCCCCCCCCCCTTGTCCCCCGTTCGCGACGTCCATGTCTGTGACGGTCATTTGTCAACTTGCCCGGCTGAAGGCCTGTTTTGACAGTTTTCTGAAAATTAAAACTATTAATATCTCTTGACAATTACTGTATTTTTAACGCTAGACCATACCGGGCGATGAATGAAGGAATGAATGAATGAATGAAATGATGCTCAAACAAGATCAAGCTCCATAGAGCTTAAAGTTATACAACAATGATATTTTGAGCACAAGGGAAACCCTCGGAAAAATATCCTCATCCGGATAACTCGCCCTAACGGAGATTCAAACTCGGGACCTTTGGAATGTGGGGCAGACACACTCTCACTACGCCATTGAAGTTTTTTTAGTAATATTTTGTGTCTCTTACAGTTTATGAGTCACACAAAAGTTATTTAGAATAAAGAGAACTTCAGTGAACATTCACAGAAAATTCAACATACTACGTTTTATAGTACGTTATTTGGCACTATTAGTACCAAATATAGTATAGTAGGGAAACCAAGTATTACTTATGTCGCTTCTACACTCAATCGCATAAACTCGCTTTGCTCGCGTTTCTTAGTTCTTAGTAGGCTGTAATCATTACGTTTCCATGGGGAACTGAAATCGATTTGAGTCCAATTCTATTATCAATACGATCCACATTTCCATGTTCAATTCAATCCGTATTTAGATCGATTTAGATACGCAAACCACAAGTTTAAATAATTCAAGTTTTTATGTTGGTAACATGGTTTATATTGGCAAACCTGTAAAAATATATTTTCAGTGTATGTTATGCAGATTTTATGTAAGTGTGTTTTGAGATACAAATATATTTTCAGTGTATTTTATGCACAGATTTTATGTGAGTTTTGAGATTAGTGAGTGTTTTTTATAAGAACATATTGTGAGATTATAGAGACAGCAAAAGTGGCTTTGTTGTTTTATTACACCAGATTCACTAAGAAAACACAATGACGAGCGTGCGTGTTACGAGTGCATGTGATAAAACTGCTGATATATAGTTTGTTCACGAGCTCATGGTCCCTGGGAGGAATCACTGAACATCTAAGGCATGAATGTAGCAAGTGAGTACATCAGTAAACAATTCCAGATATACATTGATATTTGGAACTGCAGTCGTTCACCTATAATCGCGCTTGTGATAGCAGTACCTGTAGTACCAACCTAGTGATGTGTATTCACGCTAGATCAAAGCGAATGATTCACTCAAAATGGAACTTAAATGTTATGTTTAGTTCATGTAGTATATTTAGCTTATAAAATGTAAACGATATTTTCAACTACTCCGTCTTGCTCCCACTGATCATTTTCTGCCTTTTCTGTGTTTTCAAAAATCCTGCCAATCTGTTACAGTTTAAACTGATATGCCCTTGAGCGTTATATCGTACAATTCCCTTAAGAATAAGTCACCTGTTTATTTGTCTAACGATTCGTTTTGGTAAATGTTTACAAAATCAGTCGCAGTTGAAAACGAATGAAACATAGTGCAATGGATGCAGTTTTTATTGCTGATTACGATTTTGAAAGTTTTATTTGGCGCTCAAGCTTCGTTTTTAATTTATGAGCAAATTTCGTACGTGCCATGCAGCGGTTTTATTGCGCCTATGGGGCGTGTATTTAGCAAATAAATGTGTATAAACGGTATAATATACGCTAGAATGATTGATTAATAAATTTACGTTGAAATTGTTGCATAAATACTGCCCGAGTTGTAAATATTTCGATAACACAGGATCCTGTTACCACGCTCATAATCACACACTAAACCTAACCTAACACAGGCAAAACGAAAACGAAGCGTGACCGCCAAATGAAACTTTCAAAATCGTAATCACCAATAACAATTTCAGTGTGAATACATTAATCAATCATTCTACCACTATCATGGTGTCAGGGGTTTACCTCGGATTCTGAGGCTCACATTTTCCTTTTGAATCCGATTTTAATTAAGGTGGGGGATTAGCCCAACGCTTAAGGTCCCTGTTTTATCCCCAGGGTTCTCGGGTGGATCCTCATTTCTTGAGGTAGGGATTGGGCATTTCCTCCTAACCCCGAAAGGTTTTGGTTTTCCTGCCAATACTCAAGTGGCTGTTTGCAGTAGTTTCCCACTGAGCGATGGGGTCGCCACTTTCCTACGCTGATTATTCTTTGTTCTACCACACTTATGTCTTTATATCATTCTACTGTATGAAACATTTCACTGTGTTTTCTACTACATCTACTTCCATTTTTATTTGTCTCATTTTGTAATTTCTCTATATTTACATTATGGGGGTTGTGAGAGAGCGATGTGACCGCCAAAACATAAAAATATGGTGCTCTCTAAAAAACAGTTACCATAACTGCTATTGCTCTCTTCAATATCAAATGTGAGAGCAAGAGGATTAATGACTTCATTGTCAGAAATCCAGCATTAGCTAACAACAACATTTTCCTTACACATTTGCACTTTCTTCACAATTTTGTTATTTCTAAGGAGCATAAATAAAATAAAGCTTTGTTCCTATTATTCATGGTCGTCTAAATCCTTGAAGTTCTTACAGGCTTGTATTTTGTCTGTAATCCTTTCTTCCTTGCAGTAGAGTTGTTCCATTGGCGAGGTGCCTTGCTCTTCCATCTTGATGTTGTATGTTAGTTTTTCAAGATTGTTTGATATAAAGAGAATTCTGTATTTTTATCTTGCCCTGTTTTATTTTCTCTACTATGTATAAAAAGCATTTTTACATAGAAAAGATGTGTGCATGTCTGTAAATAACATAACTCAAAAACGAAAAGTCGGTTAAGTACCAAACTTTGTATTTAAGTTCAATTCGTTCCAAGGATGCACCATCAAGATTCTCAAGAAAATCCCACCCCTCCATGCCAGACTACCCTTTTACATTTTTACACATGTTGCCAACTCAGGGTTAACATGAAGTTAACTTAATAGGAATAAGTGTTTGTAAGAGAGTAGAGAAAGTCATGTGAGTGCAACCCATCAGATTTTTTTTTTATTCCCGACAGAAGGGAAAAAGCTAGTAAAGAAGATATGGATAGCTGGAGAAAATCTTATGAAATATTAGTGGAGAAAGTAGATGCACAAGACTTGAAGCTTTCACGGCGAGTGTTATTAATTATGGCTTCACAGGTGATCAGCCGTATTAAATTTATAAATTTTCTTCAGTTTCTCAAGAAGGCCATGTATTTTGAGATGGCCGTTTATTTTAAAATTCAGTTCTACAAGGTCACGTAAGCTTGACACGTGTAAATTTGACAGGGTAGATCACCCACGAAGCCATAATCAATAAGGTAATAATGATTTGAAACAGGTAATAGAACAACGTAGGGAGCAAATTAATGGTGAACTAGCACAGAAAATAGACAAAAATAAGAAAGAATCTGAAAATGTAGGAAAGAAAATGAATGTAGTGCAAAGTATAAAACATTGCATATTAAAGAGAGCTCATTGTCATTTAAAACACTGTGGTAGGGGTGGAAAGCAGAAGACATCTCTCTTGGGTTGAAGTGTCAACTATTCATTTACATAGTATAGGAAATTAGATTCTCCTTGCCACGACTTGAGTTTACCAAATGTATTTGATGTTTGTTCAGGACCAGACCGTCCAAATGACAGCGGGGTGCTGCATCCACCACCTCCACCACCTGTGGTTATACCACCGTTTACTGCCCAGAAGGGACACGAGCAGTTCTTCCAGACGACCAACGCTACTCTTCAGCGAGGACAGGAGGAAGTTCAGAAGAATGTGGAGGTGAGCATGGCTCTTATCAACGAGTAACTTTCTGTAGGGTGGAAGGCCGAATTATATATGCGGATAGGTCAGTTAAAATGCAAGTTTGTTGTCTGTATTCATAGTGTTCACAAAAAAGTGTATGAACTGCTACTTATTTATTAATACCATTCTTTCGTAATGTCACATGCTCCCTGTGCGATCAGGGGCAATTCTAATGAGGTGAGAAAAAAAAGAAGGTTGCGTGCACACCTCTAATATAAACAGAACTCTGCTAATGTCAAAGCCTACT
The DNA here is from genome assembly GCA_030765045.1 of Tenodera sinensis. Taxonomy (NCBI): domain Eukaryota; kingdom Metazoa; phylum Arthropoda; class Insecta; order Mantodea; family Mantidae; genus Tenodera; species Tenodera sinensis. The sequence continues at coordinate 9,597,893 of CM060974.1, forward strand.
ACCTATGCAAGCTCATTTGGCAAAAGATGTTGAGCAGAATTTTAATTTTTCTCTTCTCATATCATTGTTTGAGCATGTTTAAATTTGGTACACTCTGCTGCGGGTGATAATGTGTAAATCTCTGCCGTCCTCCAGCTCTTTTTCACATTAACAGGCTAGGAAATGAATGAGAAATTTGTTTTTCAAGGTACAACTACCATTGCATTGTTAACACTTCATTTAAAATTAGTTACGTAATTGAATGTAACAGACAAGTAATCAACTAAATGAAAATTAATAGATGTTACTTTGCTATTAACTCAAAAACTCTGCTCTTGTGTGCCTGCATTCAGTTGTTTGCAGTGACGTCATTGTGATGTCCTAACACCTTATTAACATGACGGTGTACCAGTATATATACCATCTTGCATTGTAGCCAAGATGAAAACTAGGTTTAACATTAAGTTTCAATCTTGTCTTAATTTCTGGCTGAACTACTAGACTTGCAAGGAGAAAATGAAACTTTAGGTAAAATTTATTAAATTTGCATGAAGTAGGTAGGGTAATAAGTGTTTGTAAGTATAGTTTGTACAAGAGTGAGTAGAGAAAGTCATGTGAGTGCAACATACTCCTTTTTTTATAGAAGCATATTTTTGAGAAAATCATTCCTGCAGCTATTCCTTTACAGAAGTTAGTGAATAAATATAAATGCTTCCTTGTTAAGCAACCGCAGGAATTGCCCCTATCTAGTTACAAGGTTTGTTCTGACATTTGACTACCTACTTTTGTATTACAGGTTATAAAAGGACTTGAGTCACTGTGGATGAGATTGATCTTTTTGTGGGCGCTGTGGCAGAGTTTGCTCTTCCTGGAGCTCTCGTTGGTCCAACATTTGTCTCTCTGTGTCTCACAAGAGGTGACCGTTTCTTCTATGAAGAAGATGGACAGATATCTTCATTTACTCTAGGTATGTAAACAATATGGCTGGCTAACATTGATTTACACTATACGCGTGCGGTTTTAGAAGGCACATGAGCTGAACCAATGCATGCACACAGTGGCTGCACTGCTGCCAAGTGATGTGCTAGAAAACAGAAGTTACAGCGAGAGAACGACGAAAGTAACATTTGTCGTGTCACAAATTGTCAGAACGTAAACTTATGCAGCAAAGGATAATGATGATAACATTATAAACTGTAACACTCAATATTAACATACTTATTTACATGCACTTCCTCAGATGCCAATTCCTTAAAAAAACTGTACACTTTAAAAATAATATTTCTGGCCTGAGAGCGGAGTATTTTACCCTTAGTACATGCGTCACTGGTACCAGGCTTTGAAAGTAACATTGCTAACACTTCACTAAACACAATGTAAACTTGCGAATTTTCTGCTTATTGTCACAATTACACAAAGCACAATTTGCGTTACGGATTAGTCTTGAACCGAACTAAAGAAATTGTGCGCGACTGCAGTGATCCGTGGTCAGTTAATTTATGAACTAAATATACACAGTTCCTAACGACACTTCATAATGTCTTAGTCCGTAACTGTGTAATGAAAAGGAATAAAGCACACAAGCAAGATTGGAAGTTGCATACACGGGAGTCAGTTGTTTATTCTCAAAGCGATAACTCGAGAAGCATACGCCGTAGGAAAATGGTCTTTGTACAGGCTACCTCAAAAATTCTTGCCGCATACACCAAGGCATATTAGAATGTCGAATTTCCAGTAATCATTTTGGGCGCAAGAAAAAGAGAAATCTCTGTTGCTCATGCTTGTGCTGTGCGTTCGGAACTAGGCAACGCTGCACGACTATGATAGGACAGTTGCTCTACATGAGCCCTCTCGAGCTCGGCCTCATGTGCCTTCTAATACTGTACGCCTTATAGTTAATACTTACCTGTAATAAATAGTGGAAGTATTGCCTTCCATACAAAAATTTAATGTATGATTTTGCCAAAAATACATGTTTAGAGGCCTTTAAATCCTACAAAAGTAATATAGAAGCCGAGGCTTTCACGGTCGACATCTTGGTGGCTAAATATACAACCTGGACTTGTAGGCTGTGGTCTAGTGGGTTTGTTTCACCAGGGACTACACTTGGCATCTGCACAAGTGATTCAGTGGCTGGTCAGAGCTAGAATGAGTTTTTCATTGAGGATAAATCCCTTTTTATATGACCAGTGGGCAGAGCCTGTCTGTTACCATGTTCAGCATCAATTGACGTGTTGTCCAAAGGAATACTTTTGTGCTTGCCTTCTTGTTTCTTCCGTAGCACTGGTATCCAAGCTTTGTTGAGGTAAAGGGTTTCTTCTTTGTGGTGAAGTTTATGGATTTCTATTGTCTCTCTTGGTAACCAGACGAGGTAGCTGACAGAGGTGTCTTTGTAGAGTGCATCATGTCCAAATAATAACTGTTCTGCCACTGTGATTCTAGTCTGTTGTATCTTTCATATTGTTTTATTCTCATTGCCATGCTGCACACAGTGGCACAACATTCCCTATTGTTTGGACATGATGTACACTACAAAGACACTTCTGTCAGCTACCTGGCCTGGTTACAAAGAGAGGCGATAGAAATCCATGAACATAGAAATAACTTCAACCACAAAGAAGAAACCCTTTGGCTTAACAAAGCCTGGATACCAGTGCTACAGAAGAAACAAGAAGGCAAGAACAAAAGTATTCCTTTGCACAACACGCCAAATAATGTTGACCAATCAGAACACGATACAGTACAGGCCCCACCCACTGGTCACAAAAAAATGATTTATCCTCTATGGAAAACTCATTCAAGCTCTGACCAGGCACTATATACTGAGATATTGGAGAGCAAGAGGATTAATGACTTCATTGTCAGAAATCCAGCATTAGCTAACAACAACAATATTAGCAACCCATTTTTAAACATCTGGCGACTACCAATTCACTTTGGGTAATGTTGCTGAACCATGCCAACTTGACATGAAGAAATACACTACTGGACATAGAGGTTGGCAACTATGGATCAGAGAGGAACAGAAGTGCAATCTAAAACTGAAACAATGGAATAAAAGCGCAAACTAAATAATGGAATAATGAAAATAAAGAGATTTAACATTAGCAGAAAGTTTTAGGAAGTGACGATTTCCTTTTTCCTCATTGCCTTTAGCTGTTGTTATTAATGGAAATCTGCATTGCAAATAACGTTGAAATCAGCATTAATTTGTGACAATTTTTTGCAGTAAAATCTGATGTTTAAAGCATTCCCTTTGTCAATCACCTGCCACATGTAACTCTTATAAAACTGTGTATTTGTTTCATAAATGTCCATTATAAGATATATTCCTATTACACAACTGCATGACCTTATGGTTTTATAATTATTTCAGGTTATACGGTTTATACCTCTAAATCACAACTTTGTATTTCTTTTATAAATGTATATTTACGAAGTATATTCCCATTTCAGGTTATGTGATTTTGTGGTTAATTTGTTTATACGCATTGCTAACTATACAATTCCAACATCGCACGTTGTGCAACTATGTGATACTAGTACTGGCTACTTTCATTTGTCATACATTGGTACCCTGTGTTATGTGGTCCCTAAGCCTGTATTTTGCAACATTACCTCATCTTGCTCTATGCTTCTTGCATTTACAAAGAAATATGTTATGAAACTATTTCTGCAAACATTTATCTCAATTAACTTGAAGTAAATAGAAAAATGGATTGTTTGTTTAGTGCAGTGCTGCTTATTAAGTGGGAGATGTGATCCGGGGTGCACTCAGCCTTGTTTGGTCCTTGAGGGGACAGTTACGGAAGTACTTGATTGAGAAGTAGTAACCCAGTTCAGTTAGGAGCTGCAGGAGACTTTTAACTGTTAGATAACTACATAGATATCAGAGTTGTGTGCAAATGCATTTTTAGTTTGGTTTTACTTGTGATTGCTTCATCCTTCATTACTTTATTACATCTATGTGTTGGCTTAGTTCATGTGGGTGAACAATATGCATTTAACTGTATGCTTGGATAGTCCATTGGTGGCCAGTGGCACCAGTGAACAACTGTGGGGAAGCCTGCAAATAAATTCATCCAGCATTGATCTCCAGGTGTTAAATATTTATTTAGTAAAATTAACTCGCTCAACAAGTCACACATAAAAAGCAAACAATTCCATTTCTGTTTCCCTACAAATTTCTTTGACCTGCTCATAAAATTAATAATTTATTATATAGTGTTTGCACAATGGCAATAAAGATGTCCAGTTAAGACTTTACAATATTTTAATAGTCTTTAATCCAGTAGATAGATACCTTTTCTTCACATCTTTGATCGCGTTTCCATTCATTTCACCAGTTTGTCAAAAATTGCGAGGGAAACTTATGGTAAAGTCTGCGTTATGCAAGTTTTTGATTATCTTAGTTACTGTTGGCCCACTTTACCTCGGATCATCGAGGCTCTAAATGTAATTTATGAAAATATATATTTTATGCATGAAGCATATCTGCTATTAGAAAGTTCTGCAATTGTGCTTGACCCCTCCCATGCTGAATTAATTTGTATCAGATTTAACAAAGTATAAAATTTGCTTTAAAATTATGCTATTTACAGTTATCTATGCACATTATTACTTATATTCTGTAATAATGTAATATGTAATGTAATGTATAGGTTTATACTATACGTGTGACCTCACTGTAACTTTTCTATCTGACCTTACCTTGGTCATCTCTTGTTCTCTTCCGACCCCGATGCTATTAGCGTTCCTGAGGGCTAGGGAGTCTTTATTTTTCCAGCCTCTCCATTTCTCTATAAAACCTTAACCCCTAACATGCTGACCTGTCATGGCATGTATATGTCCTCTGATTGGTAATCAGAGGATATGGTCGATGAATTTATTTTGATAATTCTGCCGGTCAGGTTGGTGAGACCCGTAAACCAACGACAGGTGTGGTCCTCCAGATATTCTGGGGGTTGTGAGAGAGCGATGTGACCGCCAAAACATAAAAATATGGTGCTCTCTAAAAAGTGGTTACTATTACTGCTAAGTCTCTTCAATATTTATGAAGTAAAAAATATTGGAGAGCAAGAGGATTAATGACTTCATTGTCAGAAATCCAGCATTAGCTAACAACAACTTGTGATATCTAATTAAGTTTTCCAATATATTTTAAGCTCTTCTGTGCATTGTTTTACAGTAAAATCCTAGCATTAAAGTTTTGTGTTATGTAGAAAGGTGAAAATCTAGTGCTTCCCGAAAGAATTAGTAAGTGTGCAATAACTTCTGTAGAAGGGGGAAGATCGTACAAATTTGTGTTAAACCTACTTGCATAAATATTGCTGACTGGAGATCAGATTTGATTTAAGGTCAGAATATGAACTGATATCAGAGTGCAGTCGCTTTGTTTAAAATTAATCATAGATAAATAAGTCTAACTTCAACTTTAATCATTCTTCGTAATACAGCATTGTAAAAGAGCTGAGAATTGCTGCTTCTGGGCAGCAGCAATCACTCTGGACACATGCAATAAAGCATAATACGAGACAGAAATTGCGGAAATGAACAAACGAATTATTTTACAAGTGGGACAGGCCTGTACATTTTTGTATAGTATAATTTTGTCTACCTCCTGCAGATTAACTGACCGCTAGAGTAACAGCCGTTATAGGCCAAGGCTTACTGCCCAGTCACTGCATCCCCCACTACAAGCGTCATGAGTGGGGTGCAGAACTGGAGGATGGGATGTGGTCAGTGCACAGAGCCCTCCTGGCCAGTTATGTGGCCTTCACGACCTGTCTCCTGCATTTTACCAGTTATTAATCATTGTAGCTGACAAGTGTAATAGAGCCAGAAAGTAAAGTTTCTCAACTGTTGTAAGTAAATATGTGAAATGTTTTTATGTTTCCAGAAAGCAACGTGGGAGCTGGAGCAGCCCGTCCATACCACAAGTGGAGCTCAAGTTCTGGACTGGTGAACGAGTTTACAGAAGAAATGAGCAGTTATCATGTAAGAAACTTTCATTGATAGCATTTAGTTTATAAGATTGTCAATGACAACATTGGTTCGTAATAACCGGGAATGTAAGCTAGAACAAGAACATAGGTTTACTATTAACACAAAGCTTTGCCAGGTTCTGCGAACAGGAAAGAAAGGAATCTTGGTCAAGTTTTTAAGTGTCTATTGCTTGGGATGGTGGCACAGTTGAAATCTATATATTGTCAAATCCACGTGATACATTCAGCCAAGTATTGATGGAGCAAGTTCAACATATCTTCTTCCTTTTTAATTTATTTGGCTATCAGCAGCGGCTGAAGCATAAAATGCACTTGTAGTGCCAGCATTACTTCTCCAACCTTTTTTACTTTCTCTGCAGGTAAGTAGGGGAAGTATTGTATTCCACCCAAAAATTCGATGTCGAGATTTCACTGGAAATACATGTTTTGAGGCCCCCCTGAATCCAAAAAAAGTATTTTTAGAAAAAGGTCCGTGTGTGTGTCTGTGTGTCAGTCTGTGGACAGCATAACTCAAAAACGAAAAGTCGGTTAAAAACCAAAGTTGGTATTTAAGTTTAATTTCTTTCAAGGAAGATTTTGAAGAAAATAGCCCCACTCTAAACTACCCTTTACATGGAAAATTTTTCGAAAATTTTGATTTTCTTGAAAATGGCTCTAACGACTTTTATTAAAATGTTATATGTTTGAGATATTTTGATGACAAATGAAATGTATATCTTGAATTTTCTGGCTATAGCCCCTGTAGTCGTATTTACTCTGGACAACTTTTGCATAACTGGTAAACCGTTAGAGATAGACCAAATCATACTATACAAAATATGTCTCAATAAATTTTCTTGTAGGGTGAACCATTTCGGAGATACGAGTTCCTTGTTATGTGTGTGAGTTTCAGAAAACTTAGAACTTTCGTGAAATGGGTCATCGTTGTTCATTTTTTTATATGTTACGTGTGCAAAGAGAACGGAATCTTAAAGCTTTAAAAGATTTGACTACCGCACAAAGCCTACTGTATTCCAATATTCCCCTTGCACCTACAAGGAAATAAGCAATAAGATAATTTGTACAAATGTTTATCTCAACTAATACGAAGAAGATATAGGAATAAGAGTTTGTAAGAATGGTTAGTACAAGAGTAGAGAAAGTCATGTGAGTGCAACACATCAGATTTTTGTATAAAGATTGGTAATTAAGGTCCCTTAACAATGATATAGGTGATGTCCAAGAAATGGTTGAATGAACCACATCGCTGCCACTAGCAGTGATTTGTTTTCACTGGCGTAGCACTAAACACCACCTACAATGACAACACAGAACTAATCCTGTCCTACATACGCCTATTGTGTGGTTAATTGCATTGATTGACCTTATAGTTGGTTAAACTAGAAGCCTGGGACTGAAGTACTTACAATATTAAGGTTTGTTTGTTATCTCTCCTTGCGTTCTTTACCAGGGAAAAATATATTCTATAAATAAGTCATACAATTTTCTGTATGTTTGAAATAGAAATGCTATATAGCACATTCACTCTTCTATAAATAAGTCATACAATTTTCTGTATGTTTGAAATAGAAATGCTGTTACATTCACACTATTTTCTTTACTCACTTTTAGCTAGTGCATTCACATCTCTTTCTCTACTCACATTTTTACAAACAAGTCATACAATTTTCTGTACGTTTGAAGTAGAAATGTTATGTATTAGATTCACACTGTTTTCTCTGTTCACCTTTAGATAACACAGTCACATCTCTCTCCGCACTCTTCTACAAATAAGTCTTACAATTTTCTATATGTTTGAAATAGAAGTGCTACACATTGCTATACATTCACACTGTTTTCTCTTCTGACTTTTAGGTAACACATTCTCTACTCACTCTACTACAGATAAGTCATACATTTTTCTGTATGTTTGAAATAGCAATGCTATTACATTTACACTAATTATTATTTATTTATGCCAACAAACTTACTGTTGGTGTTTTTAAACACACAAGCCGTGTGTGGGCAAAGTTTAAGAGGTAGAACTGGAACTTAAGCATTCAATGCATTGAATTTTTAAGTTCCAGTTCTACCTCTTAAACTTTGCCCACACACGGCTTGTGTGTTTAAAAACACCAACAGTAAGTTTGTTGGCATAAATAAATAATAATTACCATGTGAAGGTTATTTAATCCTGGGATATAAAGTACTTACAATAGTAAGTCACCATTGGGGTAATTGTCTCTGATGTGAGACTGCCTTTGTGGTTTACCGGGAAAAATACGAACTGGCTTGAGAATTTAGTGCCATTCTGGCAGTTTGTCAATATAGCTCAGTGGTTCAAATCCCAGTTGTGGCATTGAATGTTTAAGTTCCAGTTCTACCTCTTAAACATTTACACTATTTTCTCTACTCACTTTTAGGTAACACATTCACATCTCTCTCTACTCAGTCTTCTACAAATAAGTCATACAATTTACTGTATGTTTGAAATAGAAATGCTATATAGCACATTCACACTGTTTTCTTTACTCACTTTTAGGTAACGTATTCACATCCCTTTCTCTGATCACTCTTCTACAAATAAGTAATAGAGTTTTGTGCATGTTTAAAATAGAAATGCTATTACATTTACACTGTTTTCTCTACTCAGTCCTCTACAAATAAGTAATACAGCTTTGTGTATGTTTAAAATAGAAATGCTATATATTACAGTCACACTGTTTTCTCTACTCACTCTTCTACAAAGAAGTCATTCAATTTTGGGCATGTTAAGCATAGAAATGCTATTATATTCTATCTGTTTTGTACAGTCACTTTTAGGTAACACAATCAAATATGTTTCTCTACAAGTAAGTCAAACAATTTTCTGTATCTTTGAAATAGAAATGTGATGTATTACATTCACACTCTTTTCTCTACTTACTTTTGGGTAACAGATTCATATCATTTTCTCTACTCACTCTTCTAGGTCATACAATTTTCTTTATATTTGAAATATAAATGCTGTACATTACATTCACACTTTTTTCTACTTACTCTTCTAGAAATAAGTCATACAATTTTCTGTGTCTTTGAAATAGAAATGCTATATATTACATTCACACTGTTTTCTCTACTTACTCTTCTACAAATGAGTCATTCAATTTTGTGCATGTTTGAAATAGAAATGCTATTACATTCATACTGTTACCTCTACTCACTTTTAGCTAACACATTCACATCTCTCTCTACTCACTTGTCTACAAATGTCATACTGTTTTCTTTACCCACTTGTAGGTAACACATTCAGATCCCTCTGTACTCACTCTTCTACAAATAAGTTACACAATTTTCTGTATGTTTCAAATAGAAAGGCTATGTATTACATTCACAGTGTTTTCTCTACTCACTCATCTAAAAATAAATCATACAATTTTCTGTATCTTTGAAATAGACATACTATATATCACATTCACACTGTTTTCTCTACTTACTTTTCTACAAATGAGTCATTCAATTTTGTGCAGGTTTGAAATAGAAATGCTATTATGATATTACATTTACACTTGTATATATAACATGAAGATAAGTTACAGTTTATCCACACACAGAAAAAATAGGTAGCCAAGTAGCCTAAAATTCTACATCTAATAGTTGTATACAAAATAACAAAAGTTGTGTTTTGCAACTTTGTGTAGTGAAATTGTTTATTTTATTACATCAACTGCCATCAGGAATGGAGAAGAAGATTATGTGTGGCTTGTTTATCTGGATGACTGTTCCTCAGAAACAAAGGAAAATTGAGTATGTGCTTATATGAACTTGTTTGCTTGGTTTCAGGTCTGCAGAACTTACAGAGGAAGGTTTGTTGTCTGGAAAGAAAGAGAGAAGATTGTGTTTATGCACCAGTGAAAGTGAGTACATGCATAAAACACAAATAACACACAAGCTGCACCTATATGAGAAAAATATACTGTAAAAACCATAATTCAACATAGCTCATAAATTACAAAAAATTCATAATTCATTCTTGAAGAAAATGAACCATTTTTTACAGGATTATAACACTCCCATGCCTAAATTCAACAATTAAAGAGAATGTTCCTAACATTTGTTTTTAAAGTGAGGTTATGTAATAAAATAAGAAATACCTACTAAATATTTTGGAGTAGTACCAGTTCCAGCTAGCTAGCGCTTGCTCACTCTCGGTAGATAGCTTTAGCCATTACTCCTCTCCTTTTTCAGTTGCTGCAAACATAAAGGTCATTTATTATCATTTTAAAACACACATTATGCAATATACTAAGATTTTAAAAACACACAGACAATTTTTTTTTCTTATTTGATACATTGTTGTTGCAATTTGATATGGCTAGTACAAGAAATACAAGCAATAAAATAGAAAAACAAATTACTACTTTAGCAAACAAATATATATTTTTAAGACATTGTGCATGATAGATAAAATATATATATGTTGAATTGTCTGTGGTAAACCATGAGTATAACGTATAAAAATGTAACACATAATTAGTTTCAATAACTGTTTTTGTGGTATGAACTATCTCTGAGATGTCCACTGTTACTGTTTCAAGTTAGGTCTTTCCAGTAATGTTTGGCGAGGTTTTGTGAATTAACTATTGTGTGTAATTGATTGAAAGTACCTTCCATTAATTCAGTAACTCAAACAGTTTATAAATAAAATTAGTAGTTTTAATATGGGTACTATTTGCTACAAAACAGAGCCCTAACAAGAACATCTGGTGTAATGCTTTTAGATGTGCAATATTGTCAATTCTTTCTCTCATTCTTAACATAGCCTCTAATGGAGTAAGATCTGAACTTCTAGCTGGCCATGAGAATGGTCCATTTCTGCCAATCCGTCATTCTAGAAATTTATTATTTAACTTTTGTTGGACATGGTTTGCAAAATGGCATAGTGCTGCATTTTGTTGAAAGATTATTTGCAACCACATTTCCACTTTAATTTAAAAGGTGAGTTAATTAATAACACTGAACACTGAATAACTTATTGTCCGGTTGATAATGGAGGAAAAGTTAATCCTCGAAACGCATCCCGGAAGAATATGTTGTGAGTGTTGTTCAGTATTATTAATTAACTCATCTTTTAAATTAAATTAATTACAACAACACTGTTTTCAAACTTCTATGAAAGGAAGACATTTCCACTTGCTTGACTTGAGGAAATAGAAATTTCTGCAGCATGTCCAGTATGTACTGGAGTTGATTTTCTTTCATCAACAAAAAAGAATGGACCAAAAATGTTGTACATAAGACTGCACCAAACATTCTCCTTAGTAGAATCTTGGATGTAGATTTTCCAAGGTCTAAATTCGGCAATTGTGCTAATACAACTATTTACATGGACTGTAGCCTCATTGGACAAGATGATATCTCAAACATCATCAATTCTTTGTAGCATGTTAGCAGCAAATTTATCCTCTGCTTTTATTGCATGCAACAGTTGATTTTACAGCTATGCAATTTCATTTTCATCCACATGACATCATGCACTGATTAGTTTGGACGATGTAAACGTAGACTGTGAACATAACATCTTTGACCGTTATTGGCTTTTAAGGCCAATTGCTTGAGGCAATCCCTTATGTCTACGTGAAAACCTGTTTTGTGAATTAGCGGACAACCAGCATAAGTAGCAAAACAATTTGGGCTGGAAAGGGTTAAGAGTACTATTCAGTCAATTACACATAATATTTAGTTGACAGCAAACATGTAAAATTCTGCCATACATTCTCACAAAGTACCATAATTTGATTTCATTCCTGAAGTAGTGTTAATCTTTGACTTTCCTGCAAAGTCAGGGAATTTCAAGTCTGAAATACACGGCAACCAAAATTTACATTTGGCTATCAGTTTTCTCTTTCTATCTACAATGAAATGTGTGACGTGGTCCCAGTAATAAACAATACCCACCTACCTATTTACAAAACTATCAATTTACCTACCTGCCTATCTTTTAGCCTATCTATCTATTAGCCTATCCACCGTTTAGGCTATCTTTTAGGCTATCTATCTTTTAGTCTACCTATCTTTTGGCCTATCCACCTTTTAGGCTATATTTTAGCCTATCTATCATTTAGCCTATATATCCTTTAGCCTATCTTTTAGCCTACCTATCATTGAGCCTAGCTATTTTTAGCCTATCCACCTTTTAGGCTATCTATCATTTAGCCTACCTATCATTTAGCCTATCCACCTTTAGGCTATATTTTAGCCTATCCATCATTTAGCCTATCCACCCTTTAGGCTATCATTTAGCCTATATATCTTTTAGCCTATACACCTTTAGGCTATATTTTAGCCTACCTATCATTGAGCCTATCCATCTTTTAGGCTATCTTTTAGCCTATCTATAATTTAGCCTACCTATCATTTAGCCTATCCACATTTAGCCTATCTTTTAGCCTACCCATCATTGAGCCTATCTTTTAGCCTACCTATCATTGAGCCTATCTATCTTTTAGCCTATCCACCTTTTAGGCTATCATTGAGCCTATCTTTTAGCCTAACTATCATTTAGCCTATCCACCTTTTAGGCTATCTTTTAGCCTATCCACCCTTTAGCCTATCTTTTAGCCTACCCATCATTGAGCCAATCATCTTTTAGCCTATCCACCTTTTAGGCTGTCATTTAGCCTATCCATCTTTTAGGCTATCATTTAGCCTATCCACCTTTTAGCCTACCTATCATTGATCCTATCTATCTTATAAGCCTATCCACCTTTTAGGTTATCTTTTAGCCTATCTATCATTTAGCCTATCTTTTAATCTACCTACCTTTTAGCCTATCTATCATTGAGCCTATTTATCTTTTAGCCCATCCATCTTTTAGGCTACCATTTAGCCTATCTATCTTTTAAACTATCCACCTTTTAGGCTATCTTTTAGCCTATCTTTTAGCCTATCTATCATTTAGCCTATCTTTTAGCCTACCCGTCATTTAGCCTATCTATCTTTTACCCTTTCCACCTTTTAGGCTTCATTTAGCCTATCTTTTAGCCTAGCTACCTTTTAACCTATCTATCTTTTAGCCTATCTATCTTTTTAGCTTATCCACCTTTTAGGCTATAATTTAGCCTATCCACCTTTAGGCTATCTTTTAGCCTACTTATCATTGAGCCTACCTATCTTTTAGCCTACCTATCATTTAGCCAATCTACCTTTTAGCCTATCATCTTAGCCTAGCTACCTAAACGTAGACTGCGGCATAGACTGTGAACATAACATCTTTGACCGTTATGGGCTTTTAAGGTCACTTGCTTGAGGGCAATCCCTTATGTCTACATGAAAAGCTGTTTTATGAATTAGAGGAAAACCAGCATAAGTAGCAAAACAATTTGGGCTGGAAAGTGTTAAGAGTACTCTCAGTCAATTACACATAATATTTAGTTGACAGTAAACTTGTAAAATTCCGCCACACATTCTCACAAAGTACCATACTTTAATTTCATTTCCTGAAGTAGTGTTAATCTTTGACTTTCCTGCAAAGTCAGGGAATTTGAAGTCTGAAATACATGGCAACCAAAATTTACATTTGGCTATCAGTTTCCCGTTTCTATCTACAATGAAATCTGTGATGTGGACGCAGTAATAAAAAATACCTACCTACCAATTTACCTACCTGCCTATCTTTTAGCCTACTATTTAGCCTACCTATGTTTTAGCCTATCCGTGCATTTAGGCTATCTTTTAGCCTATCCACCTTTTAGGCTTTCTTTTAGCCTACCTATCTTTTAGCCTACCTATCATTGAGCCTATCCACCTTTTAGGCTATCTTTTAGCCTATCCACCTTTTAGCCTATTATTTAGCCCTATCTATCATTTAGCCTATCTATCTTTTAGCCTATCCACCTTTTAGGCTTTCTTTTAGCCTACCTATCTTTTAGCCTACCTATCATTTAGCCTATCTTTTAGTCTACCTATCATTGAGCCTATCCACCTTTTAGGCAATCTTTTAGCCTAGCTGCCTTTTAGCCTATCCACATTTAGGCTGTCTTTTAGCCTATCTGTCATTTAGCCCATCTATCATTTAGCCTATCTTTTAGCCTAACTATCATTTAGCCTATCCACCTTTAGGCTATCATTTAGCCTATCCAACCTTTAGGCTATCATTTAGCCTATCTATCTTTTAGCCTACCTATCTTTTAGGCTATCTTTTAGCCTATCCACCCTTTAAGCTATCATTTAGCCTACCTATCATTGAGCCTATATATCTTTTAGCCTATCCACCTTTTAGCCTACCTATCATTTAGCCTATCCATCTTTTAGGCTATCTTTTCGGCTATCATTTAGCGTATCTTTTAGCCTATCCACCTTTTAGGCTATCATTTAGCCTACCTATCATTTAGCCCTATCTATCAATTAGCATACCTATCATTTAGTCTATCTTTTAGTCTACCTATCATTGAGCCCATCTATCTTTTAGCCTATCCACCTTTCAGGCTATCTTTTAGCCTACCTACCTAAACGTAGACTGAGGCATAGACTGTGAACATAACATCTTTGACCGTTATGGGCTTTTAAGGTCAATATAATTTAGTTGACAGTAAACTTGTAAAATTCCGCCATATATTCTCACAAAGTACCATACTTTAATTTTATTTCCTGAAGTAGTGTTAATCTTTGACTTTCCTGCAAAGTCAGGGAATTTGAAGTCTGAAATACATGGCAACCAAAATTTACATTTGGCTATCAGTTTTCTGTTTCTATCTACAATGAAATGTGTGACGTGGTCCCAGTAATAAACAATACCCACCTACCTATTTACAAAACTACCAATTTACCTACCTGCCTATCTTTTAGCCTATCATTTAGCCTATCTATCTATTAGCCTATCCACAGTTTAGGCTATCTTTTAGCCTACATATCTTTTAGGCTATCTATCTTTTAGTCTACCTATCTTTTGGCCTATCCACCTTTTAGGCTATATTTTAGCCTATCTATCATTTAGCCTACCTATCATTTATCCTATCATTGAGCCTATATATCTTTTAGCCTATCCACCTTTAGTCTATCTTTTAGCCTACCTATCATTGAGCCTAGCTATTTTTAGCCTATCCACCTTTTAGGCTATATTTTAGCCTAACCATCATTTAGCCTATCCACCTTTAGGCTATCCTTTAGCCTATCTATCTTTTAGGCTATCTTTTAGCCTATCCACCCTTTAAGCTATCATTTAGCCTACCTATCATTGAGCCTATATATCTTTTAGCCTATCCACCTTTTAGCCTACCTATCATTTAGCCTATCCATCTTTTAGGCTATCTTTTAGCCTATCTATAATTTAGCCTATCCACCTTTAGGCTATCTTTTAACCTACCTATCATTGAACCTATCCACCTTTTAGCCTATCTATCTTTTAGCCTATCCACCTTTTAGGCTATCATTTAGCCTATCCATCATTGAGCCTATCATCTTTTAGCCTATCCACCTTTTAGGCTATCATTTAGCCTATCCACCTTTTAGGCTATCTTTTAGCCTATCCACATTTAGGCTATCCTTTAGCATACCTATCATTTAGCCTATCTATCTTTTAGCCTATCCACCTTTTAGGCTATTATTTAGCCTGCCTATCATTGAGCCTATCCACCTTTTAGGCTATCATTTAGCCTATCCACCTTTTAGGCTATCATTTAGCCTATCTTTTAGCCTACCTATCATTGAGCCTATATATCTTTTAGCCTATCTTTTAGCCTACCTATCATTTAGCCTATCCACCTTTTAGGCAATCTTTTAGCCTACCTATCATTGAGCCTATCTATCTTTTAGCCTATCCACCTTTTAGGCTATCTCTTAGACTACCTACCTTTTAGCCTACCTATCATTGATCCTATCTATCTCTTAGCCTACCTACCTTTTAGCCTATCCACCTTTTAGGTTATCTTTTAGCCTACCTACGTAAACGTAGACTGCGGCATAGACTGTGAACAGAACATCTTTGACTGTTATGGGCTTTTAAGGTCAATTGCTTGAGGCAATCTCTTATGTCTACATGAATACCGGTTGTATGAATTAGAAGTAGACCAGCATAAGTAGCAAAACAATTTGGGCTGGAAGTGTTAAGAGTACTCTCAGTCAATTACACATAATATTTAGTTGACAGTAAACTTGTAAAATTCCGCCACACATTCTCACAAAGTACCATACTTTAATTTCATTTCCTGAAGTAGTGTTAATCTTTGACTTTCCTGCAAAGTCAGGGAATTTGAAGTCTGAAATACATGGCAACCAAAATTTACATTTGGCTATCAGTTTTCTGTTTCTATCTACAATGAAATGTGTGACGTGGTCCCAGTAATAAACAATACCCACCTACCTATTTACAAAACTACCAATTTACCTACCTGCCTATCTTTTAGCCTATCATTTAGCCTATCTATCTATTAGCCTATCCACAGTTTAGGCTATCTTTTAGCCTACATATCTTTTAGGCTATCTATCTTTTAGTCTACCTATCTTTTGGCCTATCCACCTTTTAGGCTATATTTTAGCCTATCTATCATTTAGCCTACCTATCATTTATCCTATCATTGAGCCTATATATCTTTTAGCCTATCCACCTTTAGTCTATCTTTTAGCCTACCTATCATTGAGCCTAGCTATTTTTAGCCTATCCACCTTTTAGGCTATATTTTAGCCTAACCATCATTTAGCCTATCCACCTTTAGGCTATCCTTTAGCCTATCTATCTTTTAGGCTATCTTTTAGCCTATCCACCCTTTAAGCTATCATTTAGCCTACCTATCATTGAGCCTATATATCTTTTAGCCTATCCACCTTTTAGCCTACCTATCATTTAGCCTATCCATCTTTTAGGCTATCTTTTAGCCTATCTATAATTTAGCCTATCCACCTTTAGGCTATCTTTTAACCTACCTATCATTGAACCTATCCACCTTTTAGCCTATCTATCTTTTAGCCTATCCACCTTTTAGGCTATCATTTAGCCTATCCATCATTGAGCCTATAAATCTTTTAGCCTATCCACCTTAAGCCTATCTATCTTTTAGCCTATCCACCTTTTAGGCTATCATTTAGCCTACTTATTATTGAGCCTATCTATCTTTTAGCCTATCCACCTTTTAGGCTATCATTTAGACTATCTTTTAGCCTACCTAACATTGAGCCTATCTATCTTTTAGCCTACCTATCATTGAACAAATGTATCATTTAGGATATCATTTAGCCTATCTTTTAGCCTACCTATCATTGAACCTATGTATCGTTTAGGATAGCATTTAGCCTATGTTTTAGTCTACCTATCATTTAGCCTATCTATCATTTAGCCCATCTTTTCGCCTACCTATCATTGAGCCTATCTTTTAGCCTATCCACCTTTCAGGCTATCATAGAGCCTATCTTTTAGCCTACCTATCATTGAGCCTATCTATCTTTTAGCCTACCTATTATTTAGCCTATCCACCTTTTAGGCTATCTTTTAGCCTATCTTTCAGTCTACCTACCTTTTAGCCTACCTATCATTGAGCCTATCTATCTTTTAGCCTATCCACCTTTTAGGCTATCTCTTAGACTACCTACCTTTTAGCCTACCTATCATTGATCCTATCTATCTCTTAGCCTACCTACCTTTTAGCCTATCCACCTTTTAGGTTATCTTTTAGCCTACATATTATTAAGCGTATCTTTTAGCCTACCTATCATTTAGTCTATCCACCTGTTAGGCTATCTTTTAGCCTACCTACGTAAACGTAGACTGCGGCATAGACTGTGAACAGATCATCTTTGACTGTTATGGGCTTTTAAGGTCAATTGCTTGAGGCAATCCCTTATGTCTACACGAATACCAGTTTTATGAATTAGAAGTAGACCAACATAAGTAGCAAAACAATTTGGGCTGGAAGTGTTAAGAGTACTCTCAGTCAATTACACATAATATTTAGTTGACAGTAAACCTGTAAAATTCTGCCATACATTCTCACAAAGTACCATACTTTAATTTCATTTCCTGAAGTAGTGTTAATCTTTGACTTTCCTGCAAAGTCAGGGAATTTGAAGTCTGAAATACACGGCAACCAAAATTTACATTAGGCTATCAGTTTTCTGTTTCTATCTGCAATGAAATGTGTGATGTGGACCCCGTAATAAAAAATACCTACCTACCAATTTACCTACCTGCCAGCTTTTAGCCTGCTATTTAGCCTACTTATCATTGAGCCTATCTATCTTTTAGCCTATCCACCTTTTAGGCTATCTTTTAGCCTATCATTTAGCCTACCTATCATTGAGCCTATCTATCTTTTAGCCTATCCACCTTTTAGGCTATCTTTTAGCCTACCTATCATTGAGCCTATCTATATTTTAGCCTAACCACCTTTTAGGCTATCTTTCAGCCTATCTATCATTGAGCCTATCTATCTTTTAGCCTAGCCAACTTTTAGGCTATCTTTTAGCCTATCCAAGCTTTAGGCTATCATTCAGTCTATCTATCTTTTAGCCTACCTATCATTTAGCCTGTCTGTCATTTAGCCCATCTAGCATTTAGCGTATCTTTTAGCCTACCTATCATTTAGCCTATCCACCTTTAGGCTATCTTTTTGTCTACCTATCATTTAGCCTATCTGTCATTTAGCCTAACTGTCATTTACCCTATATTTTAGCCTATCCATGTTTTAAGCTATCATTTATCCTACCTATCATTTAGCCTATCTATCTTTTAGCCTATCCACCTTTTAGGCTATCGTTTAGCCTATCTATCATTTGGCCTACCTAGCATTGAGCCTATCTATCTTTTAGCCTACCTGACATTGAGCCTATCTATCTTTTAGCCTACCTATCATTTAGGATATCATTTAGCCTATCTTTTAGTCTACCTATTATTTAGCCTACCTATCATTTAGCCTATCTATCTTTTAGCCTACCTATTGTTGAGCCTATCTTTTAGCATACCTATCATTGAGCCTATCTATCTTTTAGCCTATCCACCTTTTAGGCTATCTTTTAGCCTATCCACCTTTCAGGCTATCATAGAGTCTATCTATCTTTTAGCCTACCTATCATTTAGCCTATCCACCTTTTAGGCTATCTTTTAGCCTATCTATCATTTAGCCTATCTTTTAGTCTACCTACCTTTTAGCCTACCTAACATTGAGCCTATCTATCTTTTAGCCTACCTATCATTGAGCCTATCTATCATTTAGGACATCATTTAGCCTACCTATCGTTGAGCCTATCTTTTAACCTACCTATCATTGAGCCTATCTATCTTTTAGCCTATCCACCTTTCAGGCTATCATAAAGTCTATCTATCTTTCAGCCTACCTATCATTTAGCCTATCCACCTTTTAGGCTATCTTTGGGCCTGTCTATCATTTAGCCTATCTTTTAGTCTACCTACCTTTTAGCCTATCTTTTAGCCTACCTATCATTGAGCCTATCTATCATTTAGGACATCATTTAGCCTACCTATCATTTACACTATCTTTTAGTCTACCTATCATTGAGCCTATCTATCATTTAGCCTATCTATCTTTTAGCCTACCTATTATTGAGCCTATCTATCATTTAGCCTATCCACCTTTTAACCTATCTTTTAGCCTATCCACCTTTTAGGCTATCGTTTAGCCTATCTATCATTTAGCCTATCCACCTTTTAGGTTATCTTTTAGCCTATATATTATTAAGCCTATCTTTTAGCCTACCTACGTAAACGTAGACTGCGGCATAGACTGTGAACAGAACATCTTTGACTGTTATGGGCTTTTAAGGTCAATTGCTTGAGGCAATCTCTTATGTCTACATGAATACCGGTTGTATGAATTAGAAGTAGACCAGCATAAGTAGCAAAACAATTTGGGCTGGAAGTGTTAAGAGTACTCTCAGTCAATTACACATAATATTTAGTTGACAGTAAACTTGTAAAATTCCGCCACACATTCTCACAAAGTACCATACTTTAATTTCATTTCCTGAAGTAGTGTTAATCTTTGACTTTCCTGCAAAGTCAGGGAATTTGAAGTCTGAAATACACGGCAACCAAAATTTACATTAGGCTATCAGTTTTCCGTTTCTATCTACAATGAAATGTGTCATGTGGACCCCATAATAAAAAATACCTACGTACCAATTTACCTACCTGCCTATCTTTTAGGCTACTATTTAGCCTACCTATCATTGAGCCTATCTATCTTTTAGCCTACCTACCTTTTAGCCTACCTATCATTTAGCCTGCCTAGCTACCTTTTAGGCTATCCAGCTTTTAGGCTATCTTTTAGCCTACCTATCATTGAGCCTATCTATCTTTTAGCCTAACCACCTCTTAGGCTATCTTTTAGCCTATCTATCATTTAGCCTACATATTATTGAACTTATCTTTTAGCCTACCTATCATTGAGCCTATCTATCTTTTAGCCTATCCATCTTTTAGCCTACGTATCATTGAGCCTATCTATCACTTAGGCTATCTTTTAGCCTACCTATCATTTAGCCTATCTATCTTTTAACCTACCTATCATTGAGCCTATCTATCTTTTTGCCTATCCACTGTTTAGGCTATCTTTTAGCCTATCCACTTTTTAGCCTACCCATCTTTTAGCCTACCTATCATTTAGCCTATCTTTTAGTCTACCTATCTTTTAGCCTATCCAGCTTTTAGGCTATCATTTAGCCTATCTTTTAATCTACCTAGCTTTTAGCCTACCTATCATTGAGCCTATCTATCTTTTAGCCTACCTACCATTTAGCCTACCTAGCTACCTTTTAGGCTATCCAGCTCTTAGGCTATCTTTTAGCCTACCTATCATTGAGCCTATCTATCTTTTAGCCTAACCACCTCTTAGGCTATCTTTTAGCCTATCTATCATTTACCCTACATATTATTGAACTTATCTTTTAGCCTATCTATCATTGAGCCTATCTTTTAGCCTATCCACCTTTTAGCCTACGTATCATTGAGCCTATCTATCACTTAGGCTATCTTTTAGCCTACCTATCATTTAGCCTATCTATCTTTTAACCTACCTATCATTGAGCCTATCTATCTTTTTGCCTATCCACCGTTTAGGCTATCTTTTAGCCTATCCACTTTTTAGCCTACCCATCTTTTAGCCTACCTATCATTTAGCCTATCTTTTAGTCTACCTAGCTTTTAGCCTATCCAGTTTTTAGCCTACGTATCATTGAGCCTATCTATCACTTAGGCTATCTTTTAGCCTACCTATCATTTAGCCTATCTATCTTTTAACCTACCTATCATTGAGCCTATCTATCTTTTTGCCTATCCACCGTTTAGGCTATCTTTTAGCCTATCCACTTTTTAGCCTACCCATCTTTTAGCCTACCTATCATTTAGCCTATCTTTTAGTCTACCTAGCTTTTAGCCTATCCAGTTTTTAGGCTATCTTTTAGCCTATCTATCATTTAGCCTATCTTTTAATCTACCTAGCTTTTAGCCTACCTATCATTGAGCCTATCATTTAGCCTATCCACCTTTTAGGCTATCTTTTAGGCTATCTTTTAGCCTATCTTTTAGACTACCTACCTTTTAGCCTATCTTTTGACTCACATATCTTTTAGCCTACCTACCTTTTAGCCCACCTACCTTTTAGCCTATCTTTTTGCCTACGTACCTATTTACCTATCTAGCTATTTACCTTCGTACTTCCATACCTATTGTCGTCATAGTGTTACTACTTCTGCTCACAGTCACAAGTAAGTCCATACTCACGTTTCTGTATTTAAGGCAGCATCCCAGAAGAGAGTATGTTTCAGGAACTGTGCAATCTTCTTCATCACGGAGCAGCTGAAACAAAACAAGTTGTTAAGTCTAATGTTATGTGTCCATAAACAAAGTTTCCCTAACATAACACAAATGCTTTTTAAGTCATTGTTGTGACAGCTCTTATTGATTATAGAAATATCTTATGTGTCACATTCACATGACACTCTCTACCCTCTATCATTTATTAATGGCTATACAAAAGTTAATTTTAATCAATATAAATCTTTACAAAAATAGCTACTTTACATGTTTCATTATAGATACAAAGTGAATAATAATAATAAATAAATTTAGCCTACAGGCATTCTGTAAGGGCGAATGCCTCCTGTTTACACAAGGACTTGCTCGTAAATAAGCTCCAAAAGTGAGTGAATCCTTGGGAGTTTTGCTGTGTTGCTCAACTGTCTTCCTATTCCTAATGCCCTTTTCCACTCATAAAACTCTTCTACTTTTTCATTATCTTTCTGCCCGGTTTGGTGCTTGTTGATTCCTATTTGGCTAAAGCTGTTGCCATACTTCTCTGTTTCTTGCAACTGTTGACCATTGGTTCGAAAGTAGTTCCCCATCTAGTCCTTTGGCATTCTTCTTGCGGGTCCCATATTGTGTGATATGTGTCTACCCAATTTCCATTTTAGGTTTCCTGCGCTTACTACTACATCACACTTTTTTGACCTTCCTCTAAGTTCCTTGTTGCTGATTTGGTCTCTTAATGAAGCATTTAGGATCTTATGCTCCATTCTCCTGTAGCTGCTTCTTCAGTTTTCCTGTCAGTCACCATGTCTGACAGCCATAAATAATGTTGGCATAACGCGTTTGTCTGGGATTTCTACTTTTGTACTTGCTTCTAGTCTCCTGTCTGTGAGAAGAAACTTAAGTGACCAATTTGTTCCACGCTAGTCCTATTTCACTCTGTGCGTGTTTGTTTAGGGAGATGTCTTGACCAAGGAACACATACTCGAGCGACGATTGGTGTATTTGGATACTATCATGTGATCCAATTGGTCATTAATTTATTTTTGTGAAGGTTGCAAACTGAATAGTGATAGTCAATTGTTTAACAATTGAATGTGTTAAAATTACATACTGTTTTTGTTACACCTTCATGAGAAACATTTGAATATTTACAGGACTAAGTATTGACAATTTCAACCATCAGTAACATTATCTCAGAAATGCCACAACATTATGCCACAAGAAAAGTTATTTCAAATAAATTGTGTTTTAACAAGATGTACATTTCTTATGAGGTAATATTTTGTCTCTCTTACAGTTTACCAGTTATTCAGAATAAAGAGAACTTCAGAGAATATTCACAGAAAATTCAACGTATACATTTCATTTGTTATGAAAGTATTTTAAATATATGGTATTTTAATTAAAATTGTTAGTCATTTTTGAGAAGATGAAAATTTTTTGGAAAATGTGCTATGTAAAGGGTAGTTTGGTAGCACAATTTTCTTGAAGATCTTTGTGTCACATCCTTGAACAATGCTGAATTTAAATACCAAGTTTAATATTTAACAAACTTTTTGTTTTTGAGTTATACTCTTCACAGACTTTTTGCTAAAAATGTTTGTTTTGGTTAATTCAGGGGGTCTCAAACATTGTATTTTCAGTGAACTCTCAGTATTAAATTTTTGGATGAAATATACTTTCTGTACTTACTGTCCATAGGAGAGCATTGACTGCGCTGTAGCTGAGTGGTTAGACCACTTGCTTCTCACCAAAGTGGCCGGTGTTTGATCCCAGGTAACTGCATGTGGGATTTGTGGTGGATGAACGGGTTTTCTCCAGGTTCCCCTGCCATCTCATTCCACCTGTGCTCCGTCTTGATTCCATGTATCATCAGTGTCGCCGTATGTGGTACAAGCAGGCATTAAACACTGCAAAAAACAAAAAGAAAAGAAAATAACAGCAGTTAATGTGGAATTGCAACAAACATTTAAAAAAGTTACTCTTTTATGCCATGGATAAGTTTGTAAATGTTGTAAAATATATGTAAATTGCAAGTGCATCTCTCAACATGTATGTATATGTTTCAATGAACGAACAATAAACAAATGCCTTCCTTCAAGTATCATGTTTCTTCCTTCTCTAGCAAACGGGCGAAATAAGCCAATCTTATAACAGCAATGCTGAGTTAAATCCTTCCTTCCATGGCGAAATAAGCCAATCTTATAACAGCAATGCTGAGAAGTAAATCCTTCCTTCCATGGCAAAATAAGCCAATCTTACAACAGCAATGCTGAAATAAAAATAAAATCTTAAGCAGAGACTCGAACCCGGGTGTTCTGCACGGAAAAATAGTTCACGTTAACTACTTGGTTATACTGGAGATGAAACTTAACCTCAATTTTATTTTAATTACCTCATCAAAGGAAGTTAAAAAAAAAAACATTTAAACAGAGTTAGATTTGAACCCAGGACCTTTCCCTTACAAACCATCGCCTTTAACCACTCGGCTATCTTGCACGTAAAGTATTAGCCTCATTTTTATCTTTATTACTACATCGAAGTTTGAATTTAATAGAATAAAAACGAGTTGAGATTCGAACCCAGGTCTCCTGCGCCGTAGTCTATGACTCTACCCACTGAGCCACGACACGGCACTTAAGTGAACTTGTTTCATTCTGATACTTATAGCCTCTTTAATACAAATGCAGAGAAATTTAATTAGGAAAAAAAAAAAAGCTATTTCTACGCAGTAAGACTCGAACCTGCGACCTATAGGTTCATAGCCAACCACCTTAGCCATTCAGCTATGGATCAGCACACAAGAGTCCGCTAAAAATTTTCTTCTTATGTTCGCTATATGGTAAATACATTATTCGCCCTAACTTTTTTGTAATTCAAAATTTCGAAAATCTGAGTTCAGATCTGAATTCTGCTAGTCTTCAGCTTTCCAACGATATATGACATCACTCGATTATTCCATTTTACAGTTGAAGTATTACACTGCAGTGTGCACACGTTTTACGTCATAACTCCTTTATAAATTGAGATATCGAAAATCTGAGATCGGTTCTGGATTCTGCTCGTCTTCAGCTTTCATATGACACTCCTAACTCAATTTTTTTTCGGGATCCCAAAAAATGCGTTTTACGTCATAGCTCCTTTATAAATTGAGATATCGAAAATCTAAGACCGGATCTGGATTCTGCTCGTCTTCAGCTTTCATATGACACTCCTAACTCAATTTTTTTTTCGGCACCCCCAAAAAATGGCAAGGCTTTAGACTTCAATTTTCGACCTCTTTTCCAAACTTCAAACGTGAATAACGTCTCAACGGTTAGAGCTAGAATTTCCGACAAATTTTTTATAGAAAGGTAATTTTTTTGCGAATTTTTTGGTCCCTTGTAAAGTCCAAAATGTTGCCCAGAAGCCGAGATATTAACAGTTTTAATTTTCAGAAAACTGCCAAAACAGGGCTTCAGCCGGGCAAGTTGAGAAATGACCATCACAGATTTGGATGACATTTGGTATACTTATAGTTTCAAACCCCAGGATCACGAATCCGGTCTCCGTTTCTCGAAATTCCTATTTGTTTGCTATTTATGACGTGTCAAAGTTTACGGCAACCCACTTTAGAGAGCTGTAGTTTCAATACTAGTAAGGCCAGGACAAAAATTTAAACTATTTCGTGACCTGCAGAGTGTAAAGAAAGCTTCTGATGCAAAAATTTTGAAATCTATTTTTAAAAAAAGCGTTTAAAAAAGTAAAACCCCAAGTGTAGGTAGCGAACCCGGAACTCCTGATTACGAATCCCGCATGCTGACCACTCAGCCAAGAAAGCAAGTGACAGACGTGTTCCAATAGTGAAGCAAATACTGCGCTCGGGTTCTGTGGCCCGTGACTGTTACACACCTGAGTTTTGGAAACGTTTCTGATGTCTCTCGGTTTGCAAAATGTTGTGCTAGTACCTAGAGTTTATTATTGTTATAACAAACCCCACAAAACAGACTTACAGACAGTTTGGAACTGAATAAGCGATCGATTTAGAACAAATGCACTACGCTCATACCTCCGGAATATAAATCTTGCATCTGTCTGTCGTAATTGCAAGTTATTCCTTATTTATAAGCATTAGAAGTTCGCTCAGTTTCTCTAACTTTGTTAGCATACAAGCATTTCGTTAACCTCAAAATGTAAAGACTAGTAATGCCAAAATAGTTGAATCCTATTTTTAACACAAATTCGGCTACGAGAGACGTACAGCGATCTCGAACCTGGCACTTCAATTACAAATTTTTAATACTCGCTCACTCACTGACTCACTCACTCTCTCACCCACTCACTAACACACTCATTCACCCACTTACTCACTCATTCACTTACTCATTCAGTCACTCACCCACCCAGTCACTCACTCATTCACTCACTCATTCACTCACTCACCCACTTACTCACTCATTCACCCAGTCACTCATTCACTCACTCAGTCACTCACTCATTCACTCACTCACCCACTTACTCATTCAGTCACTCACCCACCCAGTCACTCATTCAGTCACTCACCCACTCACTCATTCACTCACCCACTCACTCATTCACTCACTCACCCACTTACTCACTCATTCACTCAGTCACTTACTCATTCAGTCACTCACCCACCCAGTCACTCACTCATTCACTCAGTCACTTACTCATTCAGTCACTCACTCACCCACTTACTCACTCATTCACTCACTCACTTACTCATTCACTCACTCAGTCACTCACCCACTCACTCATTCACTCACTCACCCAGTCACTCATTCACTCACCCACCCAGTCACTCATTCACTCACCCACTCACTCACCCACTTACTCATTCACTCACCCACCCAGTCACTCATTCACTCACCCACTTACTCACCCACTTACTCATTCAGTCACTCACCCACCCAGTCACTCATTCACTCACTCAGTCACTCACCCACTCACTCACCCACTTACTCATTCAGTCACTCACCCACCCAGTCACTCATTCACTCACTCAGTCACTCACCCACTCGCTCATTCACTCACTCAGTCACTCACCCACTCACTCATTCAGTCACTCACCCACCCAGTCTTTCACTCATTCACTCACTCAGTCACTCACCCACTCGCTCATTCACTCACTCAGTCACTCACCCACTCACTCATTCACTCAGTCACTCACCCACTCGCTCATTCACTCACTCAGTCACTCACCCACTTACTCATTCACTCACTCAGTCACTCACCCACTTACTCATTCACTCACTCAGTCACTCACCCACTCACTCATTCACTCACTCAGTCACTCACCCACTCGCTCATTCACTCACTCAGTCACTCACCCACTCGCTCATTCACTCACTCAGTCACTCACCCACTCGCTCATTCACTCACTCAGTCACTCACCCACTCACTCATTCACTCACTCACCCACTCGCTCATTCACTCACTCAGTCACTCACCCACTCGCTCATTCACTCACTCAGTCACTCACCCACTTACTCATTCACTCACTCAGTCACTCACCCACTCACTCATTCACTCACTCAGTCACTCACCCACTCGCTCATTCACTCACTCAGTCACTCACCCACTCGCTCATTCACTCACTCAGTCACTCACCCACTCACTCATTCACTCACTCAGTCACTCACCCACTCGCTCATTCACTCACTCAGTCACTCACCCACTCGCTCATTCACTCACTCAGTCACTCACCCACTTACTCATTCAGTCACTCACCTACCCAGTCTTTCACTCATTCACTCACTCAGTCACTCACCCACTCGCTCATTCACTCACTCAGTCACTCACCCACTCGCTCATTCACTCACTCAGTCACTCACCCACTCACTCATTCACTCACTCAGTCACTCACCCACTCGCTCATTCACTCAGTCACTCACCCACTCGCTCATTCACTCACTCACCCACTTACTCACTCATTCGCTCACTCACTCACTTACTCATTCACTCATTCAGTCACTCACCCACTCACTCATTCACTCACTCACTCATTCACTCACTCACCCACTTACTCACTCATTCACTCAGTCACTTACTCATTCAGTCACTCACCCAGTCACTCACTCATTCACTCACTCAGTCACTCACCCACTCACTCATTCACTCACCCACTTATTCATTCACTCACTCACCCAGTCACTCATTCACTCACTGTCACTCACCCACTTACTCATTCAGTCACTCACCCACTTACTCATTCAGTCACTCACCCACCCAGTCACTCACTCATTCACTCACTCAGTCACTCACCCACCCAGTCACTCACTCATTCACTCACTCAGTCACTCACCCACTCACTCACCCACCCACTTACTATACAGTTCTACGTTCGAAATTACGTTGCGCACATTTTACGTCATAATTCCTACCTCATTTAAGACGTAAAACTTAGATCAGATCTGAATACTGTCCTATATTCGGTGCCGTATTTATTTAGGAATGAATATTCCAGAAACTGAAGTCTGCCTTTGATTCCAAGAACTTACAGCAGATATTAAATTAAGTGAAGCTTGTAGTGTCATAAATTATTATTGCAATTACAGTTTTAAATGTATCCTGAGCAAGAAAGAGATATTAGGTACCATATTCTATGAAATGAGCGTTAGCGAGTTAGTTTCATAATATAAATACGAGCATCTTAATTGCTGCAATTCAAGTGCGTACGACTGTTTGTGATCGACCATGTGTCTAAGTTTAAGCATTTATTACAGTTTTTAATATTCTACGCTGCATGTTATTGTCACTGTTTGTGTCCGACATTTTAATTTTGTATTTGTTATTCGATCATACATACGAGAATCGATAGTTGCACCTTCAACTGTTATTGTTTGCACAATGATGGAGTAAGTAGAGACGCTGCAAACTTTAAAAATCTGATGTGTTGCACTCACATGACTTTCTCTACTCTTGTACTAACCATTCTTACAAACTCTTATTCCTATATCTCCATGTTAGTTAAAATAAACATTCGTACAAATTATCTTATTGCTTATGTCCTTGTAGGTACAAGGGGAGTATTAGAATACAGAAGGCTTTGTGCGACAGTCAAATCTTTTTGATCTTTGAGATTCCGTTCTCTTTGCACGATTAACATAAAAAAATGAACAACGTTGTTGCATTTCGCTCAAGTTCTAAGTTTTCCGAAACTCACACACATAACAAGGAATATCTCCGAAATGGTTCACCCTACAAGACAATTTATTGAGACATAAATTGTGTATTTTAGCAAGATCTACATTTTTTGTACAGTACGATTTGGTCTATCTCTAACGGTTTACCAGTTATGCAAAAGTCGTCCAGAGTAAATACGACTACAGGGGCTATAGCCAGAAAATTCAAGATATACATTTCATTTGTTATAAAAATATCTCAAACATATGACATTTTAATTAAAATCGTTAGAGCCATTTTCAAGAAAATCAAAATTTTGAAAAATTTTCCATGTAAAGGGTAGTTTAGGGTGGGTCTACTTTCTTCAAAATCTTCGTGTCGCATCCTTGAAAGACACTAAACTTAAATACTAACTTTGGTCTTTAACCTACTTTTCGTTTTTGAGTTATGCTGTCCACAGACTGACACACAGACAGACACAGACCTTTTTCTAAAAATGCTATTTTGGATTCAGGGGGCCTCAAAACATATATTTCCGGTGAACTCTCGACATCGAATTTTTGGGTGGAATACAATACTTCCCCTACTTACCAGCAGAGAAAGTAAAAAGTAGACTTACAAATTGAATTTATTAGAATGTTAATTGCAATATTAGCATTAATTATTAAATAAACAGTGGATTTATTTCTAATTAAAGCTTGTCGGATTACCAACTGTATAGTATATATCTATAACAGTTTGAGTTTTGGGCCATATTTAACTACATGGCCATCGTTACGAAATGGATAATTAATAAATAAATAAATGTAGGTACCGCGCATGCTTAGACTTTCACGGCCGGCCATCTGCTGTGCTCAGTCGTAGGCCCGACTCTATTAACATTATTTGGCTCTAATTTAATTTCAATTGCCTCTTTTACGAGTCTGTCGTAATGTCGGTTACTGCCGTGTAAAACTGCGACCTCTATCGAATACAATTCTGTGATCATTGTCAAGACTGTGCTTTGCTGCGTTGTGCTACTCCCGTCTGTCTGTCTGTCCTATATATCTTCCCACATATTATTTCGTATACGGGAATTGATAGTTTGGTTTTCAGGTGGGTGAGAATGTGCGCAGACGCGAAGTGCCTTTACGTTCAGTTATTTTGGGGCAAGTATAATTGGACTTTTTGTCACAATTCTATTGATTCACATTCATATATTCTTTCCTTTGAATCAGTAATTACTTATAGGCACACCTGTTAAACCACATAGCTGTGTATTGAACCCATTAAACTGATCGGAAGCCGTTCTGGTACACTGAGGAGCTACAACCACAGCCTGCTATATAACATTGAATGTTTAAACATCAGACATTCTACCAATTTTCCTGCTGCCGTTTTCACTTTCCACTTCCATTACACTATAAATGTTTCACTACTCAGAGTATAATTAAAATACACGTAAACAATATAAAGAATAATTAATGTGACAACCCAGACCAACAAGACAAATTCCAGCTTCATTGCCTGTATGGTAAAACTTAGAATCCGATTTTCTTGCGTCTATCGCTTTCATTGCGTTTGAAACGTGTACGTATTTGGAAGCGTCTCAATACACAGTGTTGTATCTCACTATTGAATTGTTCTGACATTCTCCCTTCTTCCTCTACACTCTTCTATTTATAAAGTGCAAACGTAAAACGTGTGCATGTTGCAGTACCGTAATTAATTGAGAAACGGGAGCCTGATTCTTATATCCTTGTATAGTGTAACTATACGGAATTTCATAGAAATCGGTGCTACATCCTGATTCTTTATTATTACATTTATCTACTGATACTTTGTATTAAGGGACACTGGGAGTGAAATTTTGGTCAAAATTGTCAAAAAGTCTAAAATTGTTTTTTTACCTTAAAATGTTCCTGGAACACCTGTGCATTTGGATCAGCTAACATTTTTCATATCCCCCGCTCCACGTGGTCATAACGGCCCAGTGCTCTTCCCTTAACGTACACAGCATGCTCCTATATAAAAGCCTGTTTTTCTCAAAACTACATTTCTGCACATTCCAAAAGAAGGTCGCGCCTGAGTTTTGCTTCAAATTCAATGAAAATTTCCAAAAGTATTCATAAATAGCAGCTAAACAAAACTATGCTTCAATATTGATGTTATCATTAACATGAATTCCAAAAACATTTTTTTTGTATGAAAAAAATCAATAATTTTTAAGATTAAATTTTCTTTGTTATTAAAAAAATATGTACAGCATAATCAGCAAACGTATTTGAAATATCTCTTCATACAATTGTTACCCATGTTTTAGAGCACCAGTTCTGCCAATATAAATGAATTTTGAAAAGTCAATAGACGCGAGCTCTATTTTGAAAATGTGCCTATTAAATTCATAAAATAATTTATATATCCTAAAGGAATTATCCAATTCTAATGAAATTTGGTGTACCTCCTATTCTCATATAAATACAAACACAGTAAACATTTCAGAAAAATCTATCAAGAAATGAGGAACTTTCAAATTTCACTCCCAGTGTCCCTTAAGGCGATACTGATATTTTCTATTAGGACTATCTACTGGTACTTTGTATTAGGCTTACCTATTAATGTCGATGTGGGTGATTCAGCTGGTTAGACGCTGGTCTACTGATCCCAAGGTCGTGGGTTCAAATCCGGCCAAGACCGATGGTTTTGAAGTGTGCTTAAAAGCGAAAGCTCCATGTCAGTAGACTTACTGGCACGTAAAAGAACTCCTGCGGGACGAAATTCTCGCACACCGGCGGCGCTGATGTGATCCTGCAATTGACAGCGTTGTTAAACAACAAAATAATTTTTTATTACCTACTGATACTCTGTTTTAGGGTTACCTATTGCTACTTTGTATTTGGGTTACCTACTGGTACTCTGTATGTGGGTTACCTACCGGTACTCTGTATGTGGGTTACCTACTGGTACTCTGTATGTGGGTCACCTACTGGTACTCTGTATGTGGGTTACCTACTGGTACTCTGTATGTGGGTTACCTACCGGTACTCTGTATGTGGGTTACCTACTGGTACTCTGTATGTGGGTTACCTACTGGTACTCTGTATGTGGGTTACCTACTGGTACTCTGTATGTGGGTTACCTACTGGTACTCTGTATGTGGGTTACCTACCGGTACTCTGTATGTGGGTTACCTACCGGTACTCTGTATGTGGGTTACCTACCGGTACTCTGTATGTGGGTTACCTACCGGTACTCTGTATGTGGGTTACCTACCGGTACTCTGTATGTGGGTTACCTACCGGTACTCTGTATGTGGGTTACCTACCGGTACTCTGTATGTGGGTTACCTACCGGTACTCTGTATGTGGGTTACCTACCGGTACTCTGTATGTGGGTTACCTACTGGTACTCTGTATGTGGGTTACCTACTGGTACTCTGTATGTGGGTTACCTACTGGTACTCTGTATGTGGGTTACCTACTGGTACTCTGTATGTGGGTTACCTACTGGTACTCTGTATGTGGGTTACCTACTGGTACTCTGTATGTGGGTTACCTACTGGTACTCTGTATGTGGGTTACCTACTGGTACTCTGTATGTGGGTTACCTACTGGTACTCTGTATGTGGGTTACCTACTGGTACTCTGTATGTGGGTTACCTACTGGTACTCTGTATGTGGGTTACCTACTGGTACTCTGTATGTGGGTTACCTACTGGTACTCTGTATGTGGGTTACCTACTGGTACTCTGTATGTGGGTTACCTACTGGTACTCTGTATGTGGGTTACCTACTGGTACTCTGTATGTGGGTCACCTACTGGTACTCTGTATGTGGGTTACCTACTGGTACTCTGTATTTGGGTTACCTACTGGTACTCTGTATTTGGGTTACCTACTGGTACTCTGTATGTGGGTTACCTAGTGGTACTCTGTATTTGGGTTACCTACTGATACTGTTTTAGGGTTACCTATTGGTACTTTGTACTAGGGTTACTTATAAATACTTTGTATTAGGGTTATCTATTGACACCGTATTAGGGATACCCCTGATAATAAAAAGTATCTGGAGAAATTATAACTAAGGAGGTGGTGCCAAAAATTAAGGAGCAATTATAACCTGAGATGAAGGTGGCACTAATAAAGTATTGGGAGAAATTAAATGGGATGGTGATGTTAAAGCATCAGGAGCAACTGTAACACAGGTAAGTATCAGCGGCATCCATGACAAAGGAGGAAGTACTATTCAAGTATCAGGAGCAACAGGTGGGGAAACAATAAGAGGTAAGTATAAGGAGCAACTATAGCAAAAGAGGTAAGTATTATGGGGGAACTAAAACTGCAGAGATTGCACTTTAGGAAGTATCAGGAGCAAAGGAGGGTCATTGTAGACGAGGAGGTGGCACTTTTAAAGTATCAGGAGCAAAGGATGCGTCATTGTATGTGAGGTAGGTTTTTGTCAGAATTACCTGCTGCAGCATATTGTCCTGATGCTTTGCACTATCAGTATGGCCTTCATATTACCCTGATGCATACTTTGGTTTACGACCTCCTCGAGCTAATACTTTGCACTGCAAGTATTAACTCCTTAATCATTATATTCTCCTGATAATTTTAACTGTCTGTGTTACCTGTCCAACCATCATATTTTGTGATATACTTTGGTTTTTATTACCTCTCAACCTTTATATTCTCCTCATGCTTTGCACTCCAGTATTATCCTCCTGACTATTATATTCTATATAATATATTATATAATACTTATCAGCTTTTTGCAAATCATTTTGCTATGAACATTCATTCACTAAAGCCAGAATTACAAGTTGAGATTTTGAATTTACAAACACAATTTTATAATCACAATTACAAAAAAAGGCTAATTTAGCTTTATTTAGACCATTTGATATGTCAATATTTCTGTTTCTGACTCAGGGGTCTCCGTCTAGAGGATATGTGAATAGCAACCACAAGGTACCCAAGCTGAGCAGAACATTACTTCCACTTACTGGTGTTTTGCTCCTCACTGTAACTTTTCTATCTGCCCTTACCTTGATCATCTCTTGTTCTCTTCCGACCCCGATGCTATTAGGGTTCCTGAGGGCTAGGGAGTCTTTATTTTTCCAACCTCTCCATTTCTCTATAAAATCTTAACCCTTAACATGCTGACCTGTCATGGCATGTAAATACGTCCTCTGATTGGTAATCAGAGGATATGGTCAGTGAATTTATTTTGATAACTCTCCCGGTCAGGTCGGTGAGACCCGTAAACCAACGACAGGTGTGGTCCTCCAGACATTCTGGGGGTTGTGAGAGAGTGATGTGACCGCCAAAACATACAAATATGGTGCTCTCTAAAAAGCGGTTACTATTACTGCTATTGCTCTCTTCAATATCATATTGGAGAGCAAGAGGATTAATGACTTCATTGTCAGAAATCCAGCATTAGCTAACAACATATTCTACCATTTTGCTAGTGTTACCTCCTCTACCTTCATGTTCTGCTGATACCTCATGATCTCTGGCTTTCTCTGCTGATGTTTGGTGACAGAAGCCTCACGACTCCCGCTCAGTCTTAAAGCTGAGCAACATTATTGCAAGAAGCTGCAATTGTGGCAGCCAGGATCATGTTTACCAACAGCAGCATTTTGGCCCTCAGCAAGTTCACTGCCATGTGCCCATAATGTTCAGTGTATTTCAAGGTAAATATGGATCCTATGGACAGTAACTATAAAATAGCTGGTGTTACACTCACATGACTTTCTCTACTCTTGCACTAACTATTCCTACAAACACTTATTTCTCTATCTTCATGTCAGTCAAGATAAACATTTGTACAAATTATTGCTAGTGTTCTTGCAGGTGCAAGGGGAATATGGGAGAAAATCCGGTAGATGGAGATCTCTCCTAGTTTAGGGTTGTCATTAAGACACGCCTGCTAATAGATTTATAGAAAAAGACAATTTTAAATATGAATAATAAAGGATAAAAATGTATAATGTAACACATTCGATAAAGTATAATGATGTACAAAATTATTATGAAGTTCGGAAGTAGGACAGCTAACCTTTTTAGAATTATTTATGCACTTATTTATACATTTAATTTAGTGTAGTATATAGATGATTGTATAAAATATACAAAGAATCATGGATAATTTGTAAACGATAAAGGGAAAAACTACATTATGAGCCTTGCATTCCTTATTTAAGAGGTAAATTGGGAAGTGATTGGTCTACTTTTTGGTGCTCATGGAGTGATTACTATATTTACTTTTAATTTGTTCCAACCTTTTAAATTGCAATTAAGTTTATTAGAAGATATTGGTTTATAAATTATCCGTGATTCTTTCTACACTTTACACAATCATCTATATACTACACTAAATTATATAAATAAAGTAAATAATTCTAAAATAGCTGTCTTATTCCCAAATTTTATAATAATTTTGTATAAAATATTTTTGCATCTTATAATTTTTTATCCCTTATTATTCATATTTAAAATTGTCTTTTTCTACAGATCTATTAGCAGGCTTGTCTTCATGACAACCCTAAAATAGGACAGTTATCCAACTAGTGGACTTTCTCTCATTCCCTTGCACCTGCAAGAATACTAGCAATAATTTCTGCAAATGTTTATCATCACAGAGATAGAGGAATTAGTGTTTGTAGGAATAGTTAGTACAAGAGAAGAGAACGCCAATTGAGTGTAACACATCAGATTTGTTAGCTTATTCATACCATAGAACCAACTTATCCTGTTGCAGATATCCTGGATTTTTTCATTACTAAACACGTTGCACACTTTCCTGTTCTTTCTGTACTTTCATATGAGCTTAGTTCACATCACTTTTAGGTACTCAAATTCTAGAAAAAATTTTAATAGTAATAGCAACTCAATAAGTCAATCCTTTGACTGGAATTGCTGCACATGCCTCTTGAACAAAATCACTGATTTAAAATTCATTTTGAGATTGACATAGCTGTTAATCTATTAACATAAAAGCCGGAGTATAGCAGTTTTTTTAATTTTCACAAAATAATGAAATGCTTAATATACTTGGGCCTCACGTTTCCAATCGACATATATTTTAAAAGACAGAATTTCCTTGTTGTGTCTTGTGTTCTAGTAGTTCCTTGATTGTTTCTCTAGATTTCACCATGGTGTGATATTCTGAATGTATAATCAGACTTTTCTATATGTTTTATTCATACTAGAGGTCTCTGTTACATTCTGTTCTTGCAGTTTATGTGATACTTTCTCATACTTATGAAAATGGAGAGGGAAGAGGAGTTAAATATTGAATATAGTAGGTGTGAAAATTCTGAAGAAAGCTATGAGATGTCAGGAAAAGAATGTGATGAATCAGTTTTATCTGAAAGTGACAGAGTGTGGTGCTAGCAGTGGCATGTGGTGGTCACAACAATTACCCCAGCTATATAGGTTAAGGTACTGAAAAATCATCCTATATTTTAAAATTCATATTCCAAAATGGTCAGGTTATAAATAGATATCTACCATATGCTTAGCACATTATAGCCCATATAAAAATGGTCTTTTTTTGAATATTGTCTATTACAGGGTCACTCACATTTATTTTCAATGTCACATTTACTAAATACACTTCAACAGAAACACGCATAAAACAACATACTCTTTGCCCTTTAGTTTCAGAAGGGCGCAAACAAGGTAAGTAGAGTTGTTGTTAGCTAATGCTGGATTTCTGACAATGAAGTCATTAATCCTCTTGCTCTCCAATATTTTTCACTGATGGATGGGAAGGGCACTAGAAGTGGCTGGACATATTTAAAGGTGGTCTCGATCCATTTCCTCTTGCAGATCACATGGAGGACAGAGTGGTGAAGAATATATCCCAATTCTGTTCAAATGTTTTGCCAGACAATCATGTCCTGTAATCAACCTGAAGGTTGCAACTGCTGTTTTTCGAGGATACTCAGGAATTACTGTTTGAATGTTTGGTAGTTCCCATCTTTTATTTTTTGATTTTTCATAGTAATATTTTGCAATAATTTTTTTGAATTCAGAGTTGACTAATCTTTTAGCTGCATGAAATGGTAGATTAACTATAGATTTTTGTACACCGCTGGTACCCTTTTTTGCAAGAAAATCAGCTTTCTCATTAACACTCAGTCCACAGTGAGCTGGTATCCATTGGAAGACTAGGTGTTTTTGAAGTGCTGTTAGATGGGTAAGGATTTTCCAACATTCTATAATTGTTTGGTTTTTTGGTGACAACTTGGAAGTAATTGCTATAATTGCTGCCCTGGAATCTGAGAGAATAACTGCTTGATTAAAATGTGAAATTCTATACAAGAGATTTTGTAGGGCCATTCGAATTGCTTCAATTTCTCCATCAAAGTTAGTAGTTCCATAACTTAAAGATTTGTAATAGGAAAAGAGGTGACATGTGACTCCAGCCCCTGCTCCATCTCGGTTTGATATCAATGATCCATCAGTATAAATATGGAGCCATTCATGTTCTGGAAATCTAGTATGGATTGTCTCTAATGCCAATAATTTTAGAACACTAGTTGGAGTATCACTTTTCTTAACTTCTTCTGTCAGGTGTAAATAATATGTGATGTCTAATGTATGTGTCAGATTGACTTTAGATATGAAGTTTTCCTTGTGGCAACAACACTATAAAAGTCTGATCTGATCTACATGATGACCGGCATATTTTCCTCTGTTTATTTTCATTTTGTTAATTGGGGTCACTTTCATACACAAAAAAAGGATTTAAGTCGTTTCTTAACAACACTTTTTAATATCAGTTAATAATTTTAAATATATGTGCTTTTCGTATCATTTGACATTATTATACTATGGCCTATAAAAAGACACCATTATTGTAGGGTTGCTATGCATGTGTGTATCACTATTTCTCTTTCAAGCTTTCCATATCGATATGTTGAAGTTTCCTTGTAACGAATTGACTACACTCTGCAGTGGCTATCGAAAAATACTGCTCTATGACATAAAGCCAAGCTAGCCGGAATGAAACTGAACTAGCCAATCAAATGCACACACTTGCCTCTGCTGGCAGACAGGACCACACTAGCTATAGGGCTTTGATACACATGCGTCAATACAACACTAGTAGGCAAACTGGTATTGAGGGGAACAGGTTCAAGTTCAGTCACCAAGATCAACAGCTGCCTAGTGGCGAGGTGGAATTTTGAATCTTAAGTACCGTAAAGGTTAAAGCTCAATGTGCGTATTTGATTGAGATACAAAAAATTTAACACCACATCGAAGCACCCTGGTTAGGTCTCTTGGGGACTATAATCCCAGAGAATTATAGTCTCTGCTTGTGTGACACTGGATTTGCCGCATGGCTTGCGAGCACCCCCAGTAACAGAGCAGCTACTCCAACAGCGCAAGCTGAGCTCCCATGCAGTCCTTCTAAGAGATGCTTGAATTCAAAATTTTAACCTCCATAGATGGATACACACACCAGCAGTGCCCAACGAAAGTTGCACACTGATTAGCAGCCGCTGAGGAGCATAAACTTGCTACCGCCCTTCTATCCACAACCCTATTATCACCAGTCATCCTGCAAAACCCCATATCCTGTCATAAAGTGGTTAAGCCCTAAAAAAGGTAGGTACACGAATGACACACCTTGGGCTATTTTCAGCCTGCCAACAGGTCAGTCAGCCGGTCAACCAGCACAGTCGCTCTTGAAATCTCCACCTCGCCGCCACTGAAGATGTCTGATACAGTTGCAGACGAAACATCTGGGAAGAAGGAGCCCAGTAGGCCACCGCCCACAAGCCCAGATTATACCGTATCTAGTACTGACACTGTCTGTGAAAGCCTTGGAACTTTGACTTACAGTTTAATGAGAAAATAATGGAAGACATTTCTAAACAACTGCAGCTATCTCCCACCTCTACACCAGCAATGCAATTAACAGAATGTCAACAAAGCAATCCCCTGGTCATGATATGAACCCTACCTTCACTAAAAGCTCTTCCAAGAAAGACCCTTGTACTCCTAACACAAATATAAAATGCAATCATACATTCCTACAACGTGGAAGCATGCCATAACAACAATAACTAGGACTCATGTTTTTAGGTGCTAAAAACTTGGGAAATATTTATTTTTTACGTACTAAAAAGTAAAAAAATAAGTGCTAAAACAAAATATTTTTTTTAAAGATCTGAATGGCTGATCTAATAGAAATGTACCTGGTACATTTCACCAGATGTTATTCTTAGAAGGGATCGCCAGGTACTTCAGAATTACAGTATACGACCACATGCTTCCTCAAATGTTCCATCCCAAAAATTGTCGATTGTCACGAAGAAGAGTCTTGAATTTCGAAAGTGATCACTCCACATCACAAGAAGTGGAATGTCACTTACACTCACATCAATAATTTCTTCATGTTGCCCATCCAATACATTTAAAATGTCAGACTTATGTTAAATCCACTATAATTTTTGAACACTTCCTTGCATTTTCTTTTTAAATTTTGTGCTGCAGAACCAGAAAGAACATTGTTTTTCTTCCCTACATCCTGAATTACTTCTCTCAAAGGCATTTCTACTGATTCAAGCTTCTTTATGGAATCACAAAGGAACCACAGATTTACGGAAATGTATGCTAAGCCATTTCTTAACACAGTGTACAATTTAGTTTATTTATGACAGCAGCAAAACCATCCAGGTTTTCCGTATAGTATTGAACTGTGGCCAACATGTTCCCCAGCGAGTCACCACAGGAGAAAGCGGAGTGTTCTGATTTTTATTCTGAAAAACTTCAATCCGTTTAGGTGATTTGGAACACTTTTTTCCCATTAGAAATCAATCTACCAATGTCAGGAAACATGGCCCTAATTTCCTCACATTCTATGCTATCCATGCTCAGCGCATGTAATATGAATTATTTTAAGATAACTGACTGCAAGTCCTGCTGCTGCCTTTTTCATATATGGTGCCGCATCAGTCAAAAGTAACAAAACATTGTCATATCATACACCATTTGGCCACAATATCTGCATTGCTTCATTAAATAATCTGGCAACATTCATATGGTTTGCAGCAGGCATGTCAGTAGAAAAGATGACTTTGAAATTTCAGTATCATTCTTCAATACTCCTATAACATTACCAATTTTCCTGCCAACAGAACCTGAAGTTCCATCTATGCTCACCATATGTTTTCATTAGTACATATTGAGCTGCATGGGGATGCATACCTGAATTCAGTCACTACAGGTGATGAAAGCTCGCTTCACCATTACGACAAACAGGCCTCCTCAGTATGGAAATCACCTGATTCTCCGATGCCAAAGAAAGCAAAGGTTGTTTGGTCAGTAGGAAAAGTAATGGTCATTTTGTTCTTCGAATGCCATGGAACGGTGTATCAACATCATGTTCCTTCTCATTCGACGGTTAATGGCAAGTATTACAAGTCTGTTTTGGATGTCCTTGATAAACACAGCCAACAAAAACAACTAGAACTACATCCCTCTGGTTGGCACCTGCACCATGACAATACCTGCCCTCATGTGTCCAACATTGTTACACAGTGTTTGGCCCGCAGAAACACTGATACGTCTACACTCTCCAGACTTGGCCCTCTGTGGCTTTTATCTCTTTCCCTCTCTGGAAAAGGAACTAAAGGGAAAGCATTTTGTTACTTCAGAGGCAGTTGTGAAGAAGGCTGAGGCAGTTATAAAGATGATGTCAAAAGATGGCTTCCAGCGTGTGTTCCAGGACTGGCAGAAGCATTGGGCAAAGTGCATTAAACTCAACGGAGAATACTTTGAAAAAGCCAAACTAATCTGGAATAAGACTAGTGTATTTTATGTGTAAAGAACACATTCTCAGTCTCGCCCTCGTATAAAACTGAATTGGTGTTGAAATACTTAACATCACTTACACTTACACATTTATCTTCACTGCCACCATCAGAATTGTCAAATTGATTCTTGTGGATAACAGTACAATATAAAACATGTAGAAAATTCCCAGGTGAATGGATTGATGAACATCTCAAATGGAACACACATGTTGAAAAGCTGCCATTCATAGTAAGCCAAATTTCTTTTGTACTTAGGACTATAAATAGTTAACTTAGGCACTTTAAGGAATTTGTATTTTGCCTATGTATATAGTTTATTGAAGTTTGGTATAATATTTTGGGGAAATTCTGACAGAGGAGATTTTATTTTTAAGTTACAAAAATGAGTAATTAGGATAATGATGGGTTTAAATAAAACACAAACATGTAAAATATATTTAGGTTACTGTCAATGTTACCTTTACCCTGTGTATATACATTAGAAGTAGTGATATATGTTAGAAAGCACTTAAAACAGTCGAAAACATAAATATGACACAAGGAGTAAACAGTCATAACAAACTTTACTCATTAGAAGCAGCAAATATGCTGGTATTAAATTGTATAATAAATTACCAGAAAAACTCAAACTTGTCATCTCAGAGCCTACGTTTAAAAGAAAGGTAAAACAATTCTTAATGTTGATAGCTTTTATTCCATAGATGAATACTTATCTTAAATATTACTGTATTCTTATCTTCAAATTGACAAATGTGACATTTCCTTGTAACAAAGATGTATGTATACTCTATATCCCTGATTTGTCCTATTTGATCTACAGGAGCAATAAACTTAAACTTGAAGCAACTTCGGTTGTTACTAAGTAGTCTTATACTTGGAGA
The DNA here is from genome assembly GCA_030765045.1 of Tenodera sinensis. Taxonomy (NCBI): domain Eukaryota; kingdom Metazoa; phylum Arthropoda; class Insecta; order Mantodea; family Mantidae; genus Tenodera; species Tenodera sinensis. Next base: position 9,639,409 of record CM060974.1, read on the forward strand.
AACTTTCTACTCATATCATGGATGCAAATTGGTATAAGTAACAAGACGCAAGTAAACATCTATTTAGAAATAAAAAAGGAGCCACTTAGGCAATTGATACAAACAAATTTTTTAGGACTAGTCATAGATGATAAATTAAAATGGAACAGACATATATAGAAACTTACAAAGAAACTAAATAAGGGTATCTATATTCTAAAACAAGTCAAACAAATCATGGATGAAGATAGTACAAAACAAGTATACTATGCATTTATGCATTCACACTTAAGTTATGGAATTATTTTATGGGGAATCTGCAAATAAAAAACATACAATAAAGATATTTAGGCTTCAAAAAAGAGCAATAAGAATTGTTAAAAACATCCAAAGGAGAAAAACTTGTAGAGAAGCTTTCAAAAAACTTGGTGTGCTAACGCTGCCGTGTCTATATATATATATGAATGTCTCAAGCATGTGGTAAAAAGCCACAAAGAGGTTAGAAATGCAAATATTCATGAACATGACACTCGAACAAAGAAAAACTACTTTAGGGACAGGTTAAGAGGCTCATTAGAAAACAGATGTATCAAAACCAATGCAAAAGAATTATACAATCACTTACCTCACTGGATTAAGGAAATAAATGAGGAACACTCAAGACTAAAACATATTAAGTCTTATCTGAGAAAAAATGTTTTCTATTCAGTAGAAGAATATAAAAGGGCAAAATTGTATACATAGAAAACAGTACCCCTCCTCATAACATTTATTATAATTTGTTATAGGGTAAATTGGTTGCAGTGTAAATAATGTGACTTTGGTGGGTGTAAAGTAAAGAAGACAGATGTAGTGCAGATAAAGAAACACTTTTATTTCCGTAAACAGTAACTTTGTACACTCGTTGCAACAGCACGAAAGTCTTTACCGATTCACCAACAGCACAGCTCCGAATTCGTAACACAAAAACTGTCCCTTCTCACACTTTACCGCTATTTATATCTCCCAGGCACTATTCTGGAAACTTCAGGAAAGTTCAGTTATTATTGCGGTGAAATACAAAGCAGAAAATTCCAGAAGTCTCTATCCCTTTCTCTCTTTTGGCAAGCGCCCAACAATGCGGCCATTCTCTGTCTCTTCCCTTCGGCTCCTTTGCAGTAGTGCCGACAATAATGCGATGGGCAACAATAATTTGTTATATTGTAAATAATGTTATACCTTTTTTCATATGACGAACCTTGTAAAACTATTACAGTTGGTGAATAAAGCTGAATGAATGAATGAATGTAATGGAGACAAGCTTGAAATAAGGGAAATCATTAGTAAAAATCTGATGTGTTGCACTCACATGACTTTCTCTACTCTTGCACTAACTATTCTTACAAACTCTTATTCCGATATTTTCTTCGTGTTACTTGAGATAAACATTTGTACACATTATCTTATTTCCTTTTAGGTACAAGGGGAATATGGGAATACAGTAGGCTTTGAGCGATAGTCAAATCTTTTAAAGCCTTCAAATTCAGTTCTGCACAGTTAACATATAAAAAATTGAATAACGATGTTCCATTTTACAGAAGTATACGTTCTCCGAAATTTGCACAAACAAGGCATATTTCCTCTATGTGATCTGCAAGAGGAAATGGACCGAGTCCACCTTCAAATATGCCCAACCACTTCTAGCACCCCATCCATCAGTGAAAAATATCGGAGAGCAAGAGGATTAATGACTTCGTTGTCAGAAATCCATGATTAGCTAACAACATATTTCCGAAATGGTTCTCTCTACAAAACAATTTATTTTAACATAAATTGTGTGTTTTAGCAAAATTACATTTTTTTGTATAGTAAGATTTGGTCTATCTGTTACAGTTTACCAGTTATGCAAAAGTCGTTGACAGTAAATACAACTACAAGGGCTATAGGCAGAAAATTCAAAATATACATTTCATTTGTCATAAAAATACCTCAAACATACAGCATTTTAATCAAAACCATTAGAGCCATTTTCAAGAAAACCAAAATTTTCCTTTAAAGGTTAGTTTAGGGTGGAGCAATTTTCTTCAAAATCTTCATGTCGCATCCCTGAAAGACATTACATACCAACTTTGGTTTTTAACTGACTTTTCAATTTTGAGTTATGCTGTCAACAGATTGACACACACACTAATTTTTCTAAAAAAGTTTTTTTTTTGGGGGGGGGGGGTGGGGGGCGTGGGGAATTCAGGGGGCCTCAAAACATATATTTCCAGTGAAATCTTGACATAAATTTTGGGACGGAATACAATACTTCCACTACGTTACTATACGAAGTAAGGAAAATAAAAAGTTATTGTTTATTTTCATCAAATTCTGCCTCAGTGTTGCAACGAATGTCACCAGTTTTGCAGTGTTGTGCTATATGCACAATTTCTTTCAAGCAGATGATGTAATCTTTCCCTAACCATGTCAATAACTTTGTCCTGTATACTCAGTAGTCTTAGCCCTTACAGAACTGGGAAGATGCATTTTTCAATGAACCAGTGTGCAATCACTGTCTGCTTTCCACAGCTGACACTCTTTACACAACTGTACTTGTATTAGTAGTGTTGCAATGTTGTTGCACTGTAAACTGTTTCTCAATCATAATTTTCACCTCATACACTTTTTTCTTTCTTTGTTTGATTACTCTCCCTGTATGTAGGACTTACCAGCCTGTACCTGGGTCAGATGCCTATCGGGGAGCACAGGAACCTATGCATTGGACAGATGAAGTGGTCAGTATAAGAGCAAGGAAAACGATGATAGGAAATGCAGGCAAAATTGATGAATGGAAAGATGATGATGGAGCAGTTGGTGGAATGTGTGGATATGGAAGCTGCCTAGGTGATAGGCGAACAGTCTAACCACTCAGCCATGGCACCATCACCTCACACAGTTTACAAAATATAATACATCCACCAGTATTAAAATACCTTCTCTGAAATGCTTCCCACTATCAGAACTATCACTTTACTTGGACATCTAACTCTACTGAATTACTCATTCATTAACTGATAAAGGGATAGTCTACAGGAGCACACACCAGGGTTTAAGTTACAGAATAAAACACCACAAATCAAAATTTATATTTATGCAAAATATGTTTGTGTAAAATTCTGCTAGTACAAAATCTGTAAATTATACTATCAATAAGGGTTCACTTACAGTGGTACTGTGACAAATTTCAAATGCTCTACATTTATGTCACTATTATGGCTATTAAATACTATAATATTATCTAAATTCCTGTGTATCTCATTTAAATTTACAAGCAAATTATCTAAGAATTTGCTAATGGTGGACTTAACAACACTTGTGTGCTGCAGTGAACCTTGTGTTATGTTTCCACACAACTCAAACTCACCTTCTTGAAACTCTGGAGGTACTTTAAGGAAAGAAAGCTTTCTTGCAGTAACATTTTTTTTCATCATGGTGTAGGCGATTTGGCTACTGTAGTTTCCTTGGTGTTTTTACAGGATGCAGCTGCTGTCTCTAAGGACTCTCAAAGTGAACTTCTGTGGTCAGACGAGATTTCATGTGTCCTTGATGTATCGGCTTTGACCTGATGATATCCTGAAAATAAAACAACAAAAAAAGTCTGATGTGTTGCATTCCATGACTTTCTCTACTCTTATTTCTATATCTTCTTTGTGTTGAGTTAAACATTTGCAGAAATTATTTTACTGCTTATTTCCTTGTAGCTACAAAGGGAATTTGGGAATACAGAAGGCTTAGAGCAACAGTCAAAACTTTTTAAAGCTTTGAGATTCCACTCTCTTTGCTCGGTTAACATAAAAAATGAATAACAATATTGCATTTGATGAAAGTCAATTTTCAGAAACTCACACAACAAGGAATATCTCTGAAATGGTTCACTCTACAAAAAAATGTATCAGGACATAAATTTTGTATTTTAGCGAGACCTACATTTTTGTACATGAAAATTTGGTCCATCCCTTACAGTTTATGAGTTATACAAAAGTCATCCAGAGTAAACACGACTACATGGGCTATAGCCAGAAAATTCAAAATATAATATTCATTTGCCATAAAATATCTTAAACATATGACATTTTAATCAAAATCGTTAGCCATTTTCAAGAAAATCAACATTTTTTAAAAATTTTCCATGTAAAGGGTAGTTTAGGGTGGGGCTATTTTCTTCAAAATATTTGTGTGGCATCCTTGAAAGACATAATACTGACTTTGGTTTTTAATCGAATTTTCGTTTTTGCGTTATGCTGTCCACAGACTGACATACACACAGATGCCCACACGCACACACACAGACCGTTCTCTAAAAACACATTTTTTTTTGTACTCAGGGGCCCCAAATTATATATTTCGGGTGAAATTTCGACATTGAATTTTTGGGTGGAACACAATACTTCCTCTACTTACTACTAGAGAAAGTAATAAGGCACATTTAGTTGTCACCGATTTACTTGTATCTAGCTTAGAAGTTACAATTAGAAGTAAGATTACTTATATGAAATCCAAATTATTTATTAACACAGGAATAATTTACAATTGCATTAACAAATTAATTTGGAGATTTATAATTTGAATTGCAAACATTTTTAGGGGAACCTAATAGAGAATGATTTTAAAATGATTTTGAGGCAATATTTCTATGTAAGCCCTCTAAAGTAATTTAATATGAAGTTATAGAGGCAGCAGAAAAGCCCCCTTAAATCAAGAATTGTGAGTATAGTTGGTAAGGTCAGAATTTAATTGTCTTTTTTCCATGGCTTGGTCTGGCTCCACATCGGAAAAGATAGTGTCTGCAAGAATTAAGTGATTTATCGTATAAAGTGTATTTCAGATGAACATATATAGTGGTAGAGAAAGACAAAGTGACGATGTATTGAATAAACATATATTCTGCAAAGCATCATGAAATATAGAGAAAAATATGGACTTAAGAAAATTTATAGTCTGTGCACGTGGAGTTGTGGACCTGTAGCATGATTTGATGAGACTCCAAGTCATTTGAGTATGTGATTTGTGTTAATATGTTGAATATATTTGTTTAAAGCTTCAAATAACAGCAGTACTATAAAGTGGATCTATATAAGTAATTAATTTAGTGTTTGTTGACCTATACTGTGCCCGAGATACAAATAGAATAACAAAAAGAGTTATTCATGCTCATCACGGTCTAACCCGGCAGCGATAAAGTTAGTGGGCACATCAATGTGTGGTCACCGACCCCCCGCTCCCCCTTTGTACAACTTATATAACACCTTCCACTAATTGTATGTCTATTTTAATATTAGGTTTTGTATGTCCATTTTTATTTTCACTGGGACTAGACTTTCTTCCTTTTTCTTCCTCAAAACAAATTTATCCAACACTTGTTAAAAAGCACACACACATACACAGTGTACTTTTAACAAGAATGAGTGAACCAAGCAGACCAGATGAGAAATGAGCTCCACTAGCTGGAAGGAAAGTGACACTGTTTGTTTCTGTGGCAGACTATTGTCGCGGGGATAGGGTCCTGAGGTGTTTACAACTTGCCTGTGAGTGAGGTCACACTGATCGGCTCTCATAGCCTTTACAATGTACATACCCTGGCTCTTGACAACCACATCGCTCATCAGGGGTGGGTAAGGGGGAGCTCGGCTTATCACATCCAATCACATTACAAACACACCATGTGACTATCACGTGACCAGAGGTGTGTGTGTTTCCAGCTTCTGCCTTCCGCATGTTCTGCATCTTGCAACAATATATTGTTTAATAAGTGTAGAGTGAAAGAAGGTGACTTACGGACGAATTACATACAACAGTGTATCTGGAGGGATTGTAGTTTTATTTCATATACTTTATATAGTTTATAGGTGAGTCTAAGAATACTTCCTCCAATGATTAGTAGTAGTGGTATTTGTCAGGTCGAGAAGGCTGTATAACTGACCGTGAGGGCTTGGGACGCTGACCATGTACCACCCTCCAGTACTGCACCCCACCAATGATGCCTGTAGTGAGCAAAGGTGGAGGATGCAACAGCTGGGTGGCAAACCTTGGTCCTTAATGGGCTGCTGCACTGGGGTTTAGTTTTAGTGGTATTTGTAAATCTTATTTTTTCTAGTACCTACTTATAATAGGGGAAGGAGTATGTACTGCCCAAAAATTTGATGTCAGTATTTCATCAAAAATATGTGCTTTGACATCTATGAATCCAAAAATGAATTTTTAAACAATATCAGCATGTCTATCTGTCTGCCCATTTGTCTATGAACAGCATTAACTCTTTATCTTTAGTTTTAAGTTGTTGAATATTTTGAATAAAGACTCAGGGGTCTCCATCTAGCGGACATGTGAATGGCAACCACAAGGTACCCAAGCTGAGCAGAACATTACTTCCACTTACTGGTGTTTTGCTCCTCACTGTAACTTTTCTATCTGACCTTACCTTGGTCATCTCTTGTTTTCTTCTGACCCTGATGCTATTAGGGTTCCTGAGGGCTAGGGAGTCTTTATTTTTCCAACCTCTCCATTTCTCTAATTTCTCTATAAAATCTTAACCCCTAACATGCTGACCTGTCATGGCATGTAATACGTCCTGTGATTGGTAATCAGAGGATATGGTCGGTGAATTTATTTTGATAATTCTCCCGGTCAGGTCGGTGAGACCCATAAACCAACGACAGGTGTGGTCCTCCAGACATTCTGGGGGTTGTGAGAGAGCGATGTCAGGGCGGGTTTTCTCCGGGAACTCCGGTTTCCCCCGCCATCTCATTCCACCGGTGCTCCATCTTCATGTATCATCAGTGTCACCGCCTGCGGTGCCGTAGTAGTAAAAGCGGGCGTTAAACACTACAACAACAGAGAGCGATGTGACCGCCAAAACATAAAAATATGCTGCTCTCTAAGCGGTTACTATTACTGCTATTGCTCTCTTCAATATCATCAGTGAAAAATATTGGAGAGCAAGAGGATTAATGACTCCATTGTCAGAAATCCAGCATTAGCTAACAACAACAACAACTTTATATAGTTTTCTGCTGCATATTTCACCGTTTTGTTGCATAAATAACAGATTTTAGTGGTCTTGGTTAAGCTGTATCTTGTTTAAAAATGGCTTACAGTCCAGGTAAAGCCAAAAGCATGTATTGGGTACAGGAATAACCCTAAAAGGTCAGCCCTGGGAGACGTATGTGGAATACTTTGAAAAAGAAAAGGAAAATAGTGGATCTATTATGGTGGAACCATTGGCCACAGACAGCAAGTGAAAAAAGTGGCAACACTGCAACAGAGCGGCTGCCAGGCAGCTGTAGCATCAAGTGCCAGGTCAGTTCTCCCAGGATAAAAATATGCAAACATATGTAGAGCAAAATGCTCATATAAATCATTTCCTCTAAAAATGATCTTGAATTTATGTTTCAATGAAAAACAACTCTTCCATTCAGTTTTAAACCATGACATTACTATATACAGGGGCATAGCAGCAATGGATGTGAGACATGTATTACATACCCTATAACTTTCCTCAAACTGATTGCCAAATTGGTGATTTGAACTTACGTCACTCTGCAGCAGTATGATTGGAAACAGAACTTGGGTCAACAGCATGTTGTTAGTTGGAGGAAACTGCCATTGTGCACCTGACCCAAACGATGTACCAACCTAGACCACATCTCGCATTATGAATCTCGCTAACATCATTGCATTTATAGTCGTGAATACAGGGTCATTTACAATTTATTTTGCTTCTTGCGTGTGTGTGTGTGTGTGTGTGTGTGTGTGTGTGTGTGTGTGTGTGTGTGTGTGTGTGCATGCATGCGTGCGTATGTGTGCGTGCTCTTCAGTTGTGAACATTTAAGCACGAGTTGAACACTTAGTTACTACTAAAGCAAACATAGGTAAACATTTGCATAGATTCTCAGACCAAGGCATGCACCCAGACAGTTACATCCATGACGTCACATGATTCAGAGCTACAGTAGTAAACAAAGTTGTCTCCGTGTCGTTCTTGCAATGAAAATCAAAATAAACTGTTATGTGATCGACAAACTCAACATAAGAAGCTTTCAAACATTAAAATTGGTCTAAAAAGCAACGTGTAATCAAAGCAGATCCACCAAAATTTGCACTGAATATTATGACAAACATTAAAAAAAATATATAAAGCATTTCAACATCAAAGTTTATGAACGTGAATCTTGGCTGTGCAGTAGTAAAACTTTAAACAAACTGTTTGGTTGACGTTCTTTTTTCAAAAGGAAAATGAGTTTGAAATTCCAGCAGTCATGACTAGGGATATGCATGATTCACAACAATCTGATTTTATTCGCGATATTCAAGATGCTCTCAGGCTTCGAGCCAGGTGTAGTGATGAAAAGACATTGACGTTTCGGGAGTGTACATCTCTCCCATCTTCAGGATGAATGACTAGCAAGAGTGAAGGGACCAGTACTGTCAGCCAGTACGTACCGAGTAGAAAACACCCAGTCTAGTATGGAGGTGATTCACTGCTCCGTTGGAATCTGTGTTTTCTGAGTCGGTCGATTTTCAATTTTAAGGCTGGTTTCCAAGATGGACTAAACTGCAATCCAGCATCCCGGTTCAGTGTACTCTTCTTGGAGGAGATGGCCAGCGCCTCCCTAACCCTCCGTTCCCATAAACCGCTACATTTTGCCACAATGGTAGTTTCTTTGAAGTTAGCTCTGTGGTCTTTTTCAAAGCAGTGCTCCGCCAGCCCTGACTTTTCAGGCTGCACTGATTGTATGAACCGTTCGTGCTCCTTGACTCTGGTGGAAATGGTCCTGCCGGTTTGCCCTATGTACGGCGTCCCGCATTCACAGGGTATACTGTATCCATCTTGGAAACCAGCCTTAAAATTGGAAATCGACCGACTCAGAAAAAACAGATTCCAACGGAGCAGTTAACCACCTCCACACTAGACTGGGTGTTTTCTACTCGGTACGTACTGGCTGACAGTACTGGTCCCTTCACTCTTGCTAGTCATTCATCCTGAAGATGGGAGAGAGGTACACTCCCGAAATGTCGATGTCTTTTCATCACTACACATGGCTCGAAGCCTGAGAGCATCTTGAATATGTTCGTCGCCAGGAAAGCTTCAAATCATATTTTATTCGCAATGTTTTTCATAAAAAATGCAAATTTTGACATCTTCCAACTATATTCATGAATTTTAATGTTTAGCTTTTTTAACCGTTATTTTTACATTTTGACGCTTCCTGAGTAAAATAATTTTAAATAAATTGGTAACATTATCTGCATAGAGTTTTCTCTTTATTTTGATAATATATAAAGTATGGTGCGTGTGACGCTAGTGATTATGGAACAACGGTTCAGACAAGTTCAATGTTGATAGTACATAAACATGTTCGTTTTCCGGTTCTCTGTTAGCTCCATAAGTATAATCTGTGGTTAGTGCATTGCTTAGCACACCTGTTGCAGTTTGTTGTTTGTACGCTTCGTGTGTTTACAGCATGCATATAGAAAACAGTCAAAGTTGTGATACTTTTAGTGGTGTGTTTGTTAAACTGAGAAGTATTGCTATATTGCTATATACAAAACATTAAATACATTTTTTTTTGTCTTAGTAAACCTTGTGGTGTAGTGCTACCTAATAGGCAACTGGAAATATGCCAAAAGTCGCGCAAGTTTATTTAGAGCACATGGACTTTATGGAAGTGATGATAATACTGTACTCTGTAAATGTTGCAATGTGACTGCATCACAGGAAAGAAAAGATACCTATATAAAACATGTGGAAACAGACAAACATAAAAAAATGCTTCCAAGAAGACTGCTGCAGTTCGACAAGCATTGATAGCAACGTCATTTCTGACTGCAAAAAGCAAGAAAGATGCGTCTCCTCAAGAATTGGCTACAGATACGACAGAAGCATTCTTTAAAGCCAGTATACCTTTAGAAAAGATGGATGAACATTAGGAAGTGGATGGACTCTGTTCATCAAGAGATTAGAGGAGATATAAACAAAGCACCGGTTTGTATCACTCCGCGGCCACGTGCTTTCACAATGACGCAACACAGTTACCTACCGCTACGCGTAGTTATAATATGCATTTTACACTACTAAAAGGATGTACTTACTTGATCCAAATAACATGTAGCACATGAAAATTAACTGCTACTTACGTCATCTCTGTCCACAATAACACTTTTTCATTTCCTGCTCACAATCTCGAAACCAATCTCCAGAAGCAGCTTGTGGGGGGAAGTTCGTTTTAAATCTGGAAGATTGGGATCAGAGTTAACTGCCAGCAGCACTTTGTTTAAGGTGGGGATTCATTGCCTGACAAACTTTTCGACGGATTGCAGATCTCCCACTCACAAATTCGTCGCAAACTACATCCACCATTTATCTGGCACGTGGAAGCTTTTGGCTGGGATCTTCACCAACTGATGATTTCTCTTTGCGTGTGCTGTAAATACTTGCAACTGACACACCAGTAAACTCGGATGTTAATTTTATCACGTCTTCGATGGCAAGTTCGGGATATTTCTCGCAGAACTTGTTAAACACGTTCAATATTATTGTCTTTTCACCACTTCGCAACGCTTTGCCGCGCTTATGTTTTACAGCACTCACTTGTTCCGCCATGTTACTGTCATACTGAATAATGCGCGCGCAGAATGAATTAGGCTGGTTACAGATTCATGTAAGTGCGTATTCTTACACTTTAGCTATGCTTAGTACACTTAGTTCATGCTTTAGCAAACATTAAGTGACATTTTAGACCTTAGTAACAGTATTTCTTCAAGGGACTATTTACATGGCGAAAGCGTCAAGAGGGCGCGCTGTGGTCAAAACGCACGTGGCTTTGTTTACGTCTCCTCTAATGTCTTGATGAACAGAGTTATAGGTACAGTACATCATGTTTCATAAACAGTTGTATCCTGGGCAGGGTGCAAAATCATTAAAAGTCGGAGGGGCAAAGCACTTTAGTAGTGTATGTTTCGCTGTTTGTCTCATTATATAAACCACCCGTGGGACATTTTAGTGGGGGGGGGGGGGGGGGGGGTGGTGGAACTGTGGAACTCTAGGTATAAAATCATTGGTGGGGGCAAATCCTACCCATCCCCCTCCCCATGGGATTTCACTTCCTGATCCTGGGGTACACTTTTCCCTTTGGAGCATTTTTGAATTTTCACACATCTCTGAGCGTGAGCTCAAGAAGTTGATTTTCAATTATTGGTACTGCCAACATTTACAAAATTATTGTGCAATGTTACAGCACCTAATTTTAACATCCATTTAAACACAGCTTTTTGTTTCAAATATGGTATAATATGAAACAATTGTTATTTTTCTATAACACCATGGTGGTAAGGCTCGTGTTTAGTTTTACTTAAATGTATGGAGTAGTCAAAAATCTGTGGCTTACTAGTGTTTTGATAGAGGTCTAGTGGAAAAAACCTTATTCAGAAAAACATGTTATAAGGTTTTGAATGTGAAAATCTAAGATCAAAAACACTCCAATGGGTCAAGTATCCCCAAAAGATATCAACATTTTCTCTGATGAAACCACCGATAAAATGGGGAGATGTGTGTTGGTTGTAGTGTTCAGGATTTTTACATCTTTCAAACCTGAGCTTTTTGTAGCTGGTGTTCATTTTTTGGACAGTGCAAATGCCACACAGTGCATTAAGGCCATTCTTGAAGGTCTTCAAGTGTATAATGTGAGCTACGAAAATCTGAAGAATGTGGTGACGGACTGCAAAATACATAACCAAGTGTGCTGATGGTTTGAAACTGGTGTGTGGTGAAAAACTGCAGCATATACTGAACATTATTGGCAATTTAAGTTAAAGTTAAACCTGTGGCACTAGTGTCCATATCGGACCAGGGCCTGCCAACCTGACTGCCAGCCTCACACCCACATATGCAATGTAGAGGTGGGCGATCATCCAACCGATACGGGGAGATGTGGTCAGCATCTCGACACACAGAGCCAGAAAGTTGGCTTTCATGACCAGGACTGCTTATCTATCGCAAGCTCCTCAATTTCCTCACGATGCTGAGTGGGCACCGGTCCTATACCTGGGACTTAAAATCTGCACCCCAGGGGTGGGATCAAACTTGGGCCACTTTCTGTGGCAGGGAACCAAGGCATGACGCCCTAGTCCACTACGCCAGGCCACAGGACTGGCAATTTATTTGCAGGAACTAAATAATGCAATGGCGAAAACAAAGAGTATTCTAAAGTAAGAACAAATTAGAAACTAAAAACTTAAATTTACAAGATAAAGCTATACAATTCACTTTGGAAACTGAGAATAATGGATTCCTTTCATTTCTGGACTTAAAAATTAAAAGACATAACAATGAATTGAAATTTGGTATTTACAGAAAATCTACTCACACTGATAATTACATAAAATATAAAAGTTTTAATCCTTTTGCACATAAATTTGCTGTTTTTAATAGTTTAATTTATAGGTCAATAAATATACCCCTTAATAAAGGTGAATTTGACATAGAATATAAACACATTATTAACACTGCAGTAATTAATGGTTTTAATACAGATTTTATACATAAAAGGATAGAGGAATTTAAGTATCAAACAGCTGTCAAAGAAGCTTCAACCCTTAAAAAAATAAAAGATAATTGTATTTTTAAAAAGTTTACTTACCATCCATGGGCTAATAAAAAATTTACAAGGATTTTTAAAGAATATGGAATAAATTTGGTCCCTCAAAATAAATTTAATATACAAAATTTACTTAATTTTTCAAAAAAAAGATAAAATACCAAATTATAAAAAATCTGGCATTTATCAATTTAGCTGTTTAGATTGTGATAAAGTTTATATTGGTAAAACTAAACGTCATCTAGAAACCAGAATAAAAGAACATTTTAGAAATATTAAATATGTTGTTGTTAGCTAATGCTGGATTTCTGACAATGAAGTCATTAATCCTCTTGCTCTCCAATATTTTTCACTGATGGATGGGGCACTAGAAGTGGCTGGGCATATTTGACGGTGGTCTCGATCTATTTCCTCTTGCAGATCACATAGAGGACAGAGTGGTGAAGAATATATCCCAATTCTGTTTAAATGTTTTGCCAGACAATCATGTCCTGTAATCAACCTGAAGGTTGCAACTGCTGTTTTTCGAGGATACTCAGGAATCACTGTTTGAATGTTTGGTAGTTCCCATCTTTTATTCTTTGATTTTTCATAGTAATATTTTGCAATAATTTTTTGAATTCAGAGTTGACTAATCTTTTAGCTGCATAAAATGTAAATTAACTATAGATTTTTGTACACCGCTGGTACCCTTTTTTGCAAGAAAATCAGCTTTCTCATTACCACTCAGTCCACAGTGAGCCGGTATCCATTGGAAGACTAGGTGTTCTTGAAGTGCTGTTAGATGGGTAAGGATTTTCCAACATTCTATAATTGTTTGGTTTTTTGGTGACAACTTGGAAGTAATTGCTATAATTGCTCCCCTGGAATCTGAGAGAATAACTACTTGCTGAAAATGTGAAATTCTGTACAAAAGCTTTTGTAGGGCCATTCGAATTGCTTCAATTTCTCCATCAAAGTTTGTAGTTCCATAACTTAAAGATTTGTAATAGGAAAAGAGGTGACATGTGACTCCAGCACCTGCTCCATCTTGGTTTGATATCAATGATCCATCAGTATAAATATGGAGCCACTCATGTTCTGAAAATCTAGTATGGATTGTCTCTAATGCCAATAATTTTAGAACACTAGTTGGAGTATCACTTTTTTTAACTTCTTCTGTCAGGTGTAAATAATATGTGATGTCTAATGTTTGTGTCGGATTGACTTTAGATATGAAGTTTTCCTTTGAATTAGGAAGGTGTACATCCTTCTTGATGTCTTGAATTTTGGAAAGAAAGCCCTCCTGAGTCTTTAGTGTATGTGTAAAATTTCTCGTGCCATGTATTGAATGGGAGTCTGATCAACTTTTCGTGTTGAATAAGAGCCGCTTTTTGTATTTCATATTCAATGGGGTATTGGTTGGTTAGTATTTCCATAGCTGCTATTGATGTGGTTTTGATAGCACCTGTAATTAATCTCAGACTTTGGTTTTGAAAGATTTGAATCTTTTTTTTGTTTGCTGTTACAAGAACTTCGCTGCAGTAAGTAAATAATGGTTTTGAAATATTAAATATAAACAAACTGATAAATCAGCTGTGGCAGATCATTTTTGGTCATTTAATCATGAAATTAATCCAGAAATTAAATTATTAAAGCAATTAAGTAATCCTATAGATTTAATGGTTTGGGAAAACATTTTTATTTTAAAAAACAGGAACCGTGTCATGAACTTCGAATTACCATCTATAGATTGTATTTATAAATTTTTGTTTTCAGAGATTGGTAAATAAAAATTGAATAAGAGTAATTGTTTTTCAGGAAAAAATAAAAGATTGTAGCTTGGCAATGAATTTGTTTATATGGCTTTGAGAATGAGCTGGACACAGCTTGAAACCCAGGGTCAGCAAATAATACTAAGATAAGTGAAGTTTTTAGTTTCTAATTTGTTCTTACTTTAGAATCTTGTTGCTTCACTGTTAATAGCTTCAATTTTTCCTTATTTAACAAAGAGTATGTTCCTGTACACTAGGAAAATGAAACGTTTGTTTGCTCAGTTTTTGGCAGAAAATAAAGGAAAACGCTGTCCCTTGTATCTTATGCCAGTAATTACCTGATGGAATTTGTGGTTTGAAAGTGTTTTCTACCTTGCTAAATTCTTTCTCCTTATTGTTGCCTTTGCCCATACTGAAGAAATGAAGGCAACACAAAATGCTGGTGTTGCTCCCTTAGTGAACATGAAATAGACACAATCAACTGCCAGGCTGTATTTGTTAAAGAATATGGAATGAACATAGTGAATCTCTTCACCAAACTAGAAGGTTCAAGCTATCCTCTGGTTCATATTTAGTATGGGGAGTTTCAAAGATTAAGCAAAAACTTTGAAAGTATATGACAGGGAATTTTTTTGATGAAATTATTGAATAAAATGACTGCTGCTAGGTCAGCTAGTCTTAAACTAGCAATTACAAAAATTACATCTCAAGTTTCAGTGAAGTTGAACTCTTTAATGGCAGCAGATCTGTATTTGAGGGGCTTGGCATTTTGGATCCGACAATAATACGTTACAAATATGAACCCTGGTGTACTTAAAAAACTTGAAAATATTCCTGATCTGCAGGGCATGGGTACTCAGCATTTAGTTTCAGGTTTTGGTGAGCTAAAAGAAACCCTTTTTAAGCAATGTCACAGAGTACTACGGATATAGTGGAAGCCCTTCGTGTGGTCAATCTATCACATCCTGTGTTTGCAGAAAAGTGTCTGAATGCAACATGGAGACCATGTTCAAATGCTGACTCTGAAACATTTCTTTCCTCCTGTAACAATGTACTGACCAACAAAAGAACAAACTTGAAAGGAGGATTATTCCAAATGTTTAGTTCTTCCGGGCTTGTAGGCCATGGTCTAGAAGGCATGGTATATACCAACGTTTCGCCAAGTACTGCGCTTGGCATCATCAGGGTAACACGATCCTCCATCTGCACTGGTCAGAGTTAGAATGTGGAAGCAGAGAAGAGAGTAGCCCTGAAGAAGCCCTACATAGTAGGATGAAACGTTGGCAACAGCAGCAACTAAGATGCGGCCTCCCCTGACAGACCTAGTTAATATGTAACTAGCATTTGTATTTATGTTTATTAACAAGAATATATGTGAAATATATTAATAAGGCCTTACCTTTATTTCATTCTTTAATTTGACATTCAGTAAAATTACATTAAAAATAACACCACTTTTGGGGAAAAATAACACTGCTTTTGACAAATTATAACCACAACTTTTGCATGTCCCTAGTTATGACTGTTTTAAACACTTCATTTTCATCAGTTTTATATATAAATAAGATTTATAAGGCAGCCAAAAAGCACAACCATTCTTGTAATCACAATTTATGCGAAAACCAACTAAAATGTTTAAGGTAAATTCAGGAGTAGAATTTTCACTAAATAATCAGTATAAGCTCTTAGTTGAACAGCATAACAATGAAGTGAAATAGAACAGAGCTTTACTTTCTCATTTTTTAGGGGCTGTACGTTTTCTAGGAAAACAGGCACTTGCTTTTTGTCACAATGAGAACAAAGGTTCTTCAACCAGAGGCAATTATATTGAATATTTAAATGGATTAGTAATATATGTCGTCTATCTGAAGGAAAGCTTGATAAAGTTGACTGTTTTTCGTGCAACTTCACCTGATATTCAGAATGACTTAACTTCAAGTGAGAGTGCCGACATGACACGTGCAATTATGACAGAAATTTCTGATGCGTTCTTTGTTTCATTAATGTTTGATGAAACTCCTAACATTAATAGCAAAGAACAACTCTCTAGTGTTTAATAAATGTTGACAGAAATATTGAAGAGAGATTAATTTGTTTTACAGATGTAAGCTCTTACAGAAAAGCAGATTCTCTTTTGAATGATACTCACAGTATTATCCTATATTTCTATTAGACACATAAAAGATGAGAAGTACGAAAGGCAATTCTGTTTTGTAATATTCATTGGGTTACATACCCAAGTCTGAGAGTTAGGCTATGCCACTGGTTATATGAGATATTTTTTGTACACAGGTTAAGAAGATATCATTGTAATGATGCAAAAACACAAGTAGAAATAATGTACTTTCAATATATCAACTGCTGAATTTAGAAAGAGGATGACTTATCCCAAGTTCTATTTCATTTGTCAAATGTTGTTTAAGCTGCACCTCTATTGCGATTTTTGAATGAGACTATGCCAAAAATGAACAAGTATGTAAATTATTTAACTACTTAAACTGTCTCCTGACTGCAAAACATGCGTGTTTGTTTACTCAACTAATGTGGCTAGGTGAAGGTCACCAAGCAAAATCTTAGTACTGATAGCAACAGCTCAGTGAAGAGAGAAAAAGTATTTAATTATACCAAAGCACGACCTGATGCTCAGTTTTCAACTTGTCCTTGAGGTGCAGCTCACAAGCATTTACTTATATCACCCAACATCTCAGTTCTCCTTCAATCTCTACTTACTCTTTCTTGTAATGTGCATTATCCAAGAACGACCACAAATCCTCATTTTATCTGTTTAGAATCAGCTGTCCCCAATTTTTGGCCTTCGCTGTGTCTTGTTTGCGCGTCTCGGATGCTCTTCCATTGTGTTTTACAAGCCTCTGCTAAAAAATAAATAAGTGCACAATTAGTGTACCTAAAAATAATTGTTTACATTCATATTTTTCTATTTGAGATACACGACCAAGGTGAATCTTTCCGGTCTTTGGCATTTGCATTTTGTATATCAAGTTACATCAGTAGTATTGTGAAGAATGCTGACTGTATTAAGCAGCAAGTTGCTGTCAAACCTGACGTCCAAGTCCAACAAGAGCTTTTGTGAAATATAATCAAAGAATTCTGGAAGAAGTAGCAATTTACAAATTGCTTATCAGCTATTGATGGGAAACGTCAAAAACTAGTGTTTCCCCAAAATTGGTTCTCTTTAGCACAATTACAAATACTACTGCAAAATAATGTGGGATCCTATGGGAAAGTTGTTGTTGTAGTGTTGAACGCCCGCTTTTACTACATACGGCACCGCAGGCGATGACACTGATGATACATGGAATGAAGATGGAGCACCGGTGAAATGAGATGGTGGGGAAAACCGAAGAACCCGGAGGAAACCCGCCCCAACACCACCTCGCCCATCACAAATCCCACATGCGGTACCTGGGATCGAACCTGGGCCGCTTTGATCCTATGGGAAAGGAGATAGCAGCATTCTTGAGAAATCAGTATTAGTGAAACTTTTTTCCATTCCTGCACCATTGCCCAACCGAGATAAAGTATTGCTGTAGGAGATGAAGCATTTAACGAAACCGTGTACAAGATCTAAGGCAATAAGAGATGAAGAAACAGCAGTATTTAGCTATTGGCTATCACGTGCTGCACAAGCATCAGAAAGTAATTTTGAACTGTTGTGTCAAGTATTCTACATCAATTGTAGTCTCGCCTGACCGGCAGATGGTTTGATTATGACAGCCTGCTGCTTACACAATCTTTTAACAAATGCATACTTGGAGAAAGACAATAAAACTCATTATCATGCTGATCCTTCACAATTCAAGCCAACAGAAAACACAATTCCCAACAATACTAAGGGTTTTATGTTAGAGATTCTTTTAAAACATGTTAACAGCAGCACAGGTTGTGTTACCTGGCAGCAAGGCACACTGACATTTAGTCTGACACTTTGCGTAATGAACAGCTGTAATGTGTGTACCCAACAGCTATTAAATACATATTTAGAAAACTCAATGACGTGAAACCACATTCACTAGTCAAACCTGTTTTGTTTTACCGGATATATCATACATTATATACAGCATTCTTGTGAATATCTGCAATTTTTATTAAATATGCTGAATTTTTGTCATTGGTTCAGATATTTTGGCCCAAACAGTTTCCTTTGATGTAAATTTTATAATTTTCACATTTTAAATCATAAAGACAAGGATGTTGCCTCACAAGCTGTCTTCTACACTTTGTCTCATTCATACACCAGCACTTAGTGTCTATACTGCTACACTGATCAGTCGTGTCACGCTCCAGACATCACGTGAGTGTACACAATTCTGTGCAACCTTCATCGTTAGCCGTGACGCAGCTGCAACTGTAACCCCATGGCACACCTACCGCCCAACTGCTGTGTTCTCCACCTCTACCCACCACAGGCGTCATCAGTGGGGTGCAGTACTGGAGGTGGGACATGGTCAGCACCCAGTCCCTTCTGGCTGGTTATGCAGTCTTCTCAACCAGGGTCCTCTACTTTTTAATCAAGTAGCACCTCCACTTAGGGACCTAACGAGGCTGAGTGCACCCCGTGCCAGACCTCCCAATGGAGGAAAAGTCCCCACACCAGTACCAGGGATTGAACCTGGTTCCTCCACACCAGAGGCAGGCATGCTACCGCACTATGGAGGCAGTCAAAACAGCTGCAAGATGAGCTATTTTTCTTCTGACTGAGGAAGTGAATTTTTCTTTTAAAATTATCTACTGGTTAATATTTTGTAGTCTTACGAGTCCCATCCAACGAGAAACTAAACTTTTCACATCAGTTCTTTATCTATTAGAAAAAGAATATCAACTGAAAATGCAAAATACATGTCATCTTCTGAAGTAGTAAAAGCATTAGATAAACAAAAACCACCATTAGGAATATTTTGTGACTTAGCTAAAGCATTTGACATTATTGATCACAACCTCTTACTGCAAAAGTTAAAATGTTATGCGTTTAGTGAGATCTCTATAAATTGGTTCAGATCTTACTTAACAAATAGAATCCAAAAAACAAGGTACATGGTTATGATTCTAAACCAGGTGTTATTAACTAAAACTGTCCCACAAGCTTCTATACTCATGCCTTTGCTGATTCTTTATATTTATAAACGATTTGCGATATAATCTTAACAAAGAGCCAATATCTGTGCTCTTTGAAGATCATACTAGGGTACTCAATCAAAAAAGTCACATCAGCAATCAAAAAAGCACTTAAATTATTATTTTATTTATGCCAACAAACTTACTATTGGTGTTTTTAAACACACAAGCCGTGTGTGGGCAATGTTTGAGAGGTAGAACTGGAACTTAAAAATTCAATGTCACAACTGGAAGGTCTGTGGTTCAAATCCCAGTTGTGGCATTGAATTTTTAAGTTCCAGTTCTACCTCTCAAAGCACTTAAAGTTTAGTTTCAAGCAAACACACTATCATTAAATTATGATAAAACAAGTTTTATTCAATTTCAAACAAAGCATAAGCAAGTAAATGAATTATCACATATAACAATTATACCATAAGTATCTGATACAACAT
This sequence comes from Tenodera sinensis, assembly GCA_030765045.1. NCBI lineage: Eukaryota > Metazoa > Arthropoda > Insecta > Mantodea > Mantidae > Tenodera > Tenodera sinensis. The sequence goes on from CM060974.1 coordinate 9,659,323, forward strand.
TTCTAGGGCTCCAAATTGATGAAAGTTCAGCTGGAGGAAACAAAAATAACGTTACCAAAACTAGCTCTACTTGCTTTACATTAAGAAACTTAATCTGCCAAACCAAAATGCCTTAACAGCAGCATATTTTGCAGACTTTCACTCCCTGTTAAGAAATGGAACTATCCTCTGGGGTAATTCAGCACACAGCAAGCAAACAATTACAAAAAACCTGATGTGTTGCATTCACATGACTTTCTCTACTCACTCTTGTGCTGACTTTCTAACAAACTCTTATTCCTATATCTTCTTCGTGTTAGTTGAGATAAACATTTGTACAAATTATCTTATTGTTTATCTTCTTGCAGGTACAAGGGGAATATGGGAATACAAGAGGCTTGGTGCGATAGTCAAATCTTTTAAAGCTTCGAGATTCAATTCTCTTTGCACATTTAACATAAACAAATTAACGACGTTCCATTTCACAAAAGTTTTAAGGTTTCTGAAACTCACACACATAATGAGGAATATCTCCGAAATGGTGCACTTTACAAGAAAATTTATTCAGACATAAATTGTGTATTTTAGCAAGATCTACATTTTTTGTAGAGTATGATTTGGCCTATCTCTTATGGTTTACCAATTATGTAAAAGTCGTCCAGAGTAAATATGACTACAGGGGCTATAGCCAGAAAATTCAAGATCTACATTTCATTTGTCATAAAAATATCTTAAACATATGGCATTTAAATCAAAATCGTTAGAGCCTTTCTCAAGAAAATCAAAATTTTCAAAATATGTTCCATGTAAAAGGTAGTTTAGGGTGGGACTATCTTCTTCAAAATCTTTGTGCCGCATCCTTGAAAGACCTTAAACTTAAATACCAACTTTGGTTTTTAACCTAATTTTCGTTTTTGAGTTATGCTGTTCACAGACACAAACATACCTTTTTCTAAACATGCTTTTTTTTGGATTCGGGGAGTCTCAAAACATGTATTACCGGCGAAATCTCGACATTGAATTTTTGGGTGGAATACAATACTTCCCCTACTTAACAGTAGAGAAAGTAAAAATGAATAGCGATGTTCCATTTCACAGAAGTATAAGTTTTCCAAAACTCACACAAATAACAAGGAATATCTCCGAAATGATTCACTCTCAAAAAAAAATTATTTAGACATAAATTGTGTTTTAGTAAGATCTACCTCTAATTTCTCTATAAACTCTTAACCCCTAACATGCTGACCTGTCATGGCATGTAATATGTTCTCTGATTGGTAATCAGAGGATATAGTCAGTGAATTTATTTTGATAACTCTCCCGGTCAGGCCGGTGAGACCCATAAACCAACGACAGGTGTGGTCCTCCAGACATTCTGGGGGTTGTGAGAGAGCGATGTAACCGCCAAAACATAAAAATATGGTGCTCTCTAAAAAGTGGTTACTATTACTGCTAAGTCTCTTCAATATATATGAAATATGACTCGAGGGGTAAAATGTTCCGGAGTTAAAATAGTCCCCCATTCGGATCTCTGGGCGGGGAATACTTCTCGAGAACCAAAACATTATATAAATAGAAGATTTAACATCAGAATTCTACAATGGAATGAGGGTGGTCTCACCCAAACAAAAGGAATAGAACTGAATAAAATTGTATTTGACTATAACTTAGATATATTTTTCATACAAGAAGCAAATCTAACAAATGATCAACTTAAATACTTCAATTTTACTGCATTTTTACTTCACCTACTACCCAAAAATAGACAGATAAGTAGTGGAGTATTAGTTGGAGTCAAAAATGATATTAAATCCACCTTTCAAATTGTTAAAGAAATGGATAACAAAGATGAAGCTGAATTAATAAAGCTAAATTTTTGGGATAACAAAACACATTTTCATTTATACAGTATTTACAATCCTCTCAGAAATGAACCAGATCTCTCACTTATTGACCAATTAAATAAAACAATCATAATATGGGATATCAATGCCCAATGCAAAAGATGGGGTTATGAAAAAGTGCATTCTACAGGGCAGATAGTGGAAGAATTTTTTAATACCACAACCTTAGAGCTGATTTATGATAAAGAAGATCCCAAAACCTTCATACATTATCTGGAGTACGCAGTAACCCAGACCTTTTGTTAGCTACAACAGATATTGTTTCAAAAATTAAAAAAACAAGTTATAGAAGACCCAAGTTCTGGTCACAGAGCAGTAATTGCTGATATAAAACTAGATAATACAAATAACAGTCAAGGTCTCACAAATATGTATTGGAACTTCAAAAAAGCAGATTGGAACAAATATAAAACTGAATTGGAACATAAATTTAAAGAACAAACTCACAGCTGCATGACCACCCAGATCATATAAACAAAAATTTCTGTAAAGCCATCCTAGAAACTGCAAAAAAACATATTCCTCGTGGAAGAATAAAAAATTTCAAACCCTTTTGGAACCCCCAGTTAGAAGAACTGAAAAGCAAAGGGATATAGCTAGAAATACAGCTGAACAAACAAAAAACCTATCAGATACATAAATATGGCGAAAGAAATGTGCCTCACTAAAAAAGAAATTAATACTGCTAAAAAGAATCACTTTAATAACTTCTTAGAAAGAATAGATTACAGGAAAGATGGTAACAAAGCCCATAAGTTCATAAAAAATATCAAGGACAGGAAAGAAAACGACAGCACACCTATCATACACAACAATAAAATATTAGTAAATGATGCAGTCATAGCCGAAACATTCAACAAATATTATGCTAATTCACATAAAGTAACAAGAATAAAAAGGAATGTAAAGAATTTAAGAAAGATTTGAAATAAGAAAGAGAATGTAATCCCAACACTCAGTGCAATATCTTTTTTCAAAATTTTAATATTCAAGAACTGAACATTGCAATAAAAAATCTAAAAAACAAAACATCTCCTGGACCAGATCACATACATTCAGAGTTCATAAAAAACCTTGGAAAAACAGCACAACAACAACTACTAAAACTCTACAACCTATCCTGGAAAACCACTGTACCTGCTGAATGGCGAAAAGCAATAATTGTCCCACTCTTGAAGAAAGACAAAACAGCGTCAGAAATAAAAAATTATAGACCAATAGTGCTTACTAGCACAATAGCAAAAGTGATGGAAAGAATGGTGTCAAACAGGTTAAATTGGTTTCTAGAATCACAAAATTTAATATCCCCATGTCAAGCTGGATTCAGAGAGTCCCACTCTACAAATGAGCAAGTCTTACTTCTCAGTCAAGAAATCAAAGACTCCTTCAATAGAAAAGAAGATAATTTATCAGTTTTTATTGATTTCCAAAGTGCATATGATTCTTTCTATATGCAAAACAAAACTGCTAAAGAAAGTAAAAAAAATAGGGATACAAGGTCCAATGTTTTCATGGCTATGTCATTTCCTAACACAACGCTTTATTGCAACCAGATATGGAAGAAATATATCTAAATACAAACAAGTACACTGTGGCTTACCACAAGGCGCAGTGCTCAGCACAACACTTTTTAATATATTTATTAACGATCAGCCACAACAAATACAAAAATCAGGTGTGAAGTGTGAACTATTTGCTGATGACTTAGTAATGTGGACTTCAAAACCAAAAAGCAAAAGTACAAAACTAGAAAAAACCATGCAACAATCCTTAAGCAACATACAAAAGTGGACCAAAGAAAATTTAATGACTGTTAATACAACAAAATCCAACTACCAAATCTTTTCACTAAAAATAAAACTAAATTTTGAGGGCCAACAATTACCAGAAACAAAGGAAGCAAAGTATTTAGGAGTTACATTTGACACTAAACTTACATGGACCAAACAAATAGAAAATGTAATACAAAGAACAGAGAGGCGCCTTTCACTGTTAAAACGTCTAACAGGAATGAAGTGGGGATGTTCCAGAGCAACTCTTAAAACAACATACAATGGATATATAAAGCCATTATTTACTTACTGCAGTGAAGTTCTTGTTAGGGGCAAACACAAAACAATTTCAAATCTTTCAAAACCAAAGTCTGAGATTAATTACAGGTGCTATCAAAGCCACACCAATAGCAGCTATGGAAATACTAACCAACCAATACCCCATTGAATATGAAATAGAAAAAGTGGCTCTTATTCAACACAAAAGTTGATCAGACTCCCATTCAATACATGGCACAAGAGAAATTTTACATATACACTAAACTCAGGAGAGCTTTCTTTCAAAAATTCAAGACATCAAGAAGAATGTAGACCTTCCTAATTCAAAGGAAAACTTCATATCTAAAGTCAATCTGACGCAAGCATTAGACATCACATATTATTTACACCTGACAGAAGAAGTTAAGAAAAGTGATACTCCAACTAGTGTATAAAATTATTGGCATTAGAGACAATCCATACTAGATTTCCAGAACACGAATGGCTCCATAATTATACTGATGAATCATTGATATCAAACCAAGATGGAGCAGGGGCTGGAGTCACATGTCACCTCTTTTCCTATTACAAATCTTTAAGTTATAGAACTACAAAACTTTGATGGAGAAATTGAAGCAATTCGAATGGCCCTAAAAAATCTTTTGTATAGAATTTCACATTTTCAGCAAGCAGTTATTCTCTCAGATTCCAGGGTAGCAATTATAGCAATCACTTCCAAGTTGTCACCAAAAAACCAAACAATTATAGAATGTTGGAAAATCCTTACCCATCTAACAGCACTTCAAAAACACCTAGTCTTCCAATGGATACTAACTCACTGTGGACTGAGTGGTAATGAGAAAGCTGATTTTTTTGCTAAAAAGGGTACCAGCGGTGTACAAAAATCTATAGTTAATCTACCATTTTATGCAGCTAAAAGATTAGTCAACTCTGAATTCAAAAAAATTATTGCAAAATATTACTATGAAAAATCAAAAAATAAAAGATGGGAACTACCAAACATTCAAACAGTAATGCCTGAGTATCCTCGAAAAACGGCAGTTGCAACCTTCAGGTTGATTACAGGACATGATTGTCTGGCAAAACATTTGAACAGAATTGGGATATATTCTTCACCACTCTGTCCTCTATGTGATCTGCAAGAGGAAATGGACCAAGACCACCTTCAAATATGTCCGGCCACTTCTAGCACCCTTCCCATCCATCAGTGAAAAATATTGGAGAGCAAGAGGATTAATGACTTCATTGTCAGAAATCCAGCATTAGCTAACAACATTTTTTGTGCAGTAAGATTTGGTCTATCTCTTACGGTTTACCAGTTATGCAAAAGTCGTCAAGAGTGAACAGAAGTACATGGGCTATAGCCAGAAAATTCAAAATATACATTCCATTTGTCATAAAAGTATTTTAAACATATGGCATTTTAATCAAATGCGTTACAGCCATTTTCAAGAAAATCAAAATTTTCCATGTAAAGGTAGTTTAGGATGGAGCAATTTTCTTCAAAATCTTTGTGTCGTATCCTTGAAAGATATTAAACTTAAATACCAACTTTGGTTTTTAATCGACTTTTCGTTGTTGAGTTATGCTGTCCACAGGCAGGCAGGCAGACAGACACACAGATCTTTTTCTAAAAATTATTCTTTTGGTATCAGGGGGCCTGAAAACATTTATTTCCGGTGAAATCTCGACATCAAATTTTTGGGTGGAATACAATACCTACTTCCTCTACTTTACTATACGTAGTAGAGAAAGTAAAATGGGCCATACATATTTGTGGCATTGGACCACATCCGTTGATTATTTACAAAATCGGCTGCTCGAGAAAAGGAATGAAACATAGTGCAATGGATGCAGTTTTTATTGCTGATTACGATTTTGAAAGTTTTATTTGGCTCTCAAGCCTCGTTTTTGATTTATGAGCAAATTTCGTACATGCGATGCAGCGGTTTTATTTCGCGTATGCGGCGGATATTCTTACAGGTGTACAAAGCTGACATCTTTTCTTGTTGGTGAACATAAGGTTTTATCTGTGCAATAAACGTTTTGAAGTGTTTTCCCAAAGACACGAATGGGACATTCCTATTGCTTTTGGATGCAGTTTTTATTGCTGATTACGATTTTGAAAGTTTTATTTGGCTCTCAAGCCTCGTTTTTGATTTATGAGCAAATTTCGTACATGCGATGCAGCGGTTTTATTCCGCGTATGCGGTGGATATTCTTACAGGTGTACAAAGCTGACATCTTTTCTTGTTGGTGAACATAAGGCTTTATCTGTGCAATAAACGTTTTGAAGTGTTTTCCCAAAGACACGAATGGGACATTCCTATTGCTTTTGGATGCAGTTTTTATTGCTGATTACGATTTTGAAAGTTTTATTTGGCTCTCAAGCCTCGTTTTTGATTTATGAGCAAATTTCGTACATGCGATGCAGCGGTTTTATTTCGCGTATGCGGCGGATATTCTTACAGGTGTACAAAGCTGACATCTTTTCTTGTTGGTGAACATAAGGTTTTATCTGTGCAATAAACGTTTTGAAGTGTTTTCCCAAAGACACGAATGGGACATTCCTATTGCTTTTGGAAAAGTTCAGCTTTTTATGGTCATTAATTTTCAACACTAATTATGTAATATTAATAGGATGACATTAATAATGAATACACATAAAGTGCAGTTATCTACCTCCTTTGAGCTTAGAGGCAACCTTTAGCTGGAACAACCACATAGAGGGAATTCGGGGCAAAATATCTTCGATAACTGGTGTTATTGCAAGACAGAAATAAAGATATAATTTAAATGTTGAAAATTATTCAAGCATACCTGCTTCAAATTTTTTTCACCTGGCGCCTCAGAACTTTTAACTTTCATCCCAGTTTCCAATTTTCACTCAAGATAGCATCGTGATAGCCACAGAACACCTAGTAGTGATAGCATCATAGAATGTTCTGACGTCACAGATGCCAACATGACCGAAACACTATCCTTGCGCAAAGCCCAACTCACCAACTTAAGGAATTATAAGAAGAATGGAGCAAATGTGACCTATCAAGCGTAGCCGAAAGATCAATGATGTAAAGCTCAATTATTTTCATTTTATGCAACATCTCTTGCATTTGTGGGAACAATAACAAGGATAAAAGAATTACAATACCTAATTAAAAAAAATAAAATCCGCCAAACTTTAGTGTCTATTACATCCATCTGGGTCGCAGCAGTTAGCCGTTAGGTTGGTATTCTGTGACATGGCTATAATCTGTGGACATGGCTGTGTTTTGGTCCGTATGGCTCACGTGGCAATTTTCTTATAAAAGAAAACCACCATAAGAGTGGGTGGTTAGTGGTTAGATTACAAGATTTTAGAGAGGCAACATTTGCTCCTACAATTACCGTACGTATAATAGTTTAAAGTCATATTCGAAAATATTTCCCGAGCTAGTTGTGAAGTCTAGTGTCAGTACCACCACAGAACACCTAGTAGTACCACAGAACAGAACACTCTGGTCAGTACCCAGCGAATTCTCATTGCGCATGCATAATGATTCAACATGTAATAGGTAGAGCCAGGTGTTCTGTGAGGTAGAAGTGCTTTATTCCAACCAAAACTTTCATGCCAAGTTTTCAACGGAAATAAATGTAATGCAAACCAATAAATTGAATATCTGGGAAATAGTTAACTCAACCGTTAACTCTACAAAAAAAGTTATATAAAATGTGTACTTTTAACGAGACGTACACTTTTCTGCAGTAATATTTCGTGCATCTCTTCCAGCTCGGCGGTGCCGGCCACGTCGTACAAATCGACGAGTATAAGATCGGCCGAAGAAAGTACCATCGGGGTCGTATTGTGGAAGGCAACTGGATCCTGGGGATGATTGACGTGGTTACTAATGAGGTGCGCCCCAACAACAGAAGGGATGGTGCCACCCTCTCTGCTTTGATTGAGGAGCACGTGGAACTCGCCAGCACAATCTACACAGACTGTTGGGCAGGAAATGATGGATTAATGGCTGGGGGTTGTGCTACCCATCTGACGGTAAACCACAGCCAACATTTCGTGGATCATGTCCACACCAACAATACAGAGTGCTGATGGCGGTCTCTTCGGCATCGCCTATCCAGGGGGGAGGGTATTCGCCGAAACCAGGTTGACATCCACCTTGCCGAGTACCTATGGCGGCAAGATGTACGAAACCGAAGGGTCGACCTCTTCCATGAACTTTAAGAGAACATCAGGAAGGTTTTCCCGGTGGTGTGAAGGACTCAGCAGGCCACGTCCAAAACCCCTATCCACTCCTTAATGACCTATACCCATTACTTCCTTCTTACTACAACACTTGCATCCTGGCACCCTCTTTCACCTTTTCCTTTCTGCGTATATCCTATGCTTCCGGTGGAGTTTTTTTAGTGGGTAGTGCCCTAGGGCGAAGCCTACAGTCCCCCCTCTGTGCCATCCCAGCACATGGGGCTCCGTAAATGGATTTTTTCTCCACTCGAAAATTAAAAAAAAAAAAGAACGATAATAACGATAATAAAAATAATATAAATATAATAATATAATACTATTAAATATAATATATATAAATAATAGATATAATAATATTAAATAATAATACAATAAAATAATATAATATAAAATAAAAAAGAACGATAAATAGTAAACATAATAAAAATATAATAATATAATAAATATAATAGCATTAAATAATATAATAAAATAAATAAACAAAAAATGAACGATAAATAGTAAACATAATAAAAATATAATAATATAATAACATTAAATAATAAAATAAAAAAATAATAAAATAACAATATAAAATAAAATAAACAAAAAAGAACCATAAATAATAAACATAATAAAAATATAATATTAATATATTATAATATAAATATAAGTATAATATACAGTATTATATATAAATTATATATATTGTGATTGTGAAACTACTGTCGGCGCATGCACAGTAAGTAAGTTTGGACTTCAGAATCTGGCTGGCAAGTGGCAAGTAAGCTAATCTAAACATGAAAGCCGAAAAGTTATCATATACATTTCATAGGTAGTGATGGCCCAGCCAAATCCTGTAAACACCAAATGTTTTCATTCGGTTTAGCCATTCATATAAACATGTTAAAATATAATTGGACCAATGAAAACAGCTTTCTTTTCAATATTCATAGAGCTGATGTTACAATTGTGTTTGGTTCTGTGTTGCATTAAAATTATATTTTCAGCACAGGTGTAAACAGTTTTTATATGGCCCAGAAAAAGAATTTTAGCCGTAAAAGTGTAATTAATAAGTAATCAATGATCTTAGATATACTCCTACACAGTTATTAATTGCTCAATTTATTCAAAATGCTTGTCATTGTGTAAGGTTATGTTCATTTATTTTTGAAATTGCACTATGTGAAGTATAATGGCTATTTGGGTTTGTTTTTGGTCGAGATCATGTAATAGTTTGGGGTGTAACTATCACAGTGCTATTCTTGTGTTAGAAACATATACAAGAAAAATTTGGTTTTTTTATGGAAGCACTTTAATATAGTTCTCAGCATCCCATACTACTGTGGCGGGGTTTTATTAAAAGATTCTTTACACATATATTAGCGTGAATATAGCAGCAAATGGAGCACTGTTTTTGCTAAAAGGTGGAAAGTTTGTTAGAGCAGACGCCACTCTTCTTTGCAGGGGATGTGGTCGTAGAATGGAATGCATAAACCAACGTACTTTTATTAGAAACACATTTATTCGCTCATCTACACTTCTTTTCACAAAGCAATTAGTTAACAACTCTTAAAATTGGATAGCGTCCATGTTGTTTAAAAGTTTTGGTGTAATTCACATATTCACACGCCATCAACAATTATACGTCCTTACACTTTGAATTCACCGACGCTAATGAAAGTAGTTTCTGAGCGTCCTATGACGCAACACCGCCATTCTTATGTATTCATCCGCGCAACAGTTCTCATTGGTCGAACTCAAACAGTTGAGAAGACATTGTCTATTTTGAATATTAAAAAAAATAGGCCCTGATACATTCAAATTAAAAAGAATTAAAAATTTACACACTCTTACAAAAATATTTACATGAACAATTTTCTATTAGTCAATATTCTGTCTCATATGCCCCTTGTTTTGTTTTTCAAGTTGTCACCTTATTTACAATCTTGAAACACAATACAATACTTCTCCCTACTTCTATGATTCAATCACTTTGTACAATATTTTTTTTTTTTTTTTTACAGTCTTCTTCACTGTTTGTCTTTGTCCTTCGTTTTGATATAATACAACATGTCTTTATAAGTTTCACATATTTGGTTACTACACAATGTATTCGGTTATTATACAATACATATTCAGTTATTGTACAACACATTTAGTTATTACACAATATGTCCAATTATTATACAATATATATTCAGTCATTGTACAATATACCCAGTTATCATATCACATATGTTGTTATTATACAATACACCTTCAGTCATTATACAATACATATTCAGTTATTGTACAACACATTTGATTACTACACAACATGTCCAATTATTACACAATACATATTCAGTTATTGCACAATATATCCTGCTATCACATCACATATGTTCTGTTATTATGCAATACATATTCAGTTATTACACAATACATATTCAGTTTTTGCATAACATATTTGGTTATTACTCAACATATTCAGTTATTACACAATATATCCAGTTATCATACAATACATATTCAGTTATTGTACAACACATATTCAGTTCTTATACAACACATACTCAGTTATTGTACATTTGACATTGACACAAATACAATTTAAGTGTTTCATGTAGTTTTTGACTTGTATTCTTTGCTATGAGGAGAGAAAAACAGGATACAAATTTTGAGCTAATGATTATGATCTTATTTATGGCAATATTTTATTCAGTTCTTTGCCTTCTTTGTCTTATAAGCTCATGTATAGGCAGGTTATTGAGTCGGTTCTTAAACTCTGATGTTACTTATGACACTAATTTTCTTAATTGGGTTATTATTCATTGTTGTTTGGTTCAACATTTCTTCGAGCTTAGCATTGGCTATATTCATCTCAATTCATGGGCATTGTTTTTCTGATTATGGTTTTCCTCACTTCACTAATTGTCATTTCTTTGTCTCTTATTTTTATAAGAGAAAACTTCTATACTTACAATCATTCTGTAATTGTATTATTTTTCTTCTCCATTTACCCTCGACATCTTTGTGTCGAAATGTTATATCTTTTTCATCATAATTAATTCATTTTTATTTTTGTCCCTGACATCCTTATGTCAAAAACATATTATCTTCCGTCGCTATGATTCATTTATTTAATGACAATCAGTGTTCTCATCTGTCTTTGTTGACAATGCTCTTTGTGGTCGATATAGCCAATGACTATGTGGATTTTCTTCCCTGTTGTAATCCTATTCTGAACATAATTTCCTATAAGTAACCCATCAAAAATTGTTATCTTCTTTCATCTCTACTACTCCTGCCTTACACATTTGTTGACAAAGGCTATTTGGTCCTTTCTTTGTATGGCTTCAATTTGTTTTTATGGTATCTTCCTACCAACTTGCCATTTGTATTCTGTAGCTCATATGTGTGGTCACCCAGCTGTTTTGTTATGACCAGTGGTCCAGTATACAATAGCTCCATCTTTCCAGATCTTTTTTCAGATGCCTTGGATGCTTTGTGGCTTTTTAAGAGCACCTTTTCTCCAATTTGTGGGGACCATTTCCTGACGAATCTTTTCACCTTGTTCCTCCCTTTTTCAGCCTTCTGTTGTAATCTTCTGAATGCCAATTGACATTTTTCTTTCTCTGATAATTCTCTTTGGGCAGCCATGGTAGTGTCAATGTCAATTGCTAATTTTCTTGGTTTCGTGTTGGTCATTAGCTCGATAGGTGCGAACTTGGTCGTGGGGTTCACCGAATGGTTAATCACCTCCTCTATATATCCGCATTTTTCCGTCCAGGAAGTGTGGTCTCTGTGGCAGAGCAAACGAAAATAAATACTAATATCCCTCATGATTCTCTCAGTCGGGTTTCCCTGGGGGTAATATGCTGAGGAATAGTACAATTTTACTCCTAATGTTTCTAAGGTGTTCTGAAACAACTTGCTCTTATGCATGGTCGCATTGTCCGATAAAATACATTTTATTCTCCCATATTTTGGGATGTAGTCCTTGACGATTTTATCTAGGCATGTTCTGCTTTTGATGTTCTTAATGGGGTATATTTTGGTGAATTTTGTAAAAACATCAAACATGACAAATATGTATCTGTTTCCATCTTTACCCCTTGGCAATTCTCCATGCTCGTCAATACACACCAATGCATTTTTCTCGTTCCTCACGATGGATTGTGGGATGACATCGTACTTTACATTAATTGGCTTGGCCTTTTGGCATAGGTCACATGAGGAAATTAACTTCCTGACCTTCTTGCCAAGATGTTTAATGTACAATACCTCCTCGATGGCAAGCATTGTCCTCTCAGTACCGGAGTGAAGCATCGAGTGGTGGAATGCCAAAATGACCCTGTCCTGTAAGGAATTTGGTACCATCATTTTCCATTTCCTTACGTCGCGACCATGCAATTTAAATAGGATGTTCCTAAATTTGCCTATCTTGGCATCCAATCTTGGTATTATGTCTGGAGCCTTGTCGAATAGCCTCTTCAATTCAGGGTCTTCTTGTTGTAGCTTTGCTATGTTCTTGAAGTCTTGCAAGATCTCGTTGCTTTCTTTGCTACTTATCTGCATAATTTTGATCTCATGGTGCGGACTGTATACCGTCTCGGGTATGTGATTCTCCGACCTCAATCTTGACAATAAGTCACTGAAGATGTTCTCCTTCCCCGGGATATGTTTGACCTCTATGTCGTATGACATTATCTCATGTATGTACCTTGAGATTTTGGAGTTGGTCAGCTTGCATTTTTGAATGAAGGACAGGCTTACGTGATCTGTATATATAATTATTTTATAAAGATATATATATTGTCTGAACTTTTGCAATGCAAAATGGATTGCACCTATTTCCAGTTCGGTTATGCAGGCATTGGCTTCTATTTTATTTAAGAATCTAGAAGCTGTGGCAATCACATGTTTGTTGCCATCTGCATCTTCTTGTGCTAATATCGCACCATATGAGTGCGCACTAGCATCAGTGTATACTAGAAAAGGTGAATTTGGATCCGGTCGTTCCAGGAGAATACTGTGCTTGAAAAGTTCTTTGATATTCTCAAAGGCCACCTGGTGTTCAGCATTCCATTCCCACTTAGTATCTTTTTTCAACAGTGCTCTAAGGGGTACCAATTCCTTAGCGTAGTTGACCACGAATTTCGACTGGTACTGTAAAATGCCCAGAAACCTCCTCAACTGTTTTAAGTTACGTGGGGGTGGTATATGCTCTATGGCCTTGACCCTCTCCGGATTAGGTTGTATACCATCAGGTGTTATGATGTGGCCTAGAAATTCAGCTTCTTTGACGAAAAACTCACACTTTTCTAAATTTAGGGTCATGTTGCTTTCCTGGAACCTGGATAATACATAATCTATGTGATGTAAGTGCGACTCGGGATTCTCACTGTATATTAAAAAGTCGTCTACATATTGCGTCACAAAAGTCTCGATGGTATCTCCAAAAACTTTGTCCAGAGCCCTCAGTAGTGCACTGCTACTGGTCGATAGTCCAAAGGCACATTTTGAAAAATGGTATACCTTTCCTTTGTGCAAGAAACAGGTATATTTCCTGACATCTGGATGAAGAGGAATTTGCCAGAATGATGCTGTCAAGTCAAGACTAGTGAAATGTTGACCTCCCTTCAATTTCGATATTTTATTTTATTTTATTTTATTTATTTATTTATTTACTAAGCTATATACATGTGAATATGACCGGTGTTCAGCCCTGGCTCATTGCCAGTCATATTCTTATTCTACAATAATTCCTTAATTCTAACTTATTCTATCACTTATATCTTATTGTTCAACTCTATTTACTGTCCAGATCCATTTATTTTTCACCTTATGTAAAAATCTTCCTACCCTCTTACTGTCTTTATGAAGCATTTCAACTATAGATCTATTTCTATTCATATTCGACCATTTCTTATTAATATATTCTTTTCTCCAACCTTCAGTCCCAATACAATTAAATATTATATGTTCTATGTCTTCATTTCCACCACATATAGGACATTGGTTTTGAGGAATGCCCTTCCTTAGTCCCTTTAATCTCCATACTCCTGCTTTCATCCATGCAATGCCTTCTCGCTCCTCTTTGTCTGTCACGTCTATATACTTCTCCCTACCCCAAGAGTTTTTCATTTGTACATAAAAAATTAAGGATCTCTTTTCAGCTATCTCACTAAATATGTTTTGTATTTCTATATCGTCAAATCTTTTTCTTGCCAGTTTCCAAAAATTGTGTATATTATTTTCTCTATTCCTCCATACTTCCCCTAAACCACTACTTTCCAAGTTATTTCTGAGACAGTCTGCCCAACCCTTATTCTTTAGGCTTTTTTCTTGATATAGTAGGCACTGTTTCAACAGGTTCCTTTCTTCCAAATTTAATATTCTAAACCAGTATTTCAGTGCCCTCTCCATAATCTTCCCCTTACTTGTTACCCTTCCCAGTTCTATTTGTGCTACCTGCCTAACAGTTGCATTTGGTAATCCAAGCAATTCTTTGCAGAAAGTTCTATGCACCTCATCTATGACTTCCCAACCTCCTCCTAATCCCCATACTTCTGTCCCATATAACATCTTTGCTTCAACTACCATATTGTATACATTTTCTAACCATTTAACATTTATATTAGGTACTTTGTATTTGCAGTTTCTGGTTGCTGATAAAGCCCCTTTTCCTTTTGCTAATGCAAATTTCTTTTGTTTTTCCCAATTACCACTACTATCTAACTTCACTCCTAGATAAATGCATTCTCTCACTACCCTATACTCTTTTTTATTTTCATTCCTCCATTTTTCATATTTGCTCAATTTCCCTCCTTTTTTAAAAACTATGATCTGTGTCTTGTCCTGGTTCACTTTTAGGCTCCATTCTTTACAGTAATTATTTAATACTTGTAAGGACTGATTTAAGCCATTCACTGTGATTGAACCTACAACTAGATCATCTGCAAAAAGTAGTCCTGGAATCTGTATGTTATTAATAACAGGCATAAAGTTATTATTTCTCCCAATATCCATTAATACATCATCAATATAAAGATTAAAAAGAACCGGACTCAACTTGCATCCTTGCCTAAGGCCTTTCTCTTGTTGGATTTCTCTTGTTACAACTCCCTCCTCCACTCTTATACAAAAGGTATTGTCTTTATATAATGCTTTGAGAGTTTTCACCATTTGTTCACTCACTCCTTTACTCAACAGTTTGTGCCATAACAAATGAAGCTCAATTCGATCATATGCTTTTTCTAAATCAACAAAAGCCATATACAACTTTCCTCTTTTAGCTTTCAAATATTTATCTACCAAAGTTTTTATAATAAATAGATTATCAACTGTTCTCCTCCCTCTTCTAAACCCCATCTGAAATTCCGAGAGAATATTAAATTTCTCAACCCACGTTTGTAACCTACTTGCCATAATTCCAGTAAAAATTTTCCCTACATTTGATAGTAAAGCAATACCTCTATAGTTGTTTGGTTTGTCGACACTACCCTTACCTTTGTATATTGGATGTATGATTGCTTTCCCCCACTTTTTCGGTATATAACCCTTCTCTTTAATTTGATTGAATAAGTCTACAAGAACCTTGACTCTATTTTTTTCAGTACACCATTCCTTAAGGAACTCTGTTGGGATCCCATCTATCCCAGTTGCTTTATTTCTCTTCATTAATTTAACTTGCTGTATTATTTCTTCCCCTCTTATTTCATCATCCAGCAAATCTACATAATTGTTAACTATTTCCCTTCTTCCTATTTCTATTTTGCTCTTTTCTCCCCCATACAATTCTTTAAAGTAATCCACCCATTCACCTGGATATACATCAGGTTTTATTACATAATTATTATACATTGATTTTATAACTTTCCATACTGCATTTACATTATTTTCGTTTAGAACCCTTATCAGTTTACTTTCTTGTTTTTTCCTCCAGTTTATTTTCTTTTGTTCTAATAATGAATTATATAAATCCCTACCTTGCATATATTCTTCCCTTAATTCTTTACCACCTATTTCCCTCCATTTTATAAGCATCTGTTTAACTTGTCTTTTTATTACTCTGCATTCTTCATCAAACCAACCCTCGTCTCTTTTGTAAACCCTCTTATTTACTATCATTTCGTCCCCAGCTCTTACCATCATATTATTTAGAATATCCATCGCATTTTCAATTTTTTGTTCTTTTATCATACAATTTATTCCACACTGACATATCTGGCCATAGTTAGAGCTTAACACCTGCTTAAATTTAATGCCATACTCCTCCTTCCATCTGTATCTGCTATACTTTTCTACCATACATCCATCCTCTCTTAAATTGTCAATCATTTGTTCAGAGTGTATTTTTATATCCACTATCAGTGGAAAATGACCACTACTAGAGCTTAAATTTAATACCTTAAAATTACTTAAAATGTATCCCATGTTAATTGGCCACAGAACATAATCGATCACACTTTGCCCATTACTGCTTACAAAAGTATATTCCCCATTCACATCTTCTCCGAATTTCCCATTCAAAATATCAAAAGAATTCAATTCACAAAATTCTATAAATTTTTCATATCCTTTATCTACCATCTTATCTTTACTCTGTCTAATTCTTTCTGATTTTTCTAATACATCACAACTCATCCAACCATTCCCTCCATTAACATCATTTTCCCCAATCCTAGTATTAAAGTCTCCCAATAGTATAACCTCCGAATTTATATATTTCTCCTTTAAAGTTTGAATATCTAGCTCTAGATCCCTAAGGAGTTCCGGATTATGAAATCGCGAGGAAAGAGGAGGATTGTATATTATTCCTATACAAATCACTTTTCCGTCTATTTGTTCGTCCTCTAATACCACCCATAATATCTCTTTCCTCCTTGACCATGATTTTTTAAATCCTTTATTTAACGTCTTCCCTACAAGAAATCCTATGCCTCCTGAAACCCTTCCCTTCCTTGCTAGGGTATGACCTTTTAATCCTACGTACTCAAAACCCTTTACATAAATTTGTTCCTCTTTTAACCATGTTTCGACTACCGCAAGGTAATCAAGTTTTGTCAATAACTGATTTAGACTCCCTTTATCTATTTTATTTTTTATTCCCTCACAATTCCAGAATCCAAGCCTCCTTATAGACCCTGTTCCCTATTGCGATCCTGATCTAAATCTGAATGATTCTAGTGTTTTTTTACTCCTTAGTCGTATTCCTTGTTTCGAGGTGGACGGTTTATTTCTGTCTAAAACTAAAATACTGCCATGTTCAGATGATACGATGCTGTCATCTTCCCCTTCCCCTTCTGTATTTTCCCCACTACTCGGACGCCACGCCTTCCTTCCTTCCACCACCAATTTGCGAGCAGCTATTACTTCCCCCTTACTCGGTGACACTATTTTCCTGTGTGACGTCTCCCCACTCGCTCCTCCTCCTGCCGGCTCTGCCACAGGTCCCTCCGCTGACGTCATTGCACTCTGTTCTGACGTACTCGCTACGTCATCTCTTCTTGCTTCTGACGCAATCATCTGCCTGCCAGCCCCACGTGCCGGTAATGTAATTTCTTTATGACTATCCTTTTCCTGTGGTCTCCGATCGTCCATTGAACTTCTTTTCGATCTGCTTTCCATCACTCTAGTTGCTGATGTATTAAGCTGAGTCATTTCCTGCTCGTGTGTTCTGTATCTTCTTATGCCCGTTTCGTACCCATCCACTATGCGTCCGTCGACCCACAATTGTAAATTCTTTATGAAAGCCGATCTTCCTTCCAATCTTGCCATCTTCATTTGTTGTAATAAGTTTCTCTTTAAGGCTCGTTGTTCCATCGTTAAATCCCTATTTATAAAAATATCTGACCCTTTTAGTTGCTTTGTTTTCTTTAACACTTCATAAACAAACTGCACTGACGTAAATCTTGCGATAATCATTCTGGCTCCTCTTGATCTGCCCACTCTGAAAGCCTCCCTTATCTCCCAGCCCTGTAGTACCATTCCAAGCTTCCCTTCTATGATCTCTCTGACCTCTTGCATAGGCCATACTCCATTCCTTTCTTTTACTCCTGATATAACTAGGTTGTATCTCCGGTGCCTCTCTTCCATCAGCTCCACTCTTCTTTTGACGTACTGTACCTCCTTGCTTATATCTTGCATTTCCTTTCTAATCTCTCCCTTAATATCTATTAGTTCCTTTTCCACTCCATTGAGTTTGTTTCCTAATTTCTCATCCATGTTCTTTATTTTCTCCAAAATTTCTTCCATAACATTTTGATTTCCATTTGGCCCCGGGTTAATTTCAACACCACCAATCACCAATAATATACCTAAGGCACATGTAAGAAGGAACATGTTTACCATTTCTTCCAAGTTGCTGCTTGTTTTAAACTCGTTCCATTTTAACTTGTTGAATGTTCCGATTCTTCCCCTGTACACTTGAATACAAACACCCATTGTTTCTTGAGCCCTTTTTCCTTTCACTCCAGGAGCTACCTCCACACACGTCTTCTCTCTACCACTGCTAGCTTAGTACTCCAATTTCGATATTAGTTGGTCTACCCCCTCAGGCCTGTAGTGATCCGGCAAGGTATGTGCATTTATCTTCCTTGCGTCTATGGTCATCCTCAATTTTCCCCCTTTCTTATGGACCCATACTACTGGATTCACATAACATGAGTCCGACGGCTCAATTATTCCGTCCGCTAACATTTTCTGGATTACTCTGTCAGCTTCCTCCCTAATGGAGTTGGGGATGGGCCTGGATTTGTGTGAATAGGGGGTTATATCTGTTACTGTGAAAGTATGTACGTACTTGTTACACGTACCTGGCTTTTTATCGAAAACTTTTCTGTTTTTAACCAATATTTTCCTAAGTTGGCTTCTTTCCTCTTCAGAGATGCCATGTGCCCCCCAGACCTTCTCATCGATTAGCTGTAACATCGATTCTTCTCCATCTGTTGGTAGTAGTTCAGGTTGGTAGTTGTCCCAGGCAACATACTCGTCTTCTGTGCAGATCCAATGGCTGCAAACGTTAGTTTCTTCATCGCTCGTCCAACCTGTTTTCTTCTTATGTACCCTTAGGTCTACCAATCTATTCTCGTGGACATTGATGTTCTCCACAAAGAATTGTTCATCCGGATGGATCCCTGTCTGGTCTGGTTCCTCCTGGCATGTTTCTTCCTCCAGGAACTTCGCAGTGCATTCTGAGGCTCCTTCCTTAATGATAAATTCATGTAGGTCATAGTTAATTACTGATCTCCAAAGGTTAAGCAAATCACTGCCAATGATTAGGGTGGCTGTTAATCTTGGTATTACCAGGGCAATAAAGTCGAACTTCCAACTTCCGATTTCAATTACCAGCCTTACCTGGTATTTAACATGTTCCTTCTTCTTGCCAATTGCTGTGCTGCAATATACTCCACACACAGGCAAGAATTCAGCATTCCTTTTAGTTATCAGTTCCTGGAACAGCTGTTCGTCACATACTGATGTGCTGGCTCCTGTATCAATCATCGCTGGCAATTCGATACCCCATACCTTCAGCCTAATCATTGGTGGATTGGTTATCTCCTTTCTTCCACTCGCCTGTCTTCTCAAGGTACCTACATTACATTGGTCAATATTGCCCCTACTGCCACACAGGTCAACTTCCGGGACACAAAGTTGACTTGTACTTAGTTTTCCTGGACGTTGGAGGTGATCGTAGTTTCTGTATTCTGTGCAGTATCGGTCCTATCCGGCACATTTTCATTCTGTTCCTGTTGTCTTACGTTGTCGATGTTCCCTTGGTTTCTGCCCCTTTGACGTGAACCCCTATTGTACGACGGCCTATGGCTGTTCATGTATTCCCTACAGAATCGTATATGATTCACTTGATGGGTACGTTCTCCTGGTCTTCCACGATCATATCTGTGCGTTCTGTACCTCGATTCACCCCTCGGTATCGTGTCGTGGTATCGCTGTCTTGTGTTCTCCATCCTCTCGCCATGATTATGTGGTTGTGGGAAATGGTGTGCCCCTCTCCCCCTTTCATGGGTACTCCTAGTATTTCTATGTTCTCCCTCACTCTGGTTGTTCGTAGTTGTGTTCTGGTTTAGGATGGGTGAGTTTGGGTGACCGTTCCTATGTCTATGCTCATTAGGCCGACCATTTTGTGTTTCGAAGGCTGTCAGCAGTTCTATCATATCTGCAAAATCTACTGGCCTCGCAACAATTAATCCTGTTCTCACTGTGTCTGGGAAATGTCTTGTTATACTGGCAATTAGTTCTGCCTCCGACAAGTTGGGGTCTAATAGCTTTCCTTTGTTGGCTACTTTCATAAAATAGTCGACTAATGACAACCCTTTGGCTGGATCGTATCTACCTGTCGCTAGCTCTACCCTAGTTTGGTTTTGTTTAGCTGGGCCCCAATACCTTGATAGGAATAAATTTCTGAATGAGCTATAAGACTCGTGACCAGCTAGTGTTAACCTGAGCCATTCTAATGCCTTGTTTTTTAAGCTTTTCTTAACTATCATCATCCTAAGCTCGTTTGGTATCCTTTTCACTTTAAAGTATTCTTCCATCTCTTTAACAAAGAGTTTTGGATCGTCTCCCTTCTCCTCGTCAAATGTAGGTGGTGTGATTTCATGTAATATGCTGTTGGTGTAACATGTGTTATGTGTTGTGTCATTGTTTGGTTGTGAACCTCTTTCTCTGTATGATGAGTCAGTATTTTGTACATTACTCAAGTAACTCTCATCTTGTACATTACTTACATCTAAATCATCTTGTCTTTGTAATGCCTTCACAACATCATTTACATTAGCCAAATTTTCTTTCCCTTTTTTCATTTCTTCACAAATTGATTTTAAATCATTCTTTATTTCTAAGTGGCTTTGTTTCATATCATTTATAGCATCCTGTTGTGAAAGCATCACATCATTCATTGTCTTAATTTTAGGAATTACAATTTGTTCTACAGTTTCATTAATAATGTCTTTCTTTACTACCTCAATCTCTTTCCTTAATTCCTCAGTTATTTGTGCTTTTACATTTGTTATCTTACAGTCTACACTTGTATTACATTCTGTTATTTCATCCCTACATCTAGCAATTTCTTCTTCCAACACTATTTTATTCTCTTTCATCTCTGATTCTATCTTTCCCATCCTATCTCCTACAATTTCTATCCTAGCTTCTAAGGCTTCCTTTGTTTCATTTAAGTTTTTATGTACTAATTTTAAATTAGTTTCCATTACTTTCATATTTTCTTTACACTCCTTTCTTCCTAATTCTATTTTCTGTTCTAAGTTCTGTCTACCTAATTCCATTTTCTGTTCTAAGTCTTTTCTCACTTCCTCCATTTTCTGACCTAAACTTTGTTCTATATCCTGTTTTAATTCTACCTTATTCTGTTCCATGTCCTGTTTTAATTCTGCATTATTTTGTTCCATTTTCTGACCTAATTCTACCTTGTTTTGTTCCAGTTTCTGACCTATTTCCTTCATATTCTGTTCTAGTCTTTCAAACATCATCATCATTAACCTTTGGTCTTTGCTTATTTCCGCCTGTTCACTTTCTAATCCTTCCTGATAGCTAGGCCTATCTGCCCCTTCCCCCACTCCTGTTTCTATCTCTTTTCGCGACATTTTAATTCCTTTATCTAATTCACTTAATGTTGAAAGTCCTGTTACCTTTCCACTTCTTAAAAACATGCACAATAGAAATAAAATAAAGATAAAAAGTTTAGATCCTACTTTTTTCTGCTGGTTCTTCGTCCAGTTTTTTTTTTTTTTTTACGTCTCCTGGGTAGTTGGCTTCGCCAGATGATCTCCGGTGTTTTTCCCACGTTGATTCTCCGTGTATCGATGTTTTGACGGATCGTTGATATCAAACGATGTTCAATGGCGTCTTTTTCCTGCACGATGGGATAGCGTCCTTTTTGATGTTAGCACTTTATTCTCGTAATTTTGCATTCCATTCTAAATTCGCGCTCCACGTTGGGCAAGCCATTTGTGGCGGGGTTTTATTAAAAGATTCTTTACACATATATTAGCGTGAATATAGCAGCAAATGGAGCACTGTTTTTGCTAAAAGGTGGAAAGTTTGTTAGAGCAGACGCCACTCTTCTTTGCAGGGGATGTGGTCGTAGAATGGAATGCATAAACCAACGTACTTTTATTAGAAACACATTTATTCGCTCATCTACACTTCTTTTCACAAAGCAATTAGTTAACAACTCTTAAAATTGGATAGCGTCCATGTTGTTTAAAAGTTTTGGTGTAATTCACATATTCACACGCCATCAACAATTATACGTCCTTACACTTCGAATTCACCGACGCTAATGAAAGTAGTTTCTGAGCGTCCTATGACGCAACACCGCCATTCTTATGTATTCATCCGCGCAACAGTTCTCATTGGTCGAACTCAAACAGTTGAGAAGACATTGTCTATTTTGAATATTAAAAAAAATAGGCCCTGATACATTCAAATTAAAAAGAATTAAAAATTTACACACTCTTACAAAAATATTTACATGAACAATTTTCTATTAGTCAATATTCTGTCTCACTACATTGGGAATGACAGATTGCTTAATTTTGCTCAGAGGCCCTTAATTAGGCTTGAGGCCCTTCTTTGTGCTGCATATCTACAACACAGGATGCTTCCCTTCTGAAGGAAGCTGTGCTAGAAATTTGTATGTCTGAAAATCCTAGCCCTCAGCCACATTCAAACACCCACAGCACATACACAAAATAAACAATCAGTGTGCAGTCAAGAAGTCACACCAACAATATAGAAACAAATCTGTGTTGTATCAAGCAGGCTTAGAAACTAGAATTTAATATGTTTTGAACTGATCAGTTTTGTGAAAAGAATAAGTTTTACTCCGACATTCTAACTCCCAAGGAAAAAGGATAGCAAAGGATATAAAATGTGTCAGTAGTACTATAGTATACACACTAAGAGTAGGAAATTGTACTAAACTAAATTTTGATTACGATGGGACTTGATATCGTTTTGAAATGAACTATATGAAATACTGATGAATTATTTGCACTGTTTCCTGTTGTTTGTTTCAGGAGAGCATAATTGGATTTGGCAGCACCTACCTTGGATAGTGTTATATGTATTGTGTATATTTTGCATACTGCTTGGTTGCTGACATTGTCTCATGTACTCATTTTAAACGTTCAAATAAACTAAGAATTCCATATGAGACAATCTCAAATTTCAGGTCTTTCTCTTAATACATTCTTTTGTAAACTTCTGCAGAAAATAATGTATATATTAAAGTGTAATTGCTTTTCAAAATCTCATTAAACATAGGCATTAACATGACTTCTTTGTTTTCTTTTTGAAATAGTGCTGGTTTTTTTGTACATAGTTGTTTGGTGTATGCTCATTTAGAATCTATTTAGTTTTTTATTTCATGGTCACTAAGGTTATCTTTCAGAAGTTTGTTTTAACATTATTACTAATTTACTGTGTACAAAAAAGTTGCATTACACATAACTTTGTGATATCCTTTCCTGTTTTCCTCTGCCATTAACTCAATGTGTAGTTCTAATTGCTGTAAGCTTTGAAATTCTTGAGAGAAAGAAAAACATATATATTGCATAATCTCAACAATTTATATGATATTACATTCTCCATCGGGTTACTAAAGTTATGATTAATTGAAGACATAACTATTCATACATAAAAAAAAATATCAAGTTTAGAAGTGGCTTCTTCTTGCCGATCTTATATTCAGGAATTGAACTTCTTTTTCGAAGTCACATCTCGGACACTCATGAATTGTTTACAGCACATATCACATATTCGAAAAGTTCCGTAAACGTGTTCTGTGGCTGTAAACTATTCACGACTGCGGGAGTTGTGACTACAAAAGAAAATCGGCATGTGATGCTGGCAAAGAGGAGGGGGTGTAGCGCAGCTCAGTTGTTATAGAGGTGTACGGCATTACCGACGGAATCGTTAGTCTGACATCAGCGCCATTTGTGACATCACCCAATAACACAGTCGATCATCTGGTATAATCTGTGGCCCTGCTAATGCTATGCATTGATGACGTAGATGTTGCCAATGCTGGAACCTTCGACTCCCCAGAAGGATGTGAATGTTGCCAACCACAGGAAATATGAATTGCCAAAGGCTTTTCACCCAGGGCTACATTTTTACTTTCTCTACTACGTATAGTAAAGTAGAGGAAGTATTGTATTCCATCCAAAAATTTGATGTCAAGATTTCACCAGAAATATATATTTTGAGGCCACCTGAATCCAGAAGAAAGCATTTTTAGAGAAAGGTCCATGTGTGTGTCTGTGGACAGCATCACTCAAAAACGAAGTCGGTTAAAAACGACATTTGGTACTTAAGTTCAATGTCTTTCAAGGATATGACACGGAGATTTTGAAGAAAATACGCCACCCTAAACTACCCTTTACATGGAATATATTTTGAAAATTTTGATTTTCTTGAAAATGGCTCTAACAATTTTGACTAAAATGCCATATATTTGAAATATTTTTATGACAAATGAAATGTATATCTTGAATTTTCTGGCTATAACCCCTGTAGTCTTATTTACTTTGGATGACTTTTGCACAACTGGTAAACCATAAGAGATAGATAAAATCTTACTATACAAAAAACGTAGATCTTGCTAAAATACACAATTTATGTCTAAATAAATTTTTACTTTCTCTACTGGTAAGTAGGGGAAGTATTATATTCCACCAAAAAATTTGATGTCGAGATTTCACCGGAAAGTGCCAAAAAATTCACCAAAAATTAGCTTTCTTTAAAAAATTTGTCGGAAACTCTACCTCTATTCACTTTGTAATCTCGAAAGTATGGCCTTGACCAAAGATATTAATAGTTTTAATTTTCAGAAAACTGCCAAAACAGGCCTTCAGCCAGGCAAGTTGACAAATGACTGTCACAGATTTCAATGAAATTTGGCATACTTATAGTTTCAAACCCCAGGATCACGAATCCGGTCTTCGTTTCTCGAAATTCCTATTTGTGTTTTATGAAGTGTCAAAGTTTACGACAGCCCACTTTAGACAGCTCTAAGTTCAACATTAGTGAGGTTAGGACACAAATTTAAACTATTTTGCGACCTACAGAGTGGTCTGAAAATTAAAACTATTAATAGCTTCTAGGCCATATTCATATGACCCCCCTAACTCAAATTTTTTTTGGGACAAAAAAAAAGGCCAAAAAAATAGATTTCAAAATTTTTGCATTGGAAGCTTTCTTTTGCAAATTGCCATTTTTTGGCATCCCGAAAAAAAAGGGTGTCATATGAAATCTGAAGGCGTCCAGAATCCAGAACTGGTCTTAGATTTTCGCTACCTCCATTTATAAAGGAGTTATGACGTAAAACGTGTGCACACTAAAAATAGATTTCATAATTTTTGCATCAGAAGCATTCTTTAGACTAATAATAATGACAACAAGAATAAGAATGATAATGACAATGATGACAACAACAATAATAGTAATTATACTACTAATAGTGGTAGTGGCAGTAGGATAATTCATCAGGAATTGACGGTCTCCGGCTTCTTTCCTCATCGTGAATTTCCATGCAACCATCTGCAAACTCTCTACACCACTTGCGGACATTTTTGACATCCATACAAGACTCTCCATACACTTCCATCAACTGTCGAATTCCAATTGGTTTAACCCCTTTTCCACTACAAAACCGAATAACTGCACAAACTTTGCACCTGGTGGTAGTTGCTAACGGAAGCTCCATTACAACTGGCTGACAAGCCAAGACTTAGAGCCCATGTGGATGTGTAGTGGTGACTGTAGAGAGTGCAGTAGGGAAGGAAAGCAGCAGTATGGCCAACATCCATGCAAACAGTTTCCCTGCGACCCCAGCGCTTTGGAGACCTTAGTTTTGGGATTACCCTCATACTTATACACTCAATGGCGACTATTATCAGCAAGCTCATTAGGTACTTATGTTGTGCTACACCTGAAAACTGGTGTGGTTGTATCATTTTGCAATGCACCTTATATCAAATTGTGTTTCGCAAGTCCTGCGAAGGTCTTTCACATTGTATTGAATCTGGTTCTTTGAGTCACTTTATTTACACTCACTTTCACTTATAAAATGTTGGAAGAACTGGAACGTTTTCAAGATCATTTGGTCCCATCCTCAACCGTTGGGTGACTGAAGCCAACTTCTTCCTCCACATCTCTGCTGCTACCTTCCTGTTGCCATCTGGTGTTAGAGGCACCAAGTTTTAACACTTCGTTCAACACCAGGATTTCAAAATTTACTACTCTATTATGGTTTCTGGTGTGTATTTTCCCCCAAATGTTCAGTTTTATCAGTGAAGTGAGTGATTTTAACAATTTTATGTTACAGTCAATGTTGTGGTTATCTACTCAAAATGGTGTGACACAGCAGACTTTTCTGTTTGTTTCAGTTTTATGTTTCTCTAGTGTTCCTTTCCTATGTAGCTTTTTTCACAGCTCTCACATTTGCTGCGGTAAATTTTGGTTTAAAGTTATAGGAATTGTATTTTTAATTAACTTGTTTAGCAGGTTCCTCAGGTTGAATTTGTTTTGAGGTGGTAGTTTAGTATTTTTTTTCTTCTAAAAAAGCTTTTTTTGGATTCAGGGGGCCTCAAAACAGCTGTCTCATTGTTTTTGATTTCATCGAATAGTCTATTTTGAGTTCTTGAACACAATGAATTTTAATTTTGTCATAATCTTGACCAATGTTTACAGGTTTACAATGTTACAATCTTTGTTGCTCTGATGTATATTATGTTATCCTGTGTGTCACAGAAAAACCACTAGTAGTTAAGCGACAATAAATAAATAAATATTTTTAAAAAAATGTTTACATGAGGCTTGTTGACTGCTTCCAGAGTTTGGTTTGTATTGAATTGTTGTAGAAATGCTTCCCATGATGTATGAAGAAGGGAGAGGCCTTTGAATTTATGGCAAATGTAAAGCATGCTATTACAAGTATGATGCATGTATTTTTCTAAATAATTTATCTTTTTCTAAATTTCAACTTTTATTTAATCTCCTCTCATTTAAAATATTTAAACTCATAATAGCTAAACTATATTAGCTAAACTATAATATAGGGCTTTCGAATTGGTTCTTCACTGCTGCACGGCCTTTTGCCTGTGCAAGTTTGAAACTGCCGCGGTTGGGTTTGCTGCTACTAACAAGCCGCAGGTAAAACATGTATAAAAATCTGTTGTTGTTGTTGTTTTCTAGTTCCTTGCATCTGGCAATGAAGCCATTAGCATTCGTGCTTTCCAATACTTTTGAACTGTAGTTTCTTCTGATCTTAATGCTTCACAGGTCTTCAAGTGGTCTTCTGTATAAAAATCTTACCTTATAGAAAATGCTGGCATTGTCGTGAACGATGGTTTTATCGATTAACAGCTTCTGCTCTTTTCAGATGAGGCATGGTTTCATCTAAATGGTCATGTGAACACTCATAACAGTTGGTATTGGGCATTTCAAAATTCACATCGCGTTCAAGAAATCCCTCATTATGATCAGAAAGTTGGAGTTTGGTGTGCTGTTAGCGCTATACACATAATTGGTCCAATATTTTACAACCAGGCTGTAAACTGACAGAAGAAGAGAAATCATATGGATGGTTTCAACAAGATTCTGCTACTGCAAGTACAGACCATGAATAAAATGAGGGAACTGTTTGAAGACAGAGTGATTAGTGCTGCTGCATGCCCTCTCGCTCCCCTGATTAACAGTGTGTGATTTTTACTTGTGGGGTAACCTGAAAGACAAAGTTTACGAGAAAAATCCTCACACATTGCAAGAACTAAAACAAAATATTAGAAATGAAATCAGAGACATTACAGTAGCCCAACTTAATTGTGTGAATGAGAATGTGTTTTCCCAATATAATGCGTGTATAGCGGAGGAGGGACGACATTTCCAGCATTAAGGTACCCAAGCTGAGCAGAACATTACTTCCACTTACTGGTGTTTTGCTCCTCACTGTAACTTTTCTATCTGACCTTACCTTGGTCATCTCTTGTTCTCTTCCGACCCCGATGCTACTAGGGTTCCCGAGGGCTAGGGAGTCTTTATTTTTCCAACCTCTCCATGTCTCTATAACCCCTAACATGCTGACCTGTCATGGCATGTAATACGTTCTCTGATTGGTAATCAGAGGATATGGTCGGTGAATTTATTTTGATAATTCTCCCGGTCAGGTCGGTGAGACCCGTAAACCAACGACAGGTGTGGTCCTCCAGACATTCTGGGGGTTGTGAGAGAGCGATGTGACCGCCAAAACATAAAAATATGGTGCTCTCTAAAAAGCGGTTACTATTACTGCTATTGCTCTCTTCATATATTGGAGAGCAAGAGGATTAATGACTTCATTGTCAGAAATCCAGCATTAGCTAACAACAAGATTTTTATACATGTTTTACGTGTGGCTTGTTAGTAGCGGCAAGTCCGGCCGCGGCAGCTTCAAACTTGCACAGGCAGAAGGCCGTGCAGCGGTGAAGAACCGGTTCGAAAGCCCTGTAGCTGCTTATACTGTTTGGGGAAATAGGGAAGGGGGGGGGGGGGGGGAACTTAGCACTGCCTAGGGTCAGCAAAATACCTAAATCCAGCACTGGATATAGGGTGTGACCTTAAAGCACCTGGTGGAAGTGAAAACACTATTGCAACATATCTTTTATTGCCATCATATGACCAAGATTTTTCTTTGCAATAAATAAATTACCTCTCTCAAAAAACCGAAAATACTGTACTATTTATAAAAATTAACAACTCAATAAAGATTTATTTTAATCTTAAGTCAATATACAGAACAGAAGAGACTTACAGTTACTATCTACTGCTTGATAAAGAAGATTGTGAGAGTTTAAATAGCATGTTTTCATGAAAGAGGTCACAGAAAATTTTATAAAAATTAATTTGTGTGTTTACATCTGCTGTGTTGAGTTCCCATTCCAGGTATTATTTTCATCATCACTAGAGTCGTGTCTATTTGTGAGGCGATGTATATTTCCCTGGCGTCGAAATACTGCACTATCTGTCAAGTGCCTTCTGCTGTCCCTAAAACACATACGTGGAATCTACATTATTGTTATAAAGAGAACAAACTAACATGTGTGTACAGTAATCTTAAAAACCAGTGAGCCAATTTGGTTATTCTTTCACCACCGAAAAGTGCTTAAAAACGACAACTCAATGTCAGTAGATTGCTGGCATGTACAAGAACTCCTGCAGGACAAATTTCCGGAACCAGTGATGCTGATGTGATCCTGGCAATTGAGAGCATTGTTACACAACAAAGTAACTTATAATTTAACCACTGAGAAGCCCAATTCGTTCTGACACATATCTTTATATATATAAATCAACTGCCATGCATTAAGTAATTGTAAAAATTAGTGTGACTCTTCTTATTTCAACATGAATGAAACTTCACTGTCAACATTGCTTCTATGTCAAATATTTGCCATGCATTAGTTTCGCAAAAACTCCAAAATGGCTGGACCAATTTGAATAATATCTTTTTTACTTTCTCTGCTGGTAAGTAGGGGAGGTATTGTATTCCACCCAAAAATTTGATGTAGAGATTTCACCAGAAGTGTATGTTTTGAGACCCCCTGAATCCAAAAAAATCTGATGTGTTGCACTCACATGACCTTCTCCACTTTTGTACTAACCATTCTTACAAACTCTTATTCCTATATCTTCTTCGTGTTAGTTGAGATAAACATTTGTACAAATTATCTTATTGGTTGTTTCCTTGTAGATGCAAGGGGAATATTAGTATACAGTAGGCTTTGAGCAATAATCAAATATTTTAAAGCTTTGAAATTCCGTTCTCTTTGCACACCTAACATATAAAAAAATGAACAACAATGTTCCATTTCATGAAAGCTTTAAGTTTTCTGAAACTCACACACATAACAAGGAATATCTCAGAAATGGTTCAACCTACAAGAAAATTTATTGAGACATAAATTGGGTATTTTAGCAAGATCTACATTTTTGTATAGTATGATTTGGTCTATCTCTAACGGTTTACCGGTTATGCAAAAGTCGTCCAGAGTAAATACGACTACAGGGGCTGTAGCCAGGAAATTCAAGATATACATTTCATTTGTCATAAAGTATCTCAAACATATGGCATTTTAATCAAAATCATTAAAGCCATTTTCATGAAAATCAAAATTTTCGAAAACTCTTCCATGTAAAGGATGGTTTAGGGTGGGGCTATTTTCTTCAAAATCTTCATGTCGCATCCTTGAAAGACATTAAACTTAAATACCAACTTTGGTTTTTAACCGACTTTTCGTTTTTGAGTTAAGCTGTCCACAGACACACACACGGACCTTTTTCTAAAAATGCTTTTTTGGATTCAGGGGTCCTTAAAAACATATATTTCCTGTGAAATCTAGACATCGAATTTTTGGGTGGAATACAATACTTTCCCTACTTAACAGTAGAGAACTGTATGTGTGAAAAAGCTGCTTGGAGTATTCCTTCACGTCTTTTAAATGATTAATTATTCAAAACCCTGTGTGATGTTGCATAATTATTACTGAAGCTACATCAGAAATGAGTTACTCTACGCATCTTACAAGTAACAAATGTACATTCCCGTGGAATTACGCATCCAATTTGGACAAAAAGCCATTTATTTTATTGAAAGCGGCTGATCAATGATTAAAATGCAATTTGACTTTTTTGTTTGTAATGCTTCTATGAAGCACATATTGGAATGTAATTACTTCCCTTTCACCCTATATATATACAGATTTTCATCACAAAATTCACTTAAATGGCCAAAATATGGGTAAAAGTTTGGGGCGAAAGAATCACACTGTACTTTTGCAACAAAATTCAAAGCCAAGTAAATACCTTTGTTTATCATCTCCATCTGCCGAGGTCTCATGTGATGTTTCTCTTGAATTGCTGCTGTTGTTGCCCCTGCTTGAAGAACCCACTGCGCCACCAAATATCAGACTCCTCACATACGAGAACACAGACACCAGCGGTGTCAAGAAGGACCAAACAAAACGAGACAGGAAATCCATGTAGCTGTGCTGGTTGCTAGATGTCACCACTGCTCCTGATGATGACTGTATACATAAAACATTAACTTAAAGCTTTCCGGAGGGGCATACGAAAAGATATACAGATACAAAAATTACTTGGTGAACTAACAGGGAAGAGGTGACTGGAGTTTTATCTTCCAATAAACAACAGTTGGGAAAGAGAACAGGGTAATGTTGCCGAATATGGGCTTCCTGATGCGCAATGTTGCTAAACCATACCAACTTGATATGAAGAAATACACTACAGGATAAAGAGGTTGGCAACTACGAATCAGGGAGGAACACGGGTAATGGAACAGAAGCGCCATCTAAAACTGAAACAATGGAGTAGAAGTGTGAACTAAATAGTGAAATAATGTAAATAAAGGAGACGTAACATTAGCAGGAAGTGTTACAAAGTGAAGTCATTCCCTTTAGCTGTCAATTTTTAATGAAAATCTCCATTTGAAATAAAGTTGAAATGAGTGATATGCGACAATTATTTCCAGTAAAATATGATGCTTAGGGGGCCAATACCAGGGACCCACATGTGGTATTAGTGGTGGGCGAAGTGGCATCAGGACGAGTTATCTCCGGTTTCCCCTGCCACTCATTCCACCAATTCCTCCATTATCACCTTTCCAATAATAATCGATTTTGCCTGCATTTCATATCAACCTCTTCCTCACTCTCATACCTGGTGCTTACAGGTTTCACTGTCTGGTCCATAGGTTCCTGTGCTACCCAACAGGCTAGGTTCCTGTGCTACCCGACAGGTGTCTGACCCTAGGCAATGGCTTGTAAGTCCTAGGGGGTGGATCTCCAAGATAAGGGGAGGGTAATCGGGTAAAAATGAAGAAGCTTAAAGCATTCGGTTTGTCAATCACCTACCACATCTCAAAACTTTGTATTTGTTTCATAAATGTAAATATATTAATATTTTACAATTATGTACAGTATGTTATGCATAATTTTAAGAGCTTATGATTTCACAGTTATTTCAGTTAAAAAAAAATTATTTTGTTGTTTAACGACGCTGTCAATTGCCAGGATCACATCAGCGTCGCCGGTGTGCCGGAATTTCGTCCCGCAGGAGTTCTTTTACATGCCAGTAAATCTACTGGCATGGAGCTGTCGTTTTTAAGCACACTTAAAAACCATTGGCCTGGGCCGGGTTTGAACCCGCGACCTTGGGAACAGTAGGCCAGCGTCTAACCAACTGAGCCACCCACGCCGACCAGTTATTTCAGGTTATACCGTTTATGCCTCTAAGACACAACTTAGTATTTCTTCCATAAACATATATTTTTGAAATATATTTCCATTTAAGGTTATCCACGTACTGTACAAATGCATGAGCTTATGATTTCATAGTTATCTGAGGTTATGTGATTCATGAATTAATTTGTTTCATCACAACAAGAAGCAATCCTCAGTTATTCTGTAATTGTGGTGCTCAGTGTTACATATGGGTTGCACTGAGGAGTGCGTGCATTTGCAAAATAGTCTCCCACCCTCGGATATTGTTCAGATTAGTTTACGCAAGTACTTGGTCAGAATTTCGGCAAAGTCCCACTCGGCAATGTGTACGAATGGTCATGAAAGTTGCCGAAGTTGCTGTGTTAATGCAGTGCTGCCAACAGCAGAATGTCCCTAGGAGTTTGTTGCCAATAGTAAGTTTGAATGTTTTTGCGGGACCCGGCAGTATGCTGCTGACCTTCTTAGAAGCAACTAGTGCAATGGATCGCTTTATCAGTATATTAGATTTAGCGCCTCTGTGCTTTAATGAGGAGTCATGCATGCAGTTCCTGTACGACGAGGGCCTGCTGAGGACTCAAATGCTATGCAGGGAATGTGATGCCGTGTTACACCCCGTGTAGCATTATTATTATTTAATAATAATATTAAATATAATATATATAATATAAATATATATAATAAATATAACATTAAATAATAATATAATAAAATAATAATAACATAAAATAAAATAAATAAACAAAAAATGAACGATAAATAGTAAACATAATAAAAATATAATAATATAATAAATATAATAACATTAAATAATATAATAATATAAAATAAAATAAATAAAAAAAGAAAGATAAATAATAAATATAATAGCATTAAATAATATAATAAAATAATAATATAAACGAAAATAAATAAACAAAAAAAGATAAAGGTAAAAGATAAAATAAAGAAAAAAACAATAAATAATAAACATAATAAAATATAATAATATTAATATATTATAATATAAGTATAATAAATATAAGTATAATATATAGTATTATATATAAATAATATACATAATATAAATGTAATAACAATAATAACAACAACAACAACAACAATAATAATAATAATAATAATAATAATAATAATAATAATAATCATCATCATCATCATCATCATCATAAGGTTCCTGAGAACCTTCAGCTAGCTTTGGGTGATCAACAATATCACAAGAAAATCATAAACAATAATATAATATTAAAGAACGAGCCGTGCATTTGTGTTTAATGTGTTGGCAACGAAAACTAGTGTAGTGTAAAAAGCAATGTTGGCAGATGTGAAAATCGTGTGCTAGTCATGCAGTGAAACCTAGTGGGCAATTGTGAAACTACTGTCGGCGCATGTGCAGTAAGTAAATTCGGACTTAGAATCTGGCTGGCAAGTGGCAAGTAAGCTAATCTAAACTTGAGCCCCCACCCTCTAGTTCCCCAAATTCGTCATTTTGAATGAGAATAGGCTTTAAAATAAAAAATAACACCAATTAGAAACTAAAAGCTTCCACTTATCTTAGTAATATTGCAAAATTTTCCACAGTTGACATGTTTCAAGTTGTAATCCAACTAATTTTTTTTCCTCACCTTCTTTGTATCTATGACACATATGCACACGAATTACGGAAGTTGCCTCCATTCTCATCTTTATGTATTGCCATCTATACACTTCCAACATCATTCAAATGTTTTACTACTGCTCACTCATGCATTGGTGCCCTGCGTTACGTGGTCCCTAAGCCCTTATTCAGCAACATTACAGAGAACAGTATATAGACAACACAAGTTAAGACGAAAGAGGATTGCATGATTAAGAACTAGTGTGTGGAGGTGAAAAGGGAAAAGAAAAGGGTATATTGTATTTCATCACATAATTATCACATTTTTTATCCTTCATAAAGGAAAAATACACAGTGCAGCCATTTTTTGTTCATAATATATATAAATTATATTCCTCAATTGAAAAATGGTAAAATAATTTCTTATGCTGACGACACATCAGTAATAAATGTATCTGAAACCTTGCAAAGTCTAGAGTACTACATGAAAGAAAACACGTGGGTTGTCCGTAAAATAAGGTTCCCAATTTTTTTTTTTGCAATATAAAACATATTTACTTACATTGAATAATACATTTTTGGAACGCTTACACTTTTTCCTATTTTTCGACATAATTGCCATTCTAATTAATGCATATTTGCATGAGGTGTACAACTTTTGTATGCCTGCATCGTAGAACTTTCCCGCTGCGCTGCAAACTTAGCTTAAAACAATTTCTTTCAGTTCCTCTCCGGTTCAGAAATGTGTCCCACGCAGGTGTTTCTTCAAGTCAGGGAAGAGATGGTAGTCCTGTGGGGCTAGGTGTGGGCTGTAAGGAGGATATGTGATGAGATTGGTTGTCACATGGGTAATGTGCAGATGAGCAATGTCCACCCACCTTGATATACCCTAAATGATTGGTCAAAATTTTGTGAACATAGGTCTTACTGACATCAGGAATCATCTTGGAAGTCTTCCAAACCGTCACCCTTCAATTTTTAAGCATTGTCTCTTCCACTTTCACAATCGTTTTGTCCAAAACCGATGGCTGTCCAGAACACTGGTCATCCTGGAGTCTGTATATCCGTCTTTGAATTCTCTGCATCATTTGTGCACATGTTGTACGCTCACACACTGCTATCCATACACTTCACACAGATGGGAATGAATGTTCACTGGTGCACTCTTTTTGCACACAAAAAATGTCTCACAAAGCATAATTTGCACCCGGCAGGAGAAGCGGGTGGAAGCTCCACTTCTAACAGCTGCCAAGCCAAGACTGAGCATCGCAGACAGCTCACAGGGTGATGTTTATAACGAACAGGTTGGTATTATGTACTATTCACTCGGTCACTATAATTGTCCCACTCACTATTCACTGTATCTGCATTACTATGCCTTGCAATTAAAGTTCGTGTCACATTCCTAAAATCATGAGCCGCACGTATCCTAGGTGATGGAAACGATTAAGAATGCTGCTGATCCAAAAATGACCCTCATATATTGAAAACTGATAGTCCCCAGTTTTTCCAAATGGGACCGACATTTCTTTGTTGTCCTATTGAACGCTGTGTCAGCTGCAAGCTTGAGGTAGCTTCTTATTGGCTCTAGTTCAAAGGTTTCAACAGATTTTGCCATGTTCATTGGGGAACACTTCTCCCACCACATGTTTACGGCATCTATTTTATGAAAATCTTGCAGATAACAATTCACAGCTGCAGGGTGTTGTTTATTTATCAATAACTGCATAAATTAAGAAACTACAATTACGAGGGTAATTCAAGTATAAAGGGTAATTTGCATATCACGGAGGAAGCAGTGGAGTGGGGGGGTTGAAGGTTGGTGTGTTAGGGAGGGGGAACTAGCTTTGTTAGCTGCTTCGCTAGGTTCTGGAGTCAGTACAGCCATGAGTGAGCAAGAGGTTCCTTTGTCTGTTGCGCAATGCATCAACAAGTTTTTAACCAATGAAGGGGTTAAACCTTTGGAGATTTTAACTTGTTTAAGGGCACAGTTTGGGGACACTACAGTGCCAGAGAATCGAGAGTTTACTTGGGCCAGACAATTTAAGGGTGGCCGAGAATTTGGGGAAAGCGAAAGTCATGCTAGACGTCCAAGGTCAAATCTCACAGATGACAACATCCGTGCCGTTCGAGAGCTCCACTGTTTAAGGAATCGCATCAGAAGTTGCTTGATTTTCTTCATGATCGACGTACAGTGACTGCAGCTTACTATTGCCAATTGTCAAGGTCTGTAAAAGCTGCCTACTGAAGCAAAAGACGTTGTATGCCCATCAGAGATGTCGTCCTTCTCCAAGACAATGCCACGCCTCACACTGCCGATTTGACAATGGACACATGGCAGACATGCACTGGGAAACCCTTGAACACCCTCCCTACAGTCCAGACTTGTGCCCCCCAGACTATTTTTTGTTTGCACCCATGAAAGAATCGCTTGGAGGGAAACATTTCGAGCGCAACAACGACGTCGAGGAGCATGTGCACAATTGGTTGGCGATGCGCCCTCAAACTTTTTTTGAAGAAGGAATGTTCAAGCTTCCGAAACGGCAAAAATGTGTACAGTGTGAAGGAAACTATATAGAGAAATGTTGATGTAGTCACTTGTGTACATATTTAATCAATAAATATTTTTAACAAAATTACCATTTATATTTGAATCACCCTCATATTTTATGTATGCCAACAAACTTACTGTTAGTGTTTTTAAACACACAAGCCGTGTGTGGACAATGTTTGAGAGGTAGAACTGGAACTTAAAAATTCAATGCCACAGCTGCGATTTGAACCACAGACCTTCCGCTTACTTGGCAGGTTCTCTAACCATTAAGCTACTGTCACAACCTGACATTGAATTCTCAAACCAGTTCATATTTCTCCTGGTAAACCACAAAGGCAGTCTCACATCAGAAACAATTACCCCAATGGTGACTTACTATTGCAAGTACTTTATGTCCCGGGATTAAATAACCTTCACATGGTAATTATTATTTTACCCAGCTGTAACATTGAATTTTTAAATTCCAGTTCTACCTCTCAAACATTGCCCACACACTGCTTGTGTGTTTAAAAACACCAACAGTAAGCTTGTTGGCATAAATAAAATAATAATTACCATCTGAAGGTTATTTAATCCCTGGACATAAAATACTTGCAACAGTAAGTCTATTGGGGTAATTGCCTCTGATGTGAGACTGCCTTTGTGGTTTACCGGGAGAAATACGAACTGGTTTGAGAATTCAATGTCATTCTGGCAGTTTGTCACAGTAGCTTAATGGTTAGAGCACCTGCCTAGTAAGTGGAGGGTCTGTGGTTCAAATCCCAGCTGTGACATTGAATTTTTAAGTTCCAGTTCTACCTCTCAAACTGGTACAATTTTTCAAGGGCTTTCAAATGGTGGTGTTTTTAATTTGCTGGGGCCAAAATTCCAGAATATGGTTAGCTTGGATACATATGAATTTTTTTTAGATTCTGTTGCTTCACTGTTAATAGCTTCAATTTTCCTTGATTAATGATTTAACACCTTCTTTTGGTGTATCTGGAAATATCGCTAAAGACTTCAGAGTGTTCTGCTATACTGGTTTCAACGAAAGAATTGGTCGTGATGTAAACAATGCCTTAAAATGTATTTTTCCAGCTTCCTGCTCTGATTGGAGCTGTAACGGCATGTACTTTCGTAACCATGTGTTTCTAAAAGAGAAAACCACGTGGAGCCTGCAACTATCATTGCCT
The DNA here is from genome assembly GCA_030765045.1 of Tenodera sinensis. Classification (NCBI taxonomy): domain Eukaryota; kingdom Metazoa; phylum Arthropoda; class Insecta; order Mantodea; family Mantidae; genus Tenodera; species Tenodera sinensis. The sequence goes on from CM060974.1 coordinate 9,697,104, forward strand.
GCCTTCGACAGACAAGTCCTTCATGCTACTGATTAGATAACAATTGCATGTAGCTCTGTGAACTAAAAACATAATAACAAATATACATTTAAAATCAATATAGAAAAGGAAGCTTTTAACATACCTAATCTGAATCTGAAAGAGGTTGTATTCCATCTAGATTGGAGTTCTGCTCCTCCCTTTTCCCTTTATCTTTGGTATACCCAGTGGCTGCTAATTAACATAAAATTATAAATAAAACGAATGCTAACTTAACCTCCCGTGAATCAGAGATGTAAGCTTGTACAAATAACGGATTATAAGCATATAACGAACCCACACTCAGGTGATTTGGTGTGACCAGTGGTAAACTCAGAATCTTAACAGTTATAGGCTTGGTTAACTTCCCTGTTTTTTACCTTTCACTGTGTGGGAAATTTATGCTTAATTTGGACACACCTGCAAACTCTGCTGTAAGGTTAACAATATCTTTGAAAGCTAAAGTGGGATATTTGTCGCATAGTTTGTGGAACACATTGAGAATTATAACTTTTCACCACTCATGAGAGGCTTACCTCTGCAATGATTTATAAACTGCACTTGTTCAGCCATGATAGTTCACTAATACTCTCACCTTCCCGCTTCCGAAGTTGACCAACAGAAGAAACTGAGCACGTTCTTCACTCATTCTCTGGTTAAGTGCAATTAATTACTTTAGATTAATTTTCTTGCAGTTCCACATGGTACAATAACACGTTAAACATAGAAGTGTTACATAATACAGAGAAGATCCAGTAGTTTTTGTTACTACTGAGTGAATTACTATGTAGCCGATGTACATATGCAGCATCAACCAATGAATACACACTTTAATACTATTTGTACACATGCTTCTGTTTACATCACGACCAATTCTTTCCGTGAAACCAGTATAGCGCCATGTCCTTACTCTGTCACGCACAGTTACTTTGCGCTGTGGGACGAGAGGGAAACTTATTTCATGGATGCACTTCTTAATTCATAAAACATTCAGTGTAATACATACTGGTAAAATCAGAATTACAGCTGTCGGCACAAGTTGCAGATCCCTGATTGTCTGACTGCATTCACTTGGACCAAACTCACGCCTAGGAAAGCTCGTTGACATTATAAACTCCCTGCACAATAATAGTTTCAGTTATACACACATCAAGTTCATTCAATTCAAACTAAAACAACACAGAAAACATTTACCTAATTTACCTAATAATACCTTAGAGACAAGCCTGAAATTGAATTTTGGTATTTATAGAAAATCGACTCACACTGATAATTACATAAAAAATGAAACGTTTTAACCCCTATCACACAAATTTGCTGTTTTTAATAGTTTCATCTATAGGTTAATAAACATACCCCTTAGGCCTTTATTACAATCTCCGCTTACTAGCCACGGCTTGTTACCTTTCAGTTATTGCTAACTGATGGTTAGGCTCGGTACCTCATATTACGAACTCAATTTCACTAGGTTTGTTACCCTGAGGATTATGATGCCACGCGAGCAGTTGGTAACATTTTGCACTAGGCTTTCGCTGTGTTTGCAACACTATCTTGTGGATGAAGCAATCATTTGGGTTAACCACATCACAGATGTGTGTGATAGTTTGGAGATTTGTACACATTTCATAACCTAAAAATATCTTCTGTTTTATTTGCTATTCATTCAGAGCTTGAAATGCTTTGAAGAAGTGCAAAATCGTTGTGTCCACAATGAATAAAATGCAATGTTTACTATTTAAAAGGTAATTGTTGTGCCCACAATGAATAAAATGCAACCTTTACTAGTTAAAGATAATGATCTTGTTCCGCCTGTTTTTGAACCTATGTTTACCTTCCTATTGTATAGTTTTCCGTGTATTTTCTGTTTGCAAAATGTGTAATTTGCCATGCTCCATTTATTACATTTGCGTTTGTTAAAACGTGGTGACGATGTAAAAATAATCGCACAAAACATTGTATTGTTTGTATCAATCCACTACACTCTAGAATTATACTTCCATAACTTAATGGCCATCGAGATATACCTACACTTTATGTTGGTTTATTTTATTTCATTTTAAGACTGTCAGGAATATATAACTATGCTTGTATAATGTTATATACGTGCTGAAAACTACCATTCTGTTGTAAATTCCACTCGATGCCTTATTTCCACTAAAATTCCGGATGTTGTAGCTTTTGATAACCTGTATCTTTGTCGGAACTCTACCTTGTTCCACTCCTCAAAATTGTCTTTGCGCATTCTGCAACTCTTTGCTCTTGTATTAAATAAATACTGAGCCAGCATTTCATCTTCAAAATCACTGTCGACATACAACTGTGATAGGAGGTATGCCCTTTTTGTGTGTGAAACACAAGTGAACTCCACGTTATTTCACTAATCGCTACTTGAGGTTGCGCTTAGTGTACCTCCAGAAATAACTCTCAGGCCTTAACCGGAGATCGTAATACAGGCCCTTAATAAGGAAGAATTTAACACAGAATACAAATACATTATCAATACTGTGGTAATAACAGCAAAAATGTCACCCACATATCAATTTTGAACCTTGTAATTAGCAGATCATTTTGCTACATATGCCGTTCTTCCTCTAATTCCTAAACTGGTTGTTGTATCCCTTTGGGAGGCACCTTGCTGAAGCAATTTGAGTAGCTGTGATGGTTAAGGCAGTATGCAATGGACTAAAGCCAAACATTGTGAGTTCGAAGCACTTGTGGTAAAGTAAGTTGAGGGCCCAAGTAAAATAATTGGTGTAATGACATGCTTGGAAGCTGACAAGGTTACATTTGACTGCATTTGCATGGATTTTGTTTCTTTCTCCCTAAAAAAAAATTAGTTTCATTGAAAAAATGTGAACTTTTTACTGTGTACAACAGCTGCAAATACTTGAATTTTATTTACTTAGGTTAGCATAACATGAAATTAAAAAGAAAAAGTCAATAAAATATCTCAAAACTTAATAAATTTATATGTTGCTTGTAAGTAAACGCTGGGTACAGATACGTGGATGACATTTTGCTGTTGTGCCTGAGAAACAAATAAATGATGCCTTAAAACTTTTAAATTTCCTAGATAAAGCCATAAATTTCACTTTGAAAACTGAAAATAATTACTGCCTTCTGTTCCTAAATTTAAAAATTAAAAAACATAACAATAAATTGAATTTAAACTTTTATAGAAAATGTACTCCATGATAATTACATACAAAGTAAAAGTGTTAATCCTTTTTTGCTCAAAGTTGCTGTTTTTAATAGTTTAATTTATAGGTAAATAAATATACCACATAATAAGGAACCGAGGTAACTGACACAGGATCTGATTGTGCTCCATAAAACAAACACATGTGAATGGGCTAGCAGTCTTAGAAGAAACTTGGGATGTAATGGGTCAGGACAGGAATGGAGGGGATGAACAAATGGCTTCTGTAGGTAGACGACAACAGCACTATTATCTGAATGCATGAGCACTTTGTGATTTGAAACACAGCTAAAGGCATCAGAACAACCTCTCGACTAGAGCACATGTTTAATGTATATTTAATTTGTATCATTGCTGTATGCTTGCACGAGAAGTGATATACTAGGGGGCCCAAAAATAACTGGAACCTAACCGTTGCATGTGCATACTTTGTAGTTACGAGTTGTGGTGCTAGTTGGCGTTAGTTTGGGGTCTCCTGCAACCATTAGTAAGCTGGCATCAGTCTGAGTTAAGTGGCTATTTTGAAGTGCTTTGTTGTTTGCATTCCTGTTTGAACTCTTTGGTAATTAATGAAATGGCCGAACATAAGGAACAAAAAGTCTGTGTTCATGCACCAACACTCACCAAATTTGGATCAAATTGCATAAGCTTTTACAGCCGGTGTCATAAAATAGAAAATTATTATCCAGGCTTCTGGGCCACGATCAAGTGGAGAATCTCCTTCCAGACGTTTCGTTTGAAGCTGCATCAAACATCCTCAGTGGTGTGACCGTAGTACGCTGCTAGTCTTCGCGATGATTACTACAGAGATGTCTGGTTTCACAGGTTTTCTACGCTTAGAATGTGTGGGCGTTTGACAGTAGGTCTGGTCTGTTTACTGACTGTTGCATGGGCTGGGCTAAGCTCTTAAGTCACCCGCCAGGAGGCAGGGATGAAATGAGGGAACTGAAGGTGCCACACAGGGTCGCAGCGAGACAGGCCATAGAGATGCATGGAAGTCCCTAACAAGTGCTGAGATCTCTTCATCCTGCTGCTAGGCCCTGCCAAGATGTCATCTAACATCGCGGTTCAGGCGTTGCACTGAGCGCACCCCCACCAAAGGAGGACTAGGCCAGCCAAACGCCACCTAGCGCCGAGAACAGCAGTTACCATGCGTAATAATCTGCGCCATCTGCCCAGCACTGCCAACACTACACACCTGAAAGTTGATAAGGAAATGGAATAAAGGGAAATGATGGAAAGGAAACCGTGGTAAGAAATAATGCACTCCAGCATTCGCCTAAGTGACCATGGAAAAACCTATGTCAGAGTGTGCAGTCATTGGTATCAAACCCGCGACCTCCTGAATGCACGCCATAGGCATTACTGCCTGAGCCATCTCGCTCGGTAAAAACAAGTGTGTATGTGTTTTAGTATATTTGAGCATGTTTATATAGTTTCAATTGTATTTAATAGTTTGATACTTCTACAAAATTGCCTTCCACTTGGGAAAGGTTAACTTAACTTTAATTGTCTACAACTGTAATACATACCTGAAGGGAAGATTCAGATTTGAGCGCACAAAGGATTGTACTTCAGCTAATGTAGATCCAGCATCAAAGCTGTGAGTATGGGAAGAGCCGTCTGGAAGCCGAAACTGTATGCGACCAATATCGCTGTGGAACATATTCAGTTCAACATCAATTCCTTCTCATATACCAAACAACACAAGTCCTATGCAGCAACATGTTGCTACTGGTCAATGGTTTTCAAAATAAGGCATGAGACCTTTACAGGAGGTTGTACAGCCATGGTAAAAATTACTGAGCACATTAGTTTAATCACCACATGCATTTGTCCCTGATACGGAAAGGAGAGGGTACGAAACTGCCTATATGACAATAGTATATGGAACAGACTATCAATAAACTCAGCTGCATGTTGGAAATATCAACTTGTGTAAACCACACTGCAACATCACATGGGACTTCGAAATATTCCGCTCTCCTAATGCAATCAATAATTTTTTCCATGGTTATTTTGGTAGGGGAAAAAACTATAAATTTCAGATTATCATTCACAAAATAACAATAAAAAATGTTACATCTAATGGTAACTTGTTACAAAATAAAAATAAAATCTCCATATCTATAGTCCTGGCATCTAGTCTACACCAGGACATAGTATCCAGCGAAAACAAAGATTTGTAAGTTTTACAGAATCATCTATTAATTCGTGTAATTCTAAAGAATTTTTCTATTTTTGCAAAAATCAAAAGCTTTTTCCTAGGAATACTAGGAAATAAAGCAGTTACAGCAAATGAAATTACTATCATTATCACACATTACAGTTTTACAGAATCATCTATTAATTCGTGTAATTCTAAAGAATTTTTCTATTTTTGCAAAAATCAAAAGCTTTTTCCTAGGAATACTAGGAAATAAAGCAGTTACAGCAAATGAAATTACTATCATTATCACACATTGCTATATTGCTAATCTTTTCTACTAAATTGAAAAGAATTTTTAATACTTAAAAAAAAAAAAAAAAATTATTTTTAAAAAGTTTACTAACCATCTGTGGGCCATTTGGTCCCTCAAAATAAATTGAATATGCAAAATTTACTACATTTTTCTAAAAAGGATAAAATTCCAAATTATAAAAAATCTGACATTTATCAATTTAGCTGTTTGGATTGTGATAGGGTTTATATCGGTAACACTAAACGTCATTTAGAAACCAGAATAAAGAGCATTTTAGAAATATTAAATAAATCAGCTGTGGCAGATCATTTTTGGTCATTTAATCATGAAATTAATCCAGAGGTTAAATTATTAAAACAATTAAATGGACCTATAGATTTAATGGTTTGGAAAAAGATATTCATTTTAAAAAACAAGAACTGTGTTATGAATTTTGAAATACCACCAACAGATTGTATTTATAAGTTTTTGATTTCAAAGGTTGGTGATAAATAGATATTTTAAGTTGAGCATCGGTAACTATAGTAACTTGTTTGGATAGCTTTGAGAATAAGTTGGATACAACTTGAAACCAGTCAGCACTACACCACCTTGCAATATTAATAAGATAAGTGGAGCTTTTAGTTTCTAATTTGTTCTTAATTTAGTAATGTGAATTTTTTCATTAGTTCATTTGGACATATACGAGGCACATCCAGAAAGTATGTTTCCCGATTTTATTTCCTTTAAAGTGAACGTATTTAGCCGAGACAAATGCGCATGCGTAACAGATCTATGACGTATCGTCATGTGTAAGCCGCGTGGCATCATTAATGCAACAGCAGTGGCCTGAAATGGCAGCTCTTATTCGTTCTCCTGCCACCTGCAAGGTTCGGTCACTGATAGGTTCCTTAATGCATAAAACATAACACCGACCAATTTTCATCAGGTCTACAAGCCGCACATCGTGAGCGAACAGATGGTGCGTCGCTGGTGCAGGCTTTTTTCCCAAGGTCATCAAAGTGTCCATGATGAAGAGCGCAGTGGGCGACTGCCTCTCATCAATAATGACCTTGTTGGGCAAGTGCGGCAGCGCATCATGGAAAAGCGTTGGTTCACGATTACGGAGCTCAGCAACCATTTTCCGCAGATATTGCAATCCTTGGTGCATAAAATTGTCACAAGCACCTGCTGCCCAAGAAATTGTGTGTCCGGTGGGAGCCAAGTAACCTGACACTCAAGCACAAAACGAAACGCTTAGCAGCAGCACTGACGTTTCCGCAGAAGTATCATGATGGCGACGAGCTCCTCGACAGGATCATCACGAGCGATGAGACGTGGGTTTCGCATTTTACTCCAGAAACCAAGCAGCAGTCAATGCATTGGCATCACAGTGGATCTCTGGTCAAGATGAAATTCAGACAGACTGTGTCGGTGAAGAAAGTGATGTGCATAGTGTTTTGGGACACAAAGGGCATTCTGCTCATTGACTTCCTGCCCAGGGGTACAACAGTGAATGCTGATCATTACTGTGAAACACTGCGGAAACTGCGACGTGCCATTCAGAACAAGAGGCGTGGTATGCCTACTGCAGGTGTTGTGCTGCTCCATGACAATGCTTGTCCACATACGGCTTGCGCACAGCAGCTGTTCTGCGGGGGTTCGGCTGGGAGCTGCTTGATCATCCACCATTCAGTCCTGATCTGGTTCCCAGCGATTACAATCCTTTCTTGAACCTCAAGAAACTCCTGTCCTCCGGTTGGCGTTTTGACAATGACGAAGCGTTGAAGATGACTGTCACGCATTGGTTCCATTCACAGGCGGCAGACTGTACGACACAGGGATTACAAATGTTGATTTGGCGATATGACAAGTGACTAAATTCTGGTGGTAACTATGGGTGAAACATTGCTGTACCTGGTGCCAATAAAGTTTTTCTGGTAACCGCGTTTTCTTTATTTTAAAAAAAAATTGGGAAACTTACTTTCTGGATGCATCTCGTAATTCCTGCCACAACTCGCACACGAATAATTGGGAGTTTACTGTACTTGCCTTAACTGCAATAGATAGGCGTTAAAGAAAGGAATGACAATATTATTCACCTTCTTGCTGCTGCCTCCTGGGCTTTCTGTTCAGCCAGTTTCTTATTTTCTTCATCCACCTGTTTCTTGGCCTCCTCCTTCTCCTGCGAGAACCTTGCTGCACGCTCTGCCCTATAACAATAACATGCTATAACCTTACTCTCACACACAGTGTTTATTTTGTAGTGTTTAACACCCATTACTAGTATAGATGGCACCACAGGTGGTTGACACTGTCATTTAGAACCCAGCACAATACACATTAAAAATTCTAAAGTAAGAACAAATTAGAAACTAAAAACTTCACTTATCTTAGTAATGTTATTCTTTTGCTAACCCTGGGGTTTCAATCTATGTCCAGCTCATTCTCAAAGCCATATAAACACATTAAAAAGCTTAAAATAGGAAGGCAAATAGGCACTATCAACACTGAAGTATGCACACACTTAAAAACACATTTGACATGACAAAAGAATCTAGAAATATATATATATATATAATATCCTATATTATCCAGACATTCTGGGGGTTGTGAGAGAGCGATGTGACTGCCAAAACATAAAAATATGGTGCTCTCTAAAAAGCAGTTACTATTACTGCTATTGCTCTCTTCAATATCATCAGTGAAGAATATTGGAGAGCAAGAGGATTGATGACTTCATTGTCAAAAATCCAGCATTAGCTAACAACATATTATACTAAATTACTAAATTTCACTGGTAACATCCGAGGAAATGAACTCAATAATTAAAGACTTAAAAAACAAATATTCCAGTGGAACTGGTGATATACCAGACATCACTGTGAAAAAATCATCTTCCTGCCTACTAACCCCTCTACTAGACATCTCGAATTGTTCACTGACTAAGGAACTAGTTCCAGAAATCTTAAAACCAGCAAAGGTTCACCCAATTTTCAAAAAGGGAGAAAAATAATTGTATTAAAAATTATCGTCCAATATCCCTTTATCTGGTAAATATTATTTATATTATTTATAAATACGAACTGGCTTGAGAATTTAATGCCATTCTGGCAGTTTGTCACAATAGCTCAGTGGTAGAGCGTCCGCCCGGCAAGCGGAAGGTCTGTGGTTCAAATCCCAGTTGTGGCATTGAATTTTTAAGTTCCGGTTCTACCTCTTATCCCTTTATCTGTTAAATAAGGAAAAAAGAACTAGCTACATTACTAAGATAAGTGAAGTTTTTAGTTTCTAATTTGTTCTTACTTTAGAATCCCTTTATCTGTGTTTGCAAACTACTCGTAAAAGTAACATATTGAAACAGTATATATTTCTATAACTAAGAGTTACTTCTGGGCTGTTACGCCATGGTCTGCTGGAATTTAAATACCCAGATGTTCCGTCCACAGCTGCAGTGGACATCTTCTGTAGTGCAGTCGTAGTCTCTTCGGAGCAGTTAAAGTCTACACTCTCTCATGACAGTATATATTTGTCCCCGGAGGTAATTGAATTAATCATGAACTTGACTTCATCCGTATATGTATTTGACTGTGTTTGTCCCATATCACTCTTTCATTGCCAAGAAGATTGTCTATTTATAAGGATGATAATTATTATTAAATGTTATTTTTAAATTGTATTTATGTAATGAAGGGTTGTTTTGTATTTCAAGTCAAAAATGTCAAAAGCCAAATTAATATCATTTTCTTAGCAAATTCAAGATTATAGCGGAACACAAAATACGACGTAAACATAAATGGGTGAGAAAATATTTGAACACCTCACCTTAGCGACACAGTGATATTAAACTTTCTCTTGGTCCGCCATCTTTGAAGAGAACAGACATCTTTTCTATGTGCAGTTCAAATAAGTGATAGTTGAATAATAATTCAATATTAGAGGATCAAGGTTTAGAAGTGAGGAAATTATTGACCAATTTGACTACAAAAAGTTATATCATATAATTTGTATTAATACAATGAGATATAAGAAGATGGACGATGCATTTAGCAAAATTTTGGTAAATATTTCAATACAAAATCTCAATTGTGCTAAGAAAAACAAATTAGCAAAACTAAGGAGTTTTAAATTGTGCTAAGATTCAAAGGCTGTAGTAATCTACAAAGATGCAAATAAAATTCAACAAAGAAATTGAGTCTAATAATTCATCTCGCCCTGTACTGCAACCCAAGATAGTAAAAGAGTCTCATCAACAGCTTCCATCATAACATAAGATTCAACGACAAAACCATTCATCACATCTATTACAAAAACCACTACAATAAGTTAATATCATTCCTGGGAGGCATGAAATGTTCTAAGCAAGTATGAGTTTGGTTTTCGTGAAGGTAAAAACATTAGTAATGCCATACACTCAATTACAGAGTCAATATTTAGAGCACTGGATAACAAAGAAACAACTGTAGCGCTTTTTCTTGATCTCAGCAAAGCTTTTGATATGGTACATCACAAAATACTGATGCAAAAACTAAACAAATGTGGAGTGACAGGACTAGCTGAAAACTGGTTTGCATCATACTGGAGAAACCCAAAGTAATCTGTCAAAATGAGTTCAATAAAATCCAGTAATACCATCGTAAAACATGGAGTGCCACAAGGGTCAATCTTAGGACCACATTTTGCTAACACACAGTAAGGTACCTGTCCTGAGCAATTTGCTTAAGAATGCGTTCCTTGGCTGCAGCCTCCTCCATCTTTTCTCTCCTGCGCTCCTCCTTCAACTGCTGAAGTTCTTGCTCTTGCTGCCATCGACGTAACTTCTGCACGTCCTGACCAGACTTACGCCTCTCAAGCTCCTTCATTCTCTCCTTCTGTAAAACAGATAAATGCATAGCATTTGATTAAAACTGGTGAGAATGAAGTGTTTAAAACACTGGAACATATTAATAGATTGAAAACCATGTTGATTTTTTAAACACATTTTCAAGATGCATTGAAATTATTGAACCTACAGGACCATTCCATAAAATTTAATATTGAAATTGAACAAGATGGATGTCTACCATTCCTTGACTTAAAAATCTGATGTGTTGCACTCACATGACTTTGTCTACTCTTGTACTAACCATTCTTACAAACTCTTGTTCCTCTATCTTCTTCATGTTAGTCGAGATAAACATTTGCAGAAATTATCTTATTGCTTATTTCCTTTTAGGTACAAGGGGAATATGGGAATACAGTAGGCTTTGAGCGATAGGTCTTTCAAAGCTTTAAATTCTGTTCTCTTTGCATGGTTAACATATAAAAACTGAATAACGAGGTTCCATTTGATAGAAGTATAAGTTCTCCAAAACTCACACAAATAACAAGGAATATCTCTCCGCAATGGTTGACTCTACAAAAAAATTTGTTTAGACATAAATTGATGTTTTAGCAAGATCTACATTCTTTGTATAGTAAGATTTTACCAGTTATTCAAAAGCCATCCAGAGCAAACGGGACTACATGGGCTAAAGCCAGAAAACTTAAGATATACATTTCATTTGTCATAAAAATATCCCAAACATATGGCATTTTAATCAAAATCATTAGAGCTATTTTCAAGAAAATCAAAATGTTCGATAAATTTTCCATGTAAAGGATAGTTTAGGGTGGAAGAATTTTCTCCAAAATGTTTGTGTCGCATCGTTGAAAGACAGTAAACTTAATACCAACTTTGGTTATTAACCGACTTTCCGCTTTTCAATTACGCTGTCCACAGACTGACAGATACACACACAGACCATTTTCTAAAAATGTCTTTTTTTATTCTGGGTGCCTCAAAACATATATTTCCGGTGAAATCTTGACATCAAATTATTTATGCCAACAAACTTACTGTTGGTGTTTTTAAACACACAAGCCGTGTGTGGTCAATGGTTAGAGCACCTGCCTGGTAAGCAGAAGGTCTGTGGTTCAAATCCTTGGCATTGAATTTTTAAGTTCCAGTTCTACCTCTCAAACTTTGCCCACACAGGGCTTGTGTGTTTAAAAACACCAACAGTCAGTTTGTTGGCATAAATAAATAATAATTACCATCTGAAGGTTATTTAATCCTGGGATATAAAATACTTACAATAGTAAATCACCATTGGGGTAATTGTCTCTGATGTGAGACTGGCTTTGTGGTTTACCAGGAGAAATACGAACTGGTTTGAGAATTCAGTGCCATTCTGGCAGATTGTCACAGTAGCGCTATGGTTAGAGCACCCGCCTGGTAAGCGGAAGGTCTGTGGTTCAAATCCTAGCTGTGGCATTGAATTTTCCAGTTCTACCTCTCTTGACATCAAATTTTTGGATGCAATACAGTATTTCATCTACGTACTAGAAGGGAAATTAAAAATTATAAGAAACATGGACAGACTGAAATTTGGCATATATAGGAAACAAACACATGTAGACACCTACATAAAAGACAAAAGCACATCACCAAGCAATCGTCCATAACTTAATTCATAGATTAACCAATATCCCACTAACAAATAGAGAATACAATGAAGAACTGGAGTATAGTAAACTTGTTGCAAATTTGAATGGATTTAAACCCAATTTTGTAACTACATTATTAAAAAAAACATACAAGATTAAAAATTATCCGGGATGACAGCAAATTAAAAATTGATACCCAAGAAAGATATTGTAAATTCACATATCACTGAAAATTTTTCAACAGATTCAACAAATCTAAAATAAGAAATGTCCAATGTTCTTATTTTAGATTCTGCTGCTTCACTGTTAACAGCTTCAATTTTTCCTTAATCAGATTCAACAAAATTTTTAATGATAATAATCTAAAACTGGATCCACAAAACAAGTATAATGTGAGAAATTTGCTCAATTACATTCTAAAAACACAACTCCAGCATTAAATTATCAGGAAACTACCATCTCAACTGTGAAGACTGCCATAAGATATATATCAGCAAAATAAACAGAAATTTGGAAACCAGAATGAACACATCAAAAATATCAAATACAAAGAAAGAGATAAATCAGCCATAGGTCAGCCAGGGTCATCCTAATATCAGCCAAGATATCAAGCTTTTAAAACCAACAAAAATTTTTGGGAGTTAACAGTGTGGGAAAATACTTATATTATTAGGGATAGAGATCAGCTGATGAATTTTGACATACCAATCATAAACGATGTCTTATGACTAGCCAATAGGAAGAACAGCAAACTAGGCAACAAAAAAAGGGGGAGGGACAGTTTCCTGATGTTGAACCAGTCGACCAACAGCTGAATGATACAGAAGACCCTCTCTGAAACTAGTCCTGTGATTAATATTACAGGTAAATTTGAGCATGGGGTGTTCTCGAAAGGTCACGTGACATCAGCTCCAGTATAAATAGGACCAAAGACAGTTAAATTTAATGTCTTTCAAGGATGCGACACAAAGATTTTCAAGAAAATTGCTTCACTCTAAACTACCCTTTAGATGAAAAATTTTCATTTTCTTGAAAATGGCTCAAACGATTTTGATTAAAATGAGATATGTTTAAGATATTTCTATGACAAATGAAATGTATATTTTGAATTTTCTGGCTATGCCTATGTAGCTCTGTTTACTCTGGATAACTTTTAAATAACTCGTAAACCGTAAAAGATCGACAACATTTTACTGTACAAAAAAATGTAGATCTCGCTAAAACACACAATTTATGTCTGAATAATTTTTTTTTGTACAGTGAATCATTTCAGAGATATTCCTCATTATTTGTGTGAGTTTTGCAAAATGGATACTTCTGTCGAATGGGACAGCGCTATTCATTTTTTTATATGTTAACCATGCAAAGAGAACAGAATTTCAAAGCTTTAAAAGATTTGACTATTGCTCAAAGTCTACTGTATTCTAATATTCAAGTATTCATGCAAGAAAATGAGCAATAAGATAGTTCCTGCAAATGTTTATCTCAAGAATAAGAAGAATAAGTTTGTAAGAATGGTTAGTACAAGAGTAGAGAAAGTCATGCAAGTGCAACACATCAGATTTTTAATCTTATCATCCATAAATTAACTGGAGATCTGCCAAAATAGTGGGGATACAAGATGGGAAACATAACATTTCATATTAATGAAAACTGAGTCGGATTGAAACACAAAACATCAACTACATATAATTAAAGTTGAGCGGTTTCAAGAGCCCAAGTTGCTCCCATCATCAAGTTTAATTATATGTAATTGATGTTTTGTGTTTCAATCTGACTCAGTTTTCATTATAATTTAAATTCACATCACCGTTTACTAGCTTATAAAAAGATACATAACATTTCATGTTATGCTACACAGATGATGCTGTCCTTATATCAGAAACAGAAGATGGATTACAAAGGCTATTACACTAAATCAATATAAAGGCAAAGATATAATATGGAAATAAACACACAAAAACTAAATGCCTAACAGTATCGAAAGAACCATTGGGATGCAAATTTGTAGTGAAAAGAAACATTATTGAACAGATTCCAGAATTTAACTACTTAGGTATTCAAATAACAAACACCAAAAATTTAAATCGAGAAGTAAAAATACAGGCTGACAAAGCAGCACAGATATCTGGATGTACAAAAGACATAATTTGGCAAAATAAGTATATGGCAGTAAAGAGTAAAGTCTGCATTTATAAAACAATAGACCAATCAACTTATGCAGCAGAAACCAGAGCACATACAGTCAGTATTAACTATATGTGAATTGAAAAATATTAAGAATAATTCACGGAAAAACTTTATCAGATAAAATACACAATACAAAAATCAGAGAAAAGTGTCAAATTCAGGATGTGACAAAATGTATTAATGAGCGAGGGAAATACTGGAAAGAGTACATTAACAGGATAGGAAACAACGGTCTAGTAAAAAGAGCCAAAGAAGGCTGACCTTTAGATGGGAAAAGGACAAGAGGAAGCCGTGCTTGGAGATGGATTTACAGCATTTATGACTAATCCAAATCTGGTAGTATGATAAATTACAGTAAATGATCTGAAGCAAGCACTGCAGAAGGCAGATACGAGGGTGGATAAAAAAGGAATGGGAAATTTTTTTTTCGGACACCATGATTTCTTTTTATTCAAATTTAACTACAAGCTTTCAAAATAAACTCTTGACATTACACACTGGTTCCAACATGCTATCCACTTTTCAAAACACTCAGAGAAGTCATTGTTTGACATCCTGTTCAGTACACCCAAAATAACACTGTTTAGTTCTGTATTAGTTTGAAAATGGCACCCACGAAGATGTTTTGTCACTTGTGGAAACGGGTAGAAATCGTAGGGTGCTAGATCCGGGGAATATGGTGGGTGGGGCATGATTTTGACACCTAGTTGAGTGATTGCCCCTTGTGTTCCTATGGCTCAATGAGCAGGGGCGTTGTTCTGATGGAGGATCCATCCATTGGCAGCAAGTTCTGGTCTCTTGACAGCCATGTTCCCCTTGAGTGGTCCTTTAAGGACGTTACTGTAATACTGAGCAGTTACTGTGGTGTGTTTAGGAACCACGTGGTCATAAATTACCCCAATTTTGTCGAAAAACACAAGATGCACCACTTTCCCTGCACTTGGTTACACCTTTGCTTTTTTTGGCCTTGGGCTGTTTCCATTGTGCACTTTGTTGTTTGTTTCCGGATCACAGTGATGAAACCAGCTCTCATCACAAGTTGCAACCTGGTCCAGAAGGTTGGGTTCCTCTGAAGCCTTGTGATCACAGTGATGAAACCAGCTCTCATCACAAGTTACAACCTGGTCCAGAAAGTTGGGTTCCCTCCGAAGCCTTGTGATCACAGTGATGAAACCAGCTCTCATCACAAGTTACAACCAGGTCCAGAAAGTTGGGTTCCCTCCGAAGCCTTGTGATCATAGTGATGAAACCAGCTCTCATCACAAGTTACAACCAGGTCCAGAAAGTTGGGTTCCCTCCGAAGCCTTGTGATCACAGTGATGAAACCAGCTCTCATCACAAGTTACAACCAGGTCCAGAAAGTTGGGTTCCCTCCGAAGCCTTGTGATCACAGTGATGAAACCAGCTCTCATCACAAGTTACAACCAGGTCCAGAAAGTTGGGTTCCCTACGAAGCCTTGTGATCACAGTGATGAAACCAGCTCTCATCACAAGTTACAACCAGGTCCAGAAAGTTGGGTTCCCTCTGAAGTCTTGTGATCACAGTGATGAAACCAGCTCTCATCACAAGTTACAACCAGGTCCAGAAAGTTGGGTTCCCTCTGAAGCCTTGTGACCATAGTGATGAAACCAGCTCTCATCACAAGTTACAACCTGGTCCAGAAAGTTGGGTTCCCTCCGAAGCCTTGTGATCATAGTGATGAAACCAGCTCTCATCACAAGTTACAACCTGGTCCAGAAAGTTGGGTTCCCTCTGAAGTCTTGTGATCATAGTGATGAAACCAGCTCTCATCACAAGTTACAACCTGGTCCAGAAAGTTGGGTTCCCTCTGAAGCCTTGTGATCATAGTGATGAAACCAACTCTCATCACAAGTTACAACCTGGTCCAGAAAGTTGGGTTCCCTACGAAGCCTTGTGATCATAGTGATGAAACCAGCTCTCATCACAAGTTACAACCTGGTCCAGAAAGTTGGGTTCCCTACGAAGCCTTGTGATCACAGTGATGAAACCAGCTCTCTTCACAAGTTACAACCTGGTCCAGAAAGTTGGGTTCCCTCCGAAGCCTTGTGATCATAGTGATGAAACCAGCTCTCATCACAAGTTACAACCTGGTCCAGAAAGTTGGGTTCCCTCCGAAGCCTTGTGATCATAGTGATGAAATCAGCTCTCATCACAAGTTACAACCTGGTCCAGAAAGTTGGGTTCCCTCTGAAGCCTTGTGATCACAGTGATGAAACCAGCTCTCATCACAAGTTACAACCACCTCTCATCACAAGTTACAACCTGCTCCAGAAAGTTGGGTTACCTCTGAAGCCTTGTGATCACAGTGATGAAACCAGCTCTCATCACAAGTTACAACCACCTCTCATCACAAGTTACAACCTGCTCCAGAAAGTTGGGTTACCTCTGAAGTCTTGTGATCACAGTGATGAAACCAGCTCTCATCACAAGTTACAACCTGGTCCATAAAGTTGGGTTCCCTACGAAGCCTTGTGATCATAGTGATGAAACCAGCTCTCATCACAAGTTACAACCAGGCCCAGAAAGTTGGGTTCCCTCTGAAGCCTTGTGATCACAGTGATGAAACCAGCTCTCATCACAAGTTACAACCAGGTCCAGAAAATTGGGTTCCCTCTGAAGCCTTGTAATCATAGTGATGAAGCCAGTTCTCATCACAAGTTACAACCAGGTCCAGAAAGTTGGGTTCCCTCTGAAGCCTTGTGATCATAGTGATGAAACCAGCTCTCATCACAAGTTACAACCTGGTCCAGAAAGTTGGGTTCCCTACGAAGCCTTGTGATCATAGTGATGAAACCAGCTCTCATCACAAGTTACAACCTGGTCCAGAAAGTTGGGTTCCCTCTGAAGCCTTGTAATCATAGTGATGAAACCAGCTCTCATCACAAGTTACAACCTGGTCCAGAAAGTTGGGTTCCCTCTGAAGCCTTGTGATCATAGTGATGAAACCAGCTCTCATCACAAGTTACAACCAGGTCCAGAAAGTTGGGTTCGCTCTGAAGCCTTGTGATCACAGTGATGAAACCAAGCTCTCATCACAAGTTACAACCTGGTGCAGAAAGTTGGGTTCCCTACGAAGCCTTGTGATCACAGTGATGAAACCAGCTCTCATCACAAGTTACAACCTGGTCCAGAAAGTTGGGTTCCCTACGAAGTCTTGTGATCATAGTGATGAAACCAGCTCTCATCACAAATTACAACCTGGTCCAGAAAGTTGGGTTCCCTCTGAAGCCTTGTGATCACAGTGATGAAACCAAGCTCTCATCACAAGTTACAACCTGGTCCAGAAAGTTGGGTTCCCTACGAAGCCTTGTGATCCACTGCTAGCAGGTCATGACCCATTTGTTCCTCACTCAGCACTCGTGGAATCCTCTTGCAGCCACTTTTCTGTAGCCCAAATCATTATGAATTATGTCTTCAACTGACCCATAGGAAATGTGTATAATGTCTGCTATCCTCGCTATCGTTAATCGTCTGTCTTCTTGCAACAGGACATCAAAGGTGTTGCGGTTCACCTCATTTTTTAAATGGAGGGCCGTCCTGAATGTGGAGTGTCCTCAAGACTTTTTTCACCATCTTGAATTTATGCAATTCAAAAACATGTGTTTAAGTTTGATCTCCATATGCTTCCTGCATCATTTGCAGCATTTCAGTTCCAGATTTTTTCAAAAGAACACAAAATCGAATTGCCACTCATTATTCTAACTTGAAATCCATGTCGGGACACTAAAACATGTGCTTACATAATGTCTCTCTCAGACAAATTGAACAGTGTGGCACCTATTCCAGCATCAGTCAAGGTCAGACCTCTCTGTTACCACAATTGGTGAATTTTGAGGAGGACATGTTTAAACAGAAAAAAATAATTCCCGTTAATTTTTGATACACCTCATATATTTTCAGTGTTGTTTGTTTTACTGGTACAGTGATTTACAATGAATGCTCTATGAATAAATATACCTGTTCTTCTTCTTCCTGTTTCTCCTTACGCTTCTTCTCTAGAAGCTCTTTAGCATGCTCTACTCTCTCGTCTAGTGTTGCAAGGGCTGTTGTGTCAGCGGCTGTAGATGCTGAAATGAAAACAGTCTTCTTAAGGACACCATGTCAATAAAACCTTATACATTGGGAAAACCTAACAAGGTAGCACTTGGCTGGGTGCCAGGCAATTACACGCTACCAAAGAAGCGTTTACTGGCTGCTTGACAGTGTTGCCAGCTTTTTGGTAAAGAAAATCTCTGTATAGGTCCTCAAACTCCCTTAAAAACAAAATAATTCCCTTTCTGCTCATAAAACCTAACTTATTGACTTGCTCTCATATAGCACTGTAACTCATTTAGAATAGTTTGTCGTTTTGGACCTCTTGAAAAGTATGAAAAAAAAAAAAATCTGATGTATTGCACTCACATGACTCTCTCCACTCCTGTACTAACCATTCTTACAAACTCTTATGCCTATATCTTCTTTGTGTTAGTTATTATCTTATTGCTTATTTCCTTGTAGGTACAAGGGGAATATGAGAATACAGTAGGCTTTGAGCGATAGTCAAATCTTTTAAAGCTTTGAGGTTTCATTCTCTTTGCATGGTTAACATATAAAAGAATGAACAATGTTCCATTTGACAAAGCTTTAAGTTTCCCAAAATTCACACAAAAAACAATAAATATCTCCGAAATACTTCACTCTACAAAAAAATTTAATTGGACATAAATTGTGTGTTTTATCAAGATCTACATTTTTTGTAAAATTTCTCTTGTGCCATGTATTGAATGGGAGTCTGATCAACTTCTCGTGTTGAATAAGAGCTGTTTTTTCTATTTCATATTCAATGGGGTATTGGTTGGCTAGTATTTCCATAGCTGCTATTGGTGTGGTTTTGATAGCACTTATAATTCATCTCTCAGACTTTGGTTTTGAAAGATTTGAATTTCTTTTTGTATTTGTTGTTATAAGAACTTTGCTGCAGTAAGTAAATAATGGCTTTATATATACAAAAAATGTAGATCTCTTTGAAACATACAATTTGTCTAAATGAATTTTTTGTGGAGTGAACCATTTCGGGGATATTCTTTTTTATTTTTGCAAGTTTTATAATACTTATACTTTCCAGAAATGGAAGATTGTCATTCAGTTTTTTACCTTCTCTACTACATATAGCAACTGGAGGAAATTTCGTATTCCACCAAAAAATTTGATGTCGAGATTTCAGTGGAAATGTTTTGAAGCTCCATGAATAAAAAAATACCATTTTTAGAAAATGGTCTGTGTGTCAGTCTGTGAATAGCATAGCTCAAAAACGAAGTCAGTTAAAAACAAAAGTTGGTATTTAAGTTTAATGTCTTTCAAGGATGCGACACAAAGATTTTAAAGAAAATTCCTTCATCCTGAACTACCATTTATATGGAAATTTTTTTTATAAATTTTGATTTTCTCGAAAATGGCTCCAATGATTTTGATTAAAATGCCATATGCTTAAGATATTTTTGTGGCTTTAGCCTATGTATACTCTGTTCATCTAAAGATTAGAGGAGAGATAAACAAAGCACCGGTTTGTATCAGTCCGCGGCCACGTGCATTCACAATGACGCAACACAGTTACCTATCGCTATGCATAGGTATAATATGCATTTTACACTACTAAAAGGATGTATTTACTTGATTCAAATAACATACAGCACATGGAAATTAACTGCTGCTTACGTCATCTCTGTCCACAATAACACTTTTTCATTTCCTGCTCACAATCTCGAAACCAATCTCCAGAAGCAGCTTGTGGAGGCAAGTTCGTTTTAAATCTGGAAGATCAGGATAAGAGTTAACTGCCAACAGCACTTTGTTTAATGTGGTAGTTCATTGTTAACAAAGAACTGGTGAACTTTTCGGCGGATTGCAGATTTCACAAATTCATCGCAAACTACATCCACCATTTATCTGGCACGTGGTCGCTTTTTGCCGGGATCTTCACCAACTGACGATTTTTGTTTGCGTGTGCTGTCAATACTTGCAACTGACACACAGTAAACTCGGATGTTAATTTCATCACGTATTCGATAGCAAGTTCGGGATATTTCTCGCAGAATCTGTTAAACACGTTCAATATTGTTGTCTTTTCACCACTGCGCAACGGTTTGCTGCACTTATGTTTCACAACTTACTTGTTCTGCCATGTTACTTTCATACTGAATAATGCGCGTGCAGAATGAATTAGGCTGGTTACAGATTCACTCAACTGCGTATTGTTACACTTTAACTATGCTTAGTACACTTAGTTCATGCTTTAGCAAACATTAAGTGACATTTCAGACCTCAGTAACAGTATTTCTTCAAGGGACTTTTTACACGGCGAAAGCGTCTGTGGTCAAAACACACGTAGCTTTGTTTACGTCTCCTCTAATTTCTTGATGAACAGAGTATAGTACTGTTTACTCTTGATGACTTTTAAATAATTTGTAAACCGTAAGAGACAGGCCATGTCTCAGATCTTGTTAAATTACACAATCATGTCCAAATGAATTTTTTTTTAGAGTGAAGCATTTTGGAAATATTCCTTTTTATTTGTGTGAGCTTTCCAATACCTATACTTATCTCAAATGGAAGGTGTAACTCATTTTTTTATATCTTAGTTGCACAAAGAGAATAGAATTTTAAAGCCTTCACGTAGCGACCAGCTTTAAAAGATTTGACTATTGCTCGGCTGGCTCCGTAGCGCAGTTGGTAGAGCACCTGCCTGCTGTGCAAGGGGTCCCGGGTTCTATTCCCAGCAGGGGGGGGTAGGAATTTTTCTCCAGTTAGGGTTATTCCTCATCCTTCCCTGAGTTTGAAGACCGCTCCAATGGTCCACCTCCATCCAACTCTATCCAGCGCTACTCTTTTCCAGTGGCTGCAGAGATGGTTGGACGGGGACACACTGTTCCATCAACATGTGTCCAAAAAACTGCAGCAGCGACCGCAAGCAGGGCACTTGTGACAAGGTAACATGCAAGTGCACCACCAATTTCATAAAATCCGTCCAGTTATTCTTCTGTCAGTTCATTCTCCTTCTAAACTTTGGCACAAAAATACAATTCTCTTCTACTGATGCTAGCACATTGTAGTCTTTCATGATCTTATCATAACCTTGACTCACTCCTTTTGCTGCCTTTCTTCACTTTCTCTGTCCTTCATACACTGATTACACAGATACATAGTTCTCTTTTACTGATGTTAACACAGTCTACAGTCTTTCATGATATTATAATCTTGACTCAGTCCTTTCGCTGTCTTTCTTCACTTTCTCTGTCTCTCATCCATTAATTACACAAACACACAGTTGTCTTTTACTTTTACGTACAGTCTACAGTCTTTCATGACATTACAACTTACACTGAATCGTCTGGAATCAAAACCGGCCAAGTCACAAAATATGTTTTTTTTTTCAGTATTCATTAAAAACTTCTGCAGACAAACCAATGAAAGTTAGTAATATTTTTGTTTCAGTTTTATTAGGTTCCATATGATGGGTTCATGTTGTGTTAACATGGAAAATCATATTAATGATTTACTATATTTTTTCAAAATTTTAAGTTTCAGTTGGCCAGTTTTGTTGCAGACAGACAGTTTTTAAATTCTAAATCTTTCAAATAAGAAAGACTTTATTTCAATGAGTACCCACCATCAATAAAAAAACAATGGCCTCAGGGGTCTCCGTCTAGGGGATATGTGAATGGCGACCACAAGGTACCCAAGCTGAGCAGAACATTACTTCCACTTACTGGTGTTTTGCTCCTCACTGTAACTTTTCTATCTGACCTTACCTTGGTCATCTCTTGTTCTCTTCCGACCCCAATGCTATTAGGGTTCCCAAGGGCTAGGGAGTCTTTATTTTTCCAACCTCTCCATTTCTCTAATTTCTCTATAAAATCTTAACCCCAACATGCTGACCTGTCATGCCATGTAATACGTCCCCTGATTGGTAATCAGAGGATATGGTCGGTGAATTTATTTTGACAATTCTCCTGGTCAGGTTGGTGAGACCCGTAAACCAATGACAGGTGTGGTCCTACAGACATTCTGGGGGTTGTGAGAGAGCAATGTGACTGCCAAAACATAAAAATGTGGTGCTCTCTAAAAAACGGTTACTATTACTGCTATTGCTCTCTTCAATATCATTGTGAAAAATATTGGAGAGCAGGAGGATTAATGACTTCATCGTCAGAAATCCAGCATTAGCTAACAACATTTCTTGTAGAGTAAGATTTTGTGTATCTCTTACGGTTTACCAATTATGCAAATAGCATCCAGAGAAAGCATGATTACATAGTCTATTGCCAGAAAATCCAAAATATATGAGGGTGAATCAAAAAGTAAGTTGCACTTGCTCACCACAAGAGCACGCTGTGTGTCGTGACGTGGCCAATGTGTAGCAAGCTACGGTAATTGCTAACACATCCAATAGGTAGGGTGGTGTGGTATCCCGTCGTGTTGTGTAAGTAGAGCTGGCCTGGCTCAATGGCATGCCAACTGGATATTCACTACAAATTGGAGGTGCGTGCAACAATCAGATTTCTGTGGGCTAAACAGCTCAGTTACATGGATATTCATTGTGAAATCACTGCCCACGGCACACCAAACATCGGAACTGCTAGAGAGATTCAAGTGGGAGGTAAGACAACATCCCCCATACAGTTCAGACTTATGGCCATGCGGTTACTATGTGTTTAGTAAGGTGAAAAAGGATCTTGATGGACGACAATTCTGAAACGATGAGGAGGTGAAAGCAGCTGTATCCAGCAGGTGGTTACACAGCACTGGAGGTGATCTCTACACATCCAGAATCAAAAGTTGGTTGCCTAATCCGATAAATGTTTAGTCTCTTAGGGACTATGTGGAAAAGTGAACTTACATTGTAAGTTGCCATAGCTGTGTTGCCTATGTGTATGTGGTTTAATAAATGGCCATAACTTGAAAGTGCAAGTTACTTTTTGATTCGCCCTCATACATTTCATTTGTCATAAAAATATCTTAAACGTATGGCAGTTTAATCAAAATCATTTAAGCCATTTTCAAGAAAATCAAAACATTTGAAAAATTTTCCACGTAAAGGGTAGTTTAGGGTGGAGGAATTTTCTTAAAAGTCTTCATGTCACACCCTTAAAGACATTAAAGTTAAATACCAACTTTGGTTTTTAACTGACTTTTCATTTTTGAGTTATGCTGCCCACAGATTGACCTTTTTCTAAAAATGCTTTTCTTTTTCTTTTTTTGAGATTCAGGCAGCCTCAAAACATATGTTTCAGGTGATATCTAGACATCAAATTTTTAGGTGGAATACAATACAATACAATACATAGTAGAGAAAGTAAAAAATAAAAATAGTTGTCGATTATCAGGATTCCACTGTATTATTGATTCACATCAGTATGATTTCAAAGTCGCTACTCTGCACCTAAACTTTCAGTATCAAGGTTCTCCATCAACATTTCCTATTACTGAAGAAACACAAACCTGTCGCCTTCTCTTCTGGCGGTGCAGAAGGTTCCGAGCTCTCTGCTCCTTCAGGACTGCTCCTCAGGACATCATTCTCAGCCTGCTTTACCGTTACAGATTCTTCCTTGTTTTCCACTACGACTTCCTCCCCTAGCAACAAATATGGGCAAAAACTCACAACATAAATCCAGTACCAAAACTTCTCGAACACACAATGGAAAAACAAAGCTGTCTAAATGGGAACAGATCTTTATTTTGAAAAATAGAAGCAGAGAGTTCAATTTCAACATCTCCCAGAAAGATATGTTCAGCAAGTTCCTTAAACCACCACCAGAGGAGACCTCCGAAAAAAACATCGCCAGTCACACCACAGAGAACCAGTTGATGTCCTGTTGGTAATGGAGAAAAACATGTTCCGGAAAATTCTAAAGTAAGTACTGTTTAATGTTAACAGACTTACCTTTGAATTTAATTGATTACAACAATACTGCTTTCAACACTTCCAAGAAAGATACTATTTCAGGAATTTCATTTATTCATTATCAGATATAGCTGCTCAAAGGACATTAAAATGTCCGATTTGTGCAATTTGTACTTTTACTCTAATGTTGTTTTATATTTACATTGTAAACCATCAACCGACGAGACACCTGTCCACGAGTATTTGTTCATTATTGTAAATGTTATTTAATATCTTTAAATGAGTAATTCTGTATATTTGTATACATATTTTGCATATCTTGGAAACAGTTCTAATGATTTGGATCAAATTTTGTATTCAGATAAGGTTTTGCTTTTTAAGTTTATATAAGCGTGTTTCCTGAAAAAAGCATGATTATACACACAAAAAAACATTTCTTTTATTCCCTCTTCTATAGAGAAAATACTTGTATACACATTTTGTGTATTTTGGAAATGGCTCTAACAATTTGGACAAAATTTTATATTCAGACAAGATTTTGCTTTTTAAGTTTGGATAGGTGTCTTTCATGAAAAAGTGGTTGTACACCAAAATCAACCTTTTTTATTCCCTTTTCTACAAATGTCATACAATTTTCTGTATGTTTGAAATAGAAATGCTACGTATTACATTCATACTGTTTTATCTACTCACTTTTAGGTAACATGTTCACATCTCTTTCTCTGCTCACTCTTCTACAAACAATTCATATTGTCTAAATACAAAATGGATGTTTGTATACATATAACCATTAATCTCAAAGCTGCTTGACCGATCACCATGAAATTTGACATATATATGTACTTTTTCACGGAGGTTTATGTACTATAACTTTTACTATACATGTATCACTTTCACATGGGTTTCTCTACTCACTTTTCTTTAAGTTTGAGTCAATGGTAGCACCAAAGCACTGAACTCCATGGTGGAACAAATGCTTAACGAAAAACTCTAGGTGGATATCTATGGGAGAAGCCTATGTTCAGCAGTGGATGTCTTATGGCTGAAATGATGCTGATGATGATGTCTATGAAATATTTATATACATCTCTGTCTCTCTTGTATCTCGGAAACGGCTCTAACAATTGCGATGAAGATGTATATTTAGTTTATGTTCTAAGTCCTATGAAGTGTTAGTCCTATGTAATAGGGAGGGTAATTAAGTTAACGCTTTGCTTTTCAAATTCATTTAAAGTTTATCTCAATAAGTATCTTCTCCAAAAATACACAATTTTACAGTAACGACAACAAAAAGGAAAGAAAAGAAACTACTGAGCAAAGCTTGGTTGCCCAGGTATACCTAGTCTCTTCTATTCTGAAAGTAGTCTGTTCATGCAGGTACAGAACCGAGATTTCCTACATTATGTGAAAGTGACTTACCTGGTAGCATTTTTTTCCCAGTTTTACTAAGTACAGCTCTAATTCTTGTCAACAGATCTTTGGCATTCATTTCACCTGCTACCACCTCCAATGGGGCTCCATTGGTGCCAATAAAAAATAGTGATGGAATCGGCACCAAATGATCTGATTTCTCTGTAAGGTTAACACAAACTTTGTCTACCAAAATTATGACACGCTTTTCAAAAAATGCCATTCTTGCGATCAAGAGCCTCAAAACATATAACATGGCCTAAATTTTGATAACACAGAACCCTGTTATCCATTCGTATACATTTTAATTCACAATTATAACCTAACAGGGGCTAAATTTCAATATCACAGAACCAGTAGCATAGCGTGTAGACTTGGGTATGCACTTAGATCTCGTGTAAAGGATATGCATAAGCAAAATTTCTAAATTGTACATTTATTAGCACATTTTGTCCACATTCATATCAGATGTAATATATCCCTCTGTACAAAAAGTATCCGACCTTGTGCCGGGAAAAAAAAATTATGCACCTGAGTGGATGGGACTCTTAATCCCCTTCAAAGTAGGCCCCTTCTGAAAGCACACACTTAGTCCAGCGGTCCTTCCATCGCTGGAAGCAGTTCTGGAAAGCTTCTTTTGAGATGGTGCGCAGACGTTCCGTCGCGTTGTGCATTATCTCCTCACGGGTCTCAAAACGGGACCCTTTGAGCGTTGTCTTTATCTTTGGGAACAACCAGAAATCACATGGGGCCATGTCAGGTGAGTAGGGAGCTTGACGAACCTGCGGAATGCTGTGCAAGGTCAGGAAATTCTGGATCAGGTGTGACGAATGAGCTGGAGTATTATCGTGATGCAGCTGCCAGTTGCGTGCGGCCCACAGATCAGGTCTCTTGCGCCGAACTGCATCACCAAGATGACGAAGGACTTCTCGTAGTACTCCTTATTGATGGTCTGCCCTTGTGGTGCGTACTCATGATGCACAATGCCCCGATAGTCGAAAAAAACAAGCAGCATCACCTCCACTTTGCTCCGAACCTGTCGTGCTTTTTTTGGTCTTGGGGAATGTGGGTGCTTCCATTGAGATGACTGGGCCTTTGTTTCTGGGTCGTACCCGTACACCCTGCTCTTGTCACCAGTGATCACAGTCTTCATGAACTCAGGATCGCTATTGGCGCATTCCAGCATGTCCTGTGCCACTGCAAGGCGGAGTTGTTGCTGCTCCGGTGAAAGCAGCTGCCACTGTCAAACGTCGGTCCTCCATGATCAGTGTCCGCACTTGCTCGATAACAACAGCATTTCGGCTCGTTGATGGTCTTCCGGTTCGTGGGTCAATCTCCGCCGACATGCGGCCATCTTTGAACCGGTTATACCACATTTTAATTTGAGTAATTTTCATTGCATCATCACCGAAAGCCTGCTGGATCTTGCGAATGGTTTCTGATTGGGTATCCCCAAGTTTCTGGCAGAACTTGATGCAATACCGTTGCTCCATGCGTTCCGTCATCTTCCAGAAAATGTGAATGCGACGAGCACGTGTTACACGGAGCCAATCACTGGTAACTACTGACGTGACCGGTGGTGCTGCGGGGATATAAATATTCACGCATGCGCAGGAAGCTTCCTTCTACGAGTATGCGCAGTTGCCATACCTACCTCATTCTTTGTTAGCGAGAAAAAAAATAAGGTCGGATACTATTTGTACAGCCCTCGTATGTAAAGAATAATATACATTCAACATTTCATTGCAATGCCTTAACACGGACCCCATCAATAACAACAACAAAAATAGAAGAACAAGCATTGCTCTAACACGAGAAAATGTTACGACTGCCAAACTCTAAATGGACAGAAGAGAACCTCCCCCCTTCAATCCTTAAAACTCATAGTAGTTTCCTAGAAAAGGTAACACAGATTAAATCCAAATTGAACATTCCTAACACCAGAGAAAATCTACTTATAAGAGAAAATCCATTGGAATTATTGTAACCTACCTTCAGTTTGGAATTAATAGAGGAAATAAGTAAATCAGACACACCAAAAGAAATACAAAAACTTCTAGCTCTGGAAACAATCAATACTAGATATCCCACAGAAGAGTGGCTGCATATATATACTGATGGATCCTCCAAGGAAAACCTTACAGGAGCTGGAGTTACGTGTTCACATTTTTCCTTTTATCATTCTGTTGGCAGAGACACAACAAATTATGATGGAGAAATAGGGGCTATACACATTGCTCTCCGACAATTATTAAATCTTCCCTTAAATAAATTTAACAAGGCAGTAATTCTTTCGGATTCTAAAGCTGCAATTCAGGGAATATGTTCAAATACTACAAAGAAGTCAACAAAAATTAGAGAATGCTACAAAATGTTAACACAACTCCAAAAAGTTAATAAGACTGTTCATCTCCAATGGATTCCAGCACACTGTGGAGTCATGGGGAACGAAGCTGCAGACTCACTTGCAAAGAAAGGCACAACAATAAAACAAAAGTCTAAATTCAATTTCTCATATTCCTCAATAAAATGCTTGATCATTAAAAAAATTTCTCATTCATACCTACAAGAAATGGAAACAAATGCCAAAGATAAAAAATGGGTTACACTACTTTCCAACCCAGATATAATCCCCCAGAGACCAAGGAAAACAGAGGTTGCAGCCTTCCGACTACTGACAAATCACAACTGCTTAGCAAGTCATCTCTACAGAATAGGTATCTCAGCCTCACCAATATGTGTCCTGTGTAACGATCCAGCAGAAATGAATGAAGACCACTTGAAGACCTGTGAAGCATTAAGATCAGAAGAAACTACAGTTCAAAAGTATTGGAAAGCACGAATGCTAATGGCTTCATTGCCAGATGCAAGGCACTAGAAAACAACAACAACGTTTCATTGCAATATGTTTAACACCTTTAAATTGATTACCTTTTTTAGCTATTTTTCTGGCAGCATACCTGAAATGCTCCACACAAAGATTTCAACATTTTGATAATTTGAAATATCATTCTACCGTGTTTTCCTTGACCGGCCGGACCACACTGCGGTGGTACCCAACCTGGTGAGTTGTCCGGTAAAGTTACTCATAAAGGACTGGCAAGTCACGGGCCTAACAACTGTACTAACTAGTGATGACCTTCAACGTGAACACATTCCCTATATCTCCAAAAACAATTCTGATTTACTCGCAAAAGTTCATGTTAACTGAGCCTGTATTTCTCTCGTGATACTGTCCTCCAGTTCTTATATTTTGTACGGGTTTAACGCGTACGCTTTGTTCTTAAAGTTCCCTATAAATAAAAATTGCATGGAGATAGATCAGGGGAAAGAGGGGGCCAGAATCCTCGACTAATTATTCTGTCACCATACCCACTTCACAATTCATGCATAGAATTACCTGCAGTGTATGCTATAGCTGAATCCTGCTGAAACCAGCCACACAATCTTTCATGTCTTGTTATTTGTGGGAAAAAAGTATTTAAAATAGAATTTATATAAGCATGTGAATCAACTGCTGTGTAGTAAATATGAGACTAATAACTCTACACGTGGTGAGGGACTTCATTAATAGTATGGTGATTTTTGGTAACCCAGTAGGTAACTGTTCTGAGTAGAAACTGACCTTGAATTGAAGATAAAACCATGCTTCATCAGTGAAGAACGTAAAAGGTAATTTCATGTCGCCATTATGAACATGCTGCTAAAACCAACTGCAATAATTAACCCTACTTACCGGATCTAGTGGTTGTAATGCATGGACTTTTAATTTTCAGAGGTTTCGTTGACGCAAAAGCTGTCGTCTCGGAAATGTTAACCTCTTGTGCTAAATGTCTGAGCAATTTTTATTTGTGGGGGACATTAAAGAATAAAGTGTATGAATTAAATCCCCACACGTTAAAAGAATTGAAGGACAAAATCACGAGAGAAATACAGGCAATCAGTCAACGTCAACTTTAGTGAGTAAACCAGAATTGTTTTCAGAGATATAGGAAATGTGTTTGCATTGAAGGTCATCAGTTTCAACATCTGTTGTGATTCAGGTAAGTCTAATGCAAGTTAGTACAGCAGTTGGTGTTCTGTACCCGTGATTTGCTGGTCCTTTACACCTAATTCTGGCGGAGAGCGCAGCAGCCCTGGGCCAGTCCCTTGCTGCCACGGTGCGGTCTGGCAGGTCAAGGAATGCACAGTATTATAAGTAATCTCAAAGGAATGTTCAGACTTGAAGTTTTGTAATACATTGGTTTATTAAACAAAAACTGTTAAATTTGAACAAAATTTTTGTCACAATGTTTATAGTTTTCATAGAACTTTATACTTCACCAACTGGTACATATTAAAATTACAGAAAAATCACTCAATATTTATTTCTCCATTCTCAGTTTGTTGCTTACACGTACTCGGATTCCATATTCGGAGGAGGTTTCCAGGAAATATAGCGCTCTCTCTAAAACACATGTTTTCCTCATAGTGAACCACATGGATGCACATGAGCAATGTGCATACCCTGCCTTCAGTTTCCTAACACATTTCTCTTACACATTCACACACATAACTGTTCAAAATACTGCTTGCTGTACTCTGATATGTACAGAAGAAGTTAAACATATGAAATTAACCTTCACTGCCAAACAAAATGCTAAAAAACTTAACTTTTAACCTCATTAATGTTAACAAGTGAGATGCACTCTGCTGTGTCACATCCACTGCACATGCACGTCGTCTGAAGTTGACTGACATGATGCTGTTTCCCTGCTTGGCATGATGCACTCACAATACTAATTCATAGCAGACTGTTGTTTGAAACATACTCTTCAGCAAGCATTAGCCAATTGGATTAGTATACAGATAATAGAAAAGTTAACTGACGAACATTGGCAGGGTATGCAAGACTTCACCCACATCCATTGACGCTACACCCCTGCACAGAACCTTGTCATGCCGTTCATACTCACATACATACACACACTGATCTAAGCATCATAATCTATGCGATGTGATCAAGAGACATAGGACAAAAATTGATGCAGAAACAATAACATTGCTCCACGATTCTAATTGCGATAAAAGGATACAAATCTGCATAAACTGCCTGTAAGCTTCTGAGCTACTCTCTATTCGCACAGATATAAAGTCATCTGTGTCAAGCACTGATGAAATTTCTTCGCTGTTTAATGTTGCAGAGTTTGATTTTGATGCATCATCATTTCCTGTAAGAAAACAAATAACAACAGTTTACCATCTAGGCTAAGCTTCTGTATTGTGAAAGACTCACAGGTGCAGTTCTGATGCAAATACAACATTCTTTTAAGCTGCATTTACACGATGCCAGTTGTCAGGGCAGTTGTCCTCAAACAATTGCGAGACAGTTGCTGGCCAGTCCAGTTGAACGAGAACCCGTTCTCACAGGGAAACTATTGTGATGGTAGTAGATGGCAAGAAATGGCTGGATGTGCAGCGTCTGCTGTGTCCCGTGAGGAATTACGTTCAATTTATAATGATCTTTGCCGGAAATTTATTGCAGAGTCATGCAAAGTTCTAGTGGAGGAGTTAGAGAAAAAGAGGGAGTAGACAAGGAAATTGTCTTTCTATGGAAAAACCTATATATCCTGGACTTAACAACCTTTTTAATTTGACAATTTCCTCACTTTTCCCATTTTAAAATAGTTTCCATTATAATATAAATGTGATTCCATGTGTATTGAAAAGAATACATTTTATGTTTGGGAACTACCAAACATACAAACAGTAATTCCTGAGTATCCTCGAAAAACAGCAGTTGCAACCTTCAGGTTGATTACAGGACATGATTGTCTGACAAAACATTTAAACAGAATTGGGATATATTCTTCACCACTCTGTCCTCTATGTGATCTGCAAGAGGAAATGGACCGAGACCACCTTCAAATATGCCCGGCCACTTCTAGTGCCCCGTCCATCGGTGAAAAATATTGGAGAGCAAGAGGATTAATGACTTCATTGTCAGAAATCCAGCATTAGCTAACAACATGTATTGCATAAAAAATACAATTCTTTATGCAGCATTCCTGAGTCTTGAAGGTTTCAAATTCCTAGTGTATACTCATTATACATCTTAAGCTAATAACAACATTTAATTATCTGTTTTCTATAAGATCAAAACATTTACTTTAACAATCACATGGGATCCAATTTCATGGTCCTGTGGTTTTAATTTCTTTGCTACATGTTTTAATGCACATGCTTCTTTCAGTTTTTTTTCTAAGTTGCTTCTTTACACTGTTTTCTTCTGATTCGAGACATTCTTATCGACGTTTCTTTCACCATTACTTCCTACATTATGTAGGCTTGGCTGGTAAACGACTTAATTTTAGTCTTCACTTCATTTGCACCAAAGCCCTGAATGATTAATTGAAAGGCAATCTTGCACAGTGTCGTTTGGTGGGCATTTTTGTCCTTGTATAAGACGTCGTGCTGGTCCCACAAACACCGTTGCTCCCTATACAACTCCAACTTCATGTTCATATCATCACTCCACTTTGGAGCCATAATTACCCAAGTTAAAGTTTAACACACGAAGTTGTACTTAAAAACAGAAGCAGACTGGCTCAGCTATTGTCACACGACCACTGTCCTGTTCGTTCACACTGCACCAGTTGTCCTGACAGTACTGTATTCCAGGTGGGGGAAGCAGCTGGGCCCAACTGGTTGTCCTTGGTCTACTCTTCGAGACAATAGATTGCAATTGTGGCAATTGTGAGGGCAGTTGGCTACGCAATTGGACCGAAGTGTTCACACGTAGCCAATAGTCAACAGTCAACTGTCTTCTAACAATTGTCCCAGCAACTGGCATCATGTAAATGTGGCATTACTGACAAACTATGAGGAATACACATATTTAACATCATAAAACACACTTTGGCACAATTATATGCAGTTATAACTAGCAATAGTGTAATTCCACACAAGCATCACACCTGGAGATGGAACCATTTTCACAGCTAGCCATTTGTTGCCAGGACTGAGGGTTCTACGTTGCAAGGCATGGCCAAACTTCCGCAGACCAACCCTATCAAAAATTAATAAAATGGCATTGAAACAGTATAAAAGTTACTCTAGAGTGTTCCCCATAGTCGAAAAGCTCCCCAATACTGCATCAGAGAAAGATATTTATTGTTGACTCTCGTCACCTGTAGTAGAAGATTGTTTACGTTACGGCTGGTAATGTTTGTGTGCCATGTTAGCTTAGCTTTGGTTAGGTGTAGCTCAGTTTTTTAGGTTTGGGGATCAAGTCGAGAAAGGTGAGGGGCAAGGAGAGTGTAGAGGAGAGAAGAGGTGAAGTGTACAGAAACTGCATTTCAATGTCTTTTTTTATGAGTGTTATTTCTAAAATTTGTGGTTTTTTGCAGAACTTTGGGATTTTTTTTTTTGGCAGTATGAGGTCTTTTTTGGATGCTAGAATTTTGGGTACATATTTATAATGGATATTTTGGAATAACTTTTTTTCAACGGGGTTGGTCTGCAGAAGTTTGCCCCAAGGCATAGCCAGGGGTCCCTATGGGTCCCTAAGGTTGTTTTTTTATCAGAACAGCAGTTGCAAAGCGATGACAAAGCATAGCAGAAATATCAGTGATTACCAAAGTAGTGGATCCCTCATTTAACAACTTTTTGCAACTTGTACTGGCAACCACTCACTTCCTTCGCTCTCAAAATGATGTTAGTTTCTGCTATATAAGTAAGCTTGTTTAAAAGGATGGTTGGGTGGACCCAGTGGCATGTTAAATGTTGAGTTTTGACTCTAATACAAATTTTATGCTACATATTTCATCACTGTATGAAATTAATGAAACTATCTCCCCCATGGTTAATCTGACACTGACTACATCTTATCCCACATGAGAGTTAAAAATAGTATGTTAACCTGGCCTGAATATTTAACAGCATCTGCAATAAAATAAGTAAATATATCTACTTCTTTAAACTAACAAAAAGTTACGTGAATGAACATGCAATGAAAATAATGTACTATGATCTATTTTTCTGCAACTCAATTATTGTTTAAAAGCTTAGGGAGGAGCTGCACAGGTACATATTAATAGAATATTAAATTTACAGAAGTGTATAAGAATTATGTTCAATATTCATAAACTAGAAACTTGTGAAATGTGTTTATTAAGGATAACATTATAACTACTGTATAATTATGTGTGTATAAAACCATCCTCTTGACTGCAAATAGCACAAATGGTATCCTGATGAATAAAGAAATACATCCACATAACACAACACAAAAATGGATTTTCATACAATTAACAGTGAATAAAAAGAAAATAAACACTGATCCATATATTGTGGGTAGTGAAAGGAGTATCTTATTAATAAATGTTTGCATAAAGTGGATGAACTGTGATTTGAATTGTTTATATTTTGTGATATTATTATAACTGTTTTTTGTATACAATCATTTTGATTTGTATAAACGTAATAATTATCATAAATAGCCTCTGACAATGTCAGACACTGTATATGTTGCTTACAGCTGGGCCAAACATACAACATTGTACAATTATGTTTTGTTGGCACACTGAATTCATTGGTAAGGGTAAATGTAAAAGTGATGCACATTTGGTTTAGCTTCAACTGTACCTGTGATGAACATGTACGGTTTGAAAGTTTTACAAAACTGTTTGTTCTTAAATATCAATAATGTAGGGAAGATGCTAGGTTATGGGACTCTTTCTCTTTATGTAAGGGTACACACAGCCCATCTGAGGTGTTAATTGGAAACAGAGGAAAACCGATGCACAATATCTTTCAAGTTTAACATTTCAAAATCTGCAAGCACCACAAAAGATACACTGATATTCCAATATCGACGTACCTTCAACGAACACCACGAAAAGTGCATTTCTTGTCTTCGCAGTAGCTACAGCTTCTGCGATTCCACCCTGATACCATCGCATGATGTAATTTTAATGCCACTACGTATACAATTCGTACTGTACAATAATTTCGATAACTGAACTCAACACTTGGTCTCGATAAATACCGTGTCACCCTTGATGACGTATGAACTCGCTTAACTCGTTCATTGGAAGAACCAGTATACTACCGCACTTATTTCTATCCCAACTAGGTTTTGCCACAATGAACCAGGATTTATACACAAAACTAGAGGTTCTCTAAGCGAACCAGAGAGTAGAGGCAGGGAATGCCAACCCACCAACCATATTGTAGGCACATACAATAAACAGTATTATAGAGTGCAGATTTCTATGCACAAAAAATGCATGCATCTACGATATAAAAAAGCTTTGAGGAATAGTCAAACCATTTAAAGCTGTCAAATTCCGTTCTCTTTGCACGGCTAACATACAAAAAATGAACAGCGATGTTCCATCGCATCCTTAAAAGATGTTAAACTTAATTACCAACTTTGATTTTTAACCGACTTCGTTTTTTTTAGTTATGTTGTCCACAGACTGACACACACACTCACACGCGCGCGCGCACACACAAGCATGTACCTTTTTCTAAAATTTTTTGTTTGTTTCAGTGGACCTCAAAACATACTTCCGGTGAAATCTCGACAACGAATTTTTGGATTGAATACAGTATCTCCTCTGCTTACTACACGTAGTAGAGAAAGTAACAATAGTATTTATTCTTCTAGTGAACTTTAAGACTTGGCCACTTTTGGCTTTTATATATATTAAGATTTTGTCTTGTCTCTTAAGGTTTACCAGTTATGTGAATGCCACCCAGAATGAAGAGGACATTCTCAAAAAATACTAGATATGCGTTTCATTTGCGGTGAAAATATTTCAAACATGTGGTATTTTAATCAAAATCGTTGGAGCAATTTTTAGAAAGTTAAACTTTTCGAAAAATGTACCATATAAAGAGTAATCAGGGGTGGGGGATTTTCTTGATAATGTTCGTTGGCATCCCTGGTGCACCGTGAACCTTTCTCTAAAAATATCATCGGATTCAGGGTACCTCAAAACTTGCATTGCCAATGAAATCTTAATGTAAAATGTTTGGGGTTTTTTCCCCAAGTGGAGGAAAAATCCATTTACGGAGCCCCATGCGCTGGGATGGCACAGAGGGGGACTGTGGGCCTCACCCGGAGGTACTACCCACTAAAAAACCTCCACCGGATAGAAGTCAGGGAGGAAAGGTAAGGCAGTACCGCTATTGCACCTGCGGATTCAAGGAGCGGGTTTGTTGGCTGGCCGCATGGGCCGAAGCCAGGTGAGATGGTGCCAGGACGTACACATGGCCGAGGCCCTGAGTACGCCCTTGGGAAGTCAGGTATGGTAGTAAGGGAGAATTAGGTGAAGGATTTAAAAGGAATTGTGTGGTGATATTCAATGCCGCCGACGTCACACGCATATAGTCTAAGAGAGGCCCCACTCCACTAGTCCACTCGAAATTGAGGGCCACAGTTTCGCAGTATAGCCTTTGAGAAGCTGCGTCGGCAGGTGATGTGGGACGCCCACTAACACGGCACTGAACGTGCCGCGGTGCAGTGTGTGCGGTCCCGGCGATGAGTCAGTAGCAGCGGAGGCCGCTGGTGTTTCGGCTGGCGAATGCAACCCCTTCTTTATATACTGTGTGCGTACATGGTAGAGAAGAGTAGTTGACGACCGACCGCCGCCAAGTGAAGACGTCCCTGACCGAGCCAACATGCCGAAGAAAGGAACAAGAAGAACCGCTGTCTCAAAGAAGCCTCTTACACCGCCGGCATCACCACCAGCCTCGCCGCCAGCCCCGCCATCAGTCACCCCGCTGCCGGCCACACCACCAATCACACCGCCAGCCACACCGCTGCCATCAATAGACAGCGGCCACCGAGCAAATACGTCTTCGACTAACCTCCGCCGAGTCGACACTTTCGATGACTGCACATACACAACACAGTCACCAGTCAAGTACCATTCACCGAGGATGCAGAAATACAACGCTGTTGTACGTGGTGTACATCGACAACTACCAGACGCATACCTCCTCAGCACAGCCCAACATCGATGGCCATCTCTATTAACAGCAACACGTATCTACACAACCAAAGGACCATCACCGCTGATTCGACTGGAATTCTGGGACGAAAGTGACTACAGAGCTGCCTTGGACGACGGTTTCCCTGCCCTGGGGCAGGTACTCCCTGTCGAAGCCAGTCGAGACGTCCGACCCGTCCCATGCCGACGCTGCTGCCAGTATGGACATAACGCCGAGAACTGCACAAACGCCCCACGATGCCATTACTGCGGAGCAAGAACCTTCACAGCGACATGCAATAGCCACGACCTAACACAACGCCCCATCTACTGTGCCACGTGCGACTGCATTGGACACTTCACGGGACAAGTGGCATGTCCCAAGAACCCACGCCGAAAGCCCACCCGGCGCCGTGGCCGAGCGGTTAGCGCGCTCGCCTACCACCTAGGCGGCCCGGGTTCGATCCCAGGGACCCGCATGTGGTATTCGTGGTGGATGAAGCGGCGTCAGGGCGGGTTTTCTCCGGGTGCTCCGGTTTCCCCCGCCATCTCATTCCACCGGTGCTCCATCTTCATTCCATGTATCATCAGTGTCATCGCCTGCGGTGCCGTAGTAGTAAAAGCGGGCGTTAAACACTACAACAACAACGAAAGCCCACCACAGGTCAACCACAACCAACAACACCAGTCTTCAACTATTGGACCGACACATCCACAAGCCGGTCACACGCAGCCCACAGCAAACGACTCGCCGAACCGCTCAACTTCGAGACCGCCGAACCACACAACACCCAGAACGATCCACACTACAACATGGAAGCTCTACGACAGCTTCACATGATTATACAAGAACTCGTCAGACAAATCACAACATTGGAATCAGCCCTCGCCAGCACAATCAGCAGAGCACACACCACAGAGACAGCATCTCTACAACACGCCGAGACACAGACAGAGCCAACACAGGAAGAACAACAAGTGACTGAGCAACAAAGTAAACTACGAAAGACACAGACGGAGACACCACACGAAGAACAACAAGAGACCGAGGGCGAAAGAAGAAGACGAGAAATTCTATCTCAAGCAAAATTCTACATCACTCATGACGAATCTTGCGTAAGTTTATGCCGTTATCCTGGAGCAACATGTAGTAATAGTAATATATCCAGATCTCCCAACCAAGTTCATTTTGTATGTAAATAAAATAAAATTAATCCCGCGGCTGAAGAGAGCGTTTATGCTCTGAAACAGCCTTAGGATTACCCTGGGTGAGATCCCAGGGTAAGTCCTTAAATACTCCTTTAAAAAAAAAAAAAAAAAAAAAAAAAAAAAAAGGTAGAGAAGATAATGCTGCGAAAAGACGTGTGGTTTCGTTCGAAGTTCACGTGGTAATGTCAAGTTAATGTCGCTTCATAGTGAACACTGCATTTTGAGGTGTAACATAATGTCGCGTGTTGCATGTCGTCCCATTGTTAATTGGGCATAACATGCTTCTAGCAATAGATCAAATGAATAACTTTTAGCAGTTGCACTCAATTCTTATGCAATACTAGCGTAGGTTCATGGAGTAAGATATTCACCAGAATTGAATTGACATATGTATTTCGAACCCAAGGCTTATAATTAAAACTGTAGGTAAACCAATATTTCTAATAGTAGCTTTTTATTTTGGGTAAATAATTTGTACTAATGTAGGTACTACACAGAACTGAAAAATAGCATTTTAATGGAAAGTTCTAGCGAGATACAAAATAAAACAAATTTGATGCACACTTTCTCTACCCATTACAAATTCATGCTATTATATGTATAGTTATATATTACTCACATGAGCAGTGGTTCCTCTATCCACGTTATGTTATTCGTGATGCCTATAGATAAATATAAACAAATAAATAAGTGCAAAATATTGATTAACTTCATTCAAATGTTTATTTCAGAAGTACCCGGAATAAATTCTTGCGAAAGAAAAGATACTCGCATATCGCTATAAGGTGGGTGGCTTTGAAATTACTAGAAATGTCTTTATTCCTTGTGAGGAAGTGTTGGCAATGGTGATGCTGCTTGGCCATCTTGGTATTCGATTGTGAATAAGGTATTGTAAGATAAAACTTTTTTTGAGTGACATGGAGTAGTAATGGAATAGTAATTTACAATGCGGAGTAGTGTGGTGATAGACCTGATATGTCGTCCACTATATTTTAGGTTTTGAATAGAAATGTGTCTAATAGATTTACGATTTGCGCGTGTATGCCCAGCCTTTTAATCTCGCTTATGATCCAGAATAAGTCACTGTCAGTTTTAACAAGAGGAATCATGTGACGGTGCGTCGAACCTGGCTAAATACGGGGATACTCGGTTCTATAACGATAAAAGTAAAAAAGGAAGCAAGGCGTGTTACGGTTTGGATAGTATCGCTTCAGAAGTCGACCTTCGGTGGCAGGTATCGCGCAACGTCAGGCAGACTACTTTACAGAAATAAAAAGCGCTAAAATTGCGTAAATGTATATATGCGAGTCTCCGCGATGGCGGGGGGGGGGGGGTTGTTAATGAATTAATGACTTACATGTGCAGTCAGTTACTGATTATCAGACTATTATCTTAATTTTAATATAAAGAACAGTTTTTATTCAGCAGAAATTAATATCCATGGTTATCTGCAACAAATACTGTAATGTTTGAGAATAGAATAATGAATTGATATTGTTTGATCGCAAACTTCCACATGCGACCTGCCCCCTGAAAAAAAAAACTGCCGACGCCCACGAATGTATTTAGCCGTTTAGTCTTGGTCGCCTACCACATAGGTGGCCCGGGTTCGATCCCAGGGACCCGTGTGTGGTATTCGTGATGGACGAAGCGGCGTCTGAGCGAGTTTTCTCTGGGTTCTCCGGTTTCCCCCCGCCACTCATTCCACCAATTGCTCCATTATCACCTTTCCAATCATCGATTTCGCCTGCATTTCATATCATCCTCTTCCTCATTAGAGGCCCAAATGACCTAGCTGTCGACGGGCCCTTAAACACCACTCACTCACTCACTCACTCACTCTTCCTCATTATCATACCTGGTGCTTGGCTAACCACCTGCTTCCAGGACTTCACTCTGTCTGATCCAGAGGTCCCTCTGCTCCCTGACATGCGTCTGACCCTAGGCACTGGCTTGTAAGTTCTAGGGCACGTAAATCCTACATAAGGGAAGGGTAATCAGGTAAAGAAAAAAAAAATTTTTGTCACCTGACATGTTTGGATCATGCTTGTGTTACTGCTCTTTATTCATAATCTTTCTCTTTTATATTTATTTGTATTCAATCCCTTTGTTCTTTATCTGCCTATGCAACCCTTTCTTTATAATCTTTTTCTCCTGTATCTTTTTTGTTTCCTTATATTTTTTATAATCACTCACTATTATCACTTTTCTCCTTTTCGTTCTTTCTCT
Source organism: Tenodera sinensis (assembly GCA_030765045.1). NCBI lineage: Eukaryota > Metazoa > Arthropoda > Insecta > Mantodea > Mantidae > Tenodera > Tenodera sinensis. The sequence goes on from CM060974.1 coordinate 9,737,149, forward strand.
CCACGTATCCTACTTCATGTATGCCTCCATGGTTTCACTTTTGCGACTATATGCTTAATTTGACTGAACATATTATCTTCCTTCCCTCTGTTAATCCTAAATACAAGTTTCAAAACCATTTGCTGTGGCTCATCATACGGCAAGATATTTCAGTTGCTGATTTGTTCTTATCTTTCCACATATGATAGATGCCTTTCTGATCTTGTGTCTTTTCACAACTATACTTTACATCTGTTTTTTTGTCTTTGCACTTACACATATCCACTGCTGTGTAATCTTCTTCAGTCATATTTTCCCCCTTATTTTTGGAATTGCCCCCTTGTGTTCACTACCATAATAACATCTCTTATTGTCCATGAATGTATAATATAAGGTCTTTTAAACAGTTGTAAGTTGTTAACACCATTTCCACTAACTTATTTTGGAGCAATGTGTTCAATGTCTAGCACAGATGCAAAACTTATTATTTTGTTTACTATGCTTCAAATATGAAGTTTAAGATTAAACATTTAAAAATATTTATGCTTATTGCATTCAAAACTGATGAAATATTCAGTAACATCAGAAATACTGAGTCTTCTTGTTCTTCTTCAACTTCCCTGTTCTACCACTATCGTGGCATCAGGGGTTTACCTCGGATCCATTTTTTAAACTCTTATTCTATCCTCTGCTAGTCTATTGAACTGGTTCGAAGTCATTCCAATTCTTAATCCATATTTCATGCATAGCCCTTGTCTATTTATCTGCCTCTTTCCAAGGCTCACATTTTCCTTTTAAATCCAACTTTACTTAAGTTGGGGGATTAGTCCAATGCTTAAGGTCCTTGTTTTATCTCTAGGATACTTGGGTAGATCCTCAGTTCTTGAGGTAGGCATTGGGCATTTCCTCCCAACCCTGAAAGGTTTGGTTTTCCCACCAATACTTGTTGTTAGCTAATGCTGGATTTCTGACAATGAAGTCATTAATCCTCTTGCTCTCCAATATTTTTCACTGATGGATGGGGCACTAGATGTGGCCGGGCATATTTGAAGGTGGTCTCGATCCATTTCCTCTTGCAATTCACATAGAGGACAGAGTGGTGAAGAATATATCCCAATTCTGTTTAAATGTTTTGCCAGACAATCATGTCCTGTAATCAACCTGAAGGTTGCAACTGCTGTTTTTCGAGGATACTCAGGATTTACTGTTTGAATGTTTGATAGTTCCCATCGTTTATTCTTTGATTTTTCATAGTAATATTGTTCAATAATTTTTTTGTATTCAGAGTTGACTAATCTTTTAGCTGCATAAAATGGTAGATTAACTATAGATTTCTGTACACTACTGGTACCCCTCTTTGCAAGAAAATCAGCTTTGTCATTACCACTCAGTCCACAGTGAGCTGGTATCCATTGGAAGACTAGGTGTTTTTGAAGTGCTGTTAGATGAGTAAGGATTTTCCAACACTCTATAATTGTTTGGTTTTTCGGTGACAACTTTGGAAGTAATTACTATAATTGCTGCCCTGGCATCCGAGAGAATAACTGCTTGCCGAAAATGTGAAATTCTGTACAAAAGATTTTGTAGGGCCATTCGAATTGCTTCAATTTCTCCATCAAAGTTTGTAGTTCCATAACTTAAAGATTTGTAATAGGAAAAGAGCTGACAGGTGACTCCAGCCCCTGCTCCATCTCGGTTTGATATCAATGATCCATCAGTATAAATATGGAGCCACTCATGTTCTGGAAATCTAGTATGGATTGTCTCTAATGCCAATAATTTTAGAACACTAGTTGGAGTATCACTTTTCTTAACTTCCTCTGTCAGGTGTAAATAATATATCACATATTATAATGTTTGTGTCGGATTGATTTTGGATATAAAGTTTCCCTTCGAATTAGGAAGGTTTACATTTTTCTTGATGTCTTGAATTTTGGAAAGAAAGCTCTTCTGAGTCTTTAGTGTATGTGTAAAATTTCTCTTGTGCCATGTATTGAATGGGAGTCTGATCAACTTTTTGTGTTGAATAAGAGCTGCCTGTTCTATTTCATATTCAATGGGGTATTGGTTGGTTAGTATTTCCATAGCTGCTATTGGTGTGGTTTTGATAGCACCTGTAATTAGTCTCAAACTTTGGTTTTGAAAGATTTGAATTTTTTTTTGTATTTGCTGTTGTAAGAACTTCACTGCAGTAAGTAAATAATGGCTTTATATATACATTGTATGTTGTGTTAAGAGTTGCTCTGGAACATCCCCACTTATTCCTGTTAGACGTTTTAACAGTGAAAGGCACCTTTCTGCTCTTTGTACTCGGGAGGCTGTTTGCAGTAGTTTCCCACTGAGCAAAGGGGTCACCACTTCCCTACATTGCAAATGCTGAATCTTGTGCACTATAACACAAACACAGAAAAACATGAAATGTATTACAAAACTTGGCTATTCTGTATTGTAGCGGGGAAGCTTCTGCAAACAGTGGTGAAGGCATAGTCTAGAGGGCTTGAGCATTTCCAATGGAAGAAGGATGCACATTCTGAAAATAGCAATACTGTGTAATCATGTAACCAAAATGACAATACACTAATGTATGACAAACTTTGAAGAAGTAGTAGTAACACTAGGAAGAAAAAGAATAGTAATAATGATAATAAGAAACCAAAGACTCATGCATGCGCTGATAATGCCAACTCCGTGTAATGAAGGTGGTACTGTCACATTGGCAACCACCATCTAGGCCATACTTTTGCCACTGCTTGCAGAAGCTTTGCTACTAATGTACAGGATAGTTCAAAGCTTAATTCCGTATCAAGTTAAAATATACTAATTGTGTATTTGTATTCAAATTTGATTTTTAACAGTAGGTTTCTTTGTCTACAGACTTGTAAGTGAAGTTGAGACCTGTGCCATCAGATGCAGTAACACATATGAAATGGATATCAAAGAAGAGGATGATCTCTCGCTTAACGCAGCCTTAGAGAACGAGAGAGAGTTATTCGTCAAGAATGTTGCCATGAAGACAAACAGTGATGATGATTGTGACATGGCACTCAAAAGAGAAATTAAATCAGAGACCGCTTTTCCAAACTTCTCTTTACGGAAATATACAGAATTGCTTGCTGAGGATCCTGTAATGATCATTAAGAATTACAACAGTGATGATGACCTCAATAACAAAATAGAAATTAAGGAAGAGCCTTTGTGGATGGAAACACAGACTTCATCTGTTTGTGACATTAAGGTAAGTTTTGTAGAAATCGACACTACTTTCCAGTTAGGTTAATTTTACACTGGATAAAATATTTGTATTATATAATACAACATTGGCCATTGTTGGAAAAGGATGTTTTTACTTTTATAGTGTTCTGGAATTAAAGTTCTACGTATGCAGCAAAAATTAACTTGTTTTTGGAAATGAATGCAGTCTACAGAGGTGCCAACAACATGCACACGTCTAAGCATAAAAATCTATGTTACATTGCTTGCAGTGCAAGCATGGCAATGATTTACAAATTGATATGGAGTGAACATTTAAAGTACATCAAACATAATGTCGTATCGAACAATGAATGAATGATATGATGCTCAAATGAACCTGAGGTGCATAGGGCTTAAAGTTACCCAACATTTGTCTTCTCAGGATAAGGGAAAACCTCGGAAAATCTCTTATCCAGAGAACTCACCTTAAGCAAGATTTAAACTCGGGAGCTCTTGGATGTGAGGCAGACATGCTACCACCACACCATAGAGGTGGTCTGGTTGTTCTGATGCCGTCGGTGTGTTTCAAATCAAAAAGTAGGCATGCACTCAGACATTACTAATGATAACAATAACCATTGTCACCTAGTGACGGAAAATAGATGCAAGTGAGTAAGTGGATCCACTTTTTACAGTGCAGCACTGCCCCATTAGCAACAATAATCTTTATTGCCGTATTTATAAATATACAAGAAATGTAAACTTGAGCATTTATTGAGATTTTTGTGTAGTTGCTCATTAAATCTTCTTCTTTATCTGATTACCCTCTCCGTATATAAGACTGACACCCCTAGGACTTATAAGCCAGTACCTAGGGTCAGATACCTTCTCAGGGAGCAGACAAACATATGGACCGGACAGAGTGAAGTGGACAGGATGAGACTGAGGAGGATAATATGAAATATAAGTGAAATGGATGAATGGAAAGGTCATGGTAGAGCATTTGGTGGAATGAGTTGCTGGGGAAACTAGAGAATTTGTCTCTGATATGAGACTGCCTTTGTGGTTTACCAGGAGAAATATGAACTGGTTTAAGAATTTAATGCCATTCTGGCAGTTTGTCACAATAACTCAGTGGTAGAGCAGCCGCCCGGTAAGCGGAAAGTCTGTGGTTCAAATCCTAGTTGTGGCATTGAATTTTTAAGTTCCAGTTCTACCTCTCAAACTTCCCCAATTGCTTGTTTTCATGCCAAATATTTTCCATCTAATATAATATAGCAATTTATAAATCAAACCTGTTCTTTAAAAGCATGTTACACAGGAAATCTTAACTAATTTTGTATAAGTAATTATGTGAAACTATACATTTGAATTGTTCTGTTACAGGATGGGGATTTCTTTCCAGTAAGATCTCCAAGGTAAGAGTTAATGCTTGGAAAAGGTTTTAATTGAGAAGTCTTTTTGCTTCTTGTGTTAGATTTTGTTTTATTCCTTATATTGTGGCAGATGTCTCATGTACCTGAATTGATGTAGTTGGAACTGTAATAAAAAATCCATCAAATTTCTTATTGAAATTTGTCTTATGCCTCATTCTTGTATGATTTGAGTCCACAGATATGTGTATGGTTTTATAGCCTTACACAACAGTGGATCAAATAAATACATTTCTGAGTTTTACTTTCTGTGCTAAAGTACATTTATATGCTACAAAATTTGGCCAACAGGTGCACGGCCCATCTCTCGGACATGTATTGTACTCTTGGCTGGTAGTTGTATGGCCCGTCTCATGGTCACATTCATGGACGTCAAACCAAATCCCAAATCACATTAACAACTATCAGAATAAACATAAAACATTCCTTATCACAGGACATGTTGGAAATGCCAACCATCTGCATCAGTTCGTTTACGGCATCCCCTGAGAAAATTTTCATTCACATACATTAGTTCAGCTTCTGAAATAGCGTTAATTTCTCATATTTTGTTTTGTGAAAGACGCATTAGAGATTTTCGAGGGGACCATTTTAACACTTCTCTGTTTTCATCTAATCTCTGTTCCATAAGCACATGCCATTTTACCTTTGTTTTCCTATCACAAATTGATTCCATCTCCCTGAATTTATTTACATGCTAACAGACTATGTTTCTACTCAGAACATCCACACCAGGAAATTTAGTTTCAAATTGTCAACAACTTCCCTGCAATATGATGTAAGCACTAATGTGTTGTAACATTCTTTGTTGCTTAAGGAAACATTGAAGCTATTAACACTGAAACAACAAAATCTAAAATAAGAACAAATTAGAAACTAAAAGTTTCACTTATCTTAGTAATATTGCAAGAAGTTCCTGAGTTCAAGTTACAACTTGACACAAAATGTTTAAAGTTATGTTAAGTAGATTTTCCGGGTTTGTGGGCCGTGGTCGAGTTGGATTACCTTCCTCCGATGTTTCGCTGAAAACTGCGTCCAGCATCTTCAGGGTCAACCTCTGTTATTAGCGGCCCACAAACCCGGAAAATCTACTTAACATAGTTGATAATGCCGGCCGTGAAAGCCTCAGCACTTATATTATGTTTAAAGTTGTATCCAACTTACTTTCAAAGCTTTGGGGGATCCAAACCAAGGGAGTCAGGGTGGTGTGAATTGTTGTCGGGCCCCTGGGGGGGTTTAAGTGTTAAGTTACCACCAGTTAGTTTCCTGTGACGTAAAAGTAGTATACACTTTTCTCATGAGAAACATTTCATCCATTGTATATCCTCCTGACTGTGCACTGGCTTGTTGGCAATCCCTTTGGTATGAATATATCTTCTCACCAAGTTTAATCAGCAGGAGAAATTATTTTGAATAGTTGCTGATGTATTTCCGTCATACAGCACGCATTGCTCATATTGCCAAGAACGTCAGAATCTACTTCCCAATAATAAGGTTTTTTACTTTTAAAGGTTTTATTAATTATTTAACTACATGGCTAAACAAGTCAATTCAGTTGTAAGCAATAACATTGTTGTTTTGCACATAGAATTTTTAACTTCAAGTGACAAGGTGTTACATATTTTTCAGCATGTATTTATTGTTAAAAAAGATTCTGTTTTGAGATTTGTTTCTATGATTATTGTACTTAATTGATGCTAAATATTCCAACATTTCAGATTATGTGCATATGCAGTTTTTAGTCATAGCAGAAGTGAATCACCAAACTCCTCTACTAAAGTCTCAGGAAAAGATGCAAACTTCTATAACGTAAAAGATAATCAGGAAGGCCAAGAAACTGTTGTCACAAAAATACTAACCATAGAACATGTTCACTCAGAACAGTCTGGTCAATGCACTGATTTGATTTCCAAGGGCAAAGAGCCACACAGGTGTAAGACAAGTGAGAAGTGCTTTACCCAAATGTCTTGTTTGAAAAGTCATCAATTTATTCATAGAGATGAAAACCCACATAGGTGCAAAATATGTGATAAGAGCTTTACTCGAATGTCAAGTTTGAAGCAACATAATTTTATTCATGATGGTAAAAAGCCATACACGTGTGAAATTTGTGATAAAAGGTTTACTCATTTGTCAAGCTTGAAGCAGCATAATTTGATTCATGATGGTAAAAAGCCACACAAGTGTAAAATTTGTGATAAAAGGTTTACTCATTTGTCAAGCTTGAAGCAGCATCATATGACTCATGACGGTATAAAGCCACATAAGTGTGAAATTTGTGCTAAAACTTTTACTCAGTTGTCAAGTTTGAAGCAGCATCAGTTGATACATGACGGCAAAAAGCCACATAAGTGTGAAACTTGTGGTAAAAACTTTCTTTTGTTAATACATTTGAAGCAGCATAATTTGATTCACGAGGGCAAAAAGCCATACAAGTGTGAAACTTGTGGTAAGGACTTTACTCAGTTGTCAAACTTGAAGCAACATAATTTGATTCATGAGGGTAAAAAGCCACACACGTGTGAAATTTGTGATAAGAGGTTTACTTATATGTCAAGCTTGAAGAAACATACTTTAATTCATGAGGGTAAAAAGCCATACAAGTGTGGAATTTGTGATAAGAGCTTTACTCAGCTGTCAAATTTGAAGCAACATAATTTGATTCATGAGGGTAAAAAGCCATACACGTGTGAAATTTGTGATAAGAAATTTACTCACTTGTCAAATTTGAGGCAACATAACTTGATTCATGAGAGTAAAAGGCCACTAGTGTGAAACATAATAACAGCTTTACTTGTCAAACTTGAAGCAACATAATTTGATTGTTGAGGGTAAAAAGCCACTAGTGTGAATTGGAATCACATTAAAATAGGATTTGAATCGATTAATAACACTCAATTTTTAAAATTCCCCGGATCATTATCCAGAGGCTAGCTTTGTTTCATTATCAACTGGACATCGACTGAACTTGTAGAGGTTGGTTTCTCCTGTAGACTGCTCTGGCTGTGGTTTTAAGAACTTTGTAACAGATCGCTTTATGATGTATTAAAATTGAAAAATCTTTGTTTTTCCAAATAAAGATCTGTTCCCACCTTTCTCTGTAAAATTTTTAACAACGACCCACTAAAAGTTGCCTTATCTGGCCGTGGCAACTCGCTTATATAGCCAAAAATTAGGTTGCAGCAATTTCTCTCGAAATTGAAGTTTCGCAAAGGTTCTCAAACTGCCTGGAAACAGCCTCTGTTTTTTAACTAACATTGTGGCACATTGCATAGCAAAGCCGTGCTGTGAAGTGGCTGAGCTTGAGTCTGCTTTGATGTGCTTCATAACTAATAAAATGTGTATCTGTGCAAATGGGAAAGCACAAGACAGACAAAACCTTACTACATAAAAATGTAAATGTCTTAAGAACTACAATTCCTTTGAAGTAACTTCTGTTACGTCAGCCATTTCTGAAATATCCGTAATTTGTTGGAACATTTCAATACTGTTACTATTCACTTGTTCCATACATGTCATGCAAAAATTAGAATTTTAAGCGAGCACGTTTTTAGGACTACCGCCATCTTTAAACAGTGAAGTAAGAGACACATGCTGTAAAGTAGGGGATATTTCGCAAAAATAAGAGATACTGAGAAATGCTAAGGAATTGTCAATATTTGAGAAAATTTCTGTTCCATGGGAATATGCATTTTTGTATCAAGAACTGTACAAAGGTTCAGTGCAATAGCTTAAATACTTTTGCAGAATGAAAATAATGAAAATGCAAGTTTCAGAAAACTGCGCACCCGGGAAATAACGCTTTGAACAAACACGTTTCACCTAGTTCTAGATGGAATTTAAGCTTGAAAGCTTAGACATCTCATCATGTCTAATTTACTTATATAAAGTAATACAGAGAAAATTAATTTTTCGGCCCCAAACACATACATCACTGCGTAACATTTTCCATAATTAAATTATTTGCTTCAAGAATGTACGTTCTAGTGGTTTGAGAGAATGTTAAATATAAGTGAAAGAAACAAAAGAAGTCTGATATGTTGTACTCGCATGTATTCTTACAAACTCTTAGCTTCATGTTAGTTGAGATAAACATTTACAGAAATTATCTTATTGCTTATTTCTTTGTAGCTGTAAGGGGACTATGGGAATACAGTAGGTTTTGGACGATTGTCGAATTCTTTTAACACTGATGGCTACAATTATGAAGGCTTTGAAATTCTGTTCTATTTCCTCAGCCAAGAGATTAGAAAAAGCGAGTAACGACCTCCCATTTGAGAAAAGCTGAGTGTTGCAAAACTCACACAAATAATTAGAAATATCTCTGAAATAGTTAACTCCACAAAAAAAATCATTTAGGCATAAATTGTTTTAATGAGATCTACATTTCTTTACAGTAAGATCAATATACCTTTAAAGGACAGAATGCTATGCAATAGCTTTGAAATTCCGTGCTCTTTACATGGCCATGATAAAAAATAGTCACTAACCGCTCAAAAAGACGGGGGGAGCACGTATTTGAAATTTAAACCAATAAACAAAGGGAAAATGTCCCTGATGGCCAGACGAACCTTTGGTAAATCATAGATACTCAAATCAAATATGATTTGATTGTACAAGACAGTAGTGATATCCATAATTACCTATGGATCACTGGTATGGTGGTCCAAAGTTAGTCAAAAAAGGCAGTTAAAACTTTCTATTGTTCAAAGATTCGTCTGGCTGTGCATAAGAGGGGAAATGAAAAGTATAACTAAAGAGGCAATACAAGAGCAATTCCCTTAGCTGCGCAGTGGCAACTCTTCACCAGAAAGGCTGATGAAAGGGGAAGTTGCGCAATCATATAAGCGCAGAAGTCATCTTTCTGCCCATGAAGAAGTGAAGCTCGCTGGCGTAGCTTTAGTGCATATTGTTAATGAATGTATACAGCTATCGCGAAATGAAGTGATCGCAAGTTATCTCCACATGGGCATAGCATGACGTCATTATGCGGGTACAGTGCAAACACAAAACACACTGTCTACAGCGCATAGTGTCTCGAATATGTTCAATAGTTCTACAGAGCAATGCCAGCAGCATGAAAGTCGAAATATTCACGTATTGCTGAAATTGTACAAGAATTTGGGAGTGAGTGTTTTACAGCAAATGGTGACAACGTTGAATGTAAGTTATGCAAAAACTTTATCGGCAGTATTCCTAGGTCAACTGTAGCGTGCCTCCTCTGTGTTGTGGTCATGTGTCAGTCTGACTCCTCCCACTTCCTATAGTCCAAATTCTGCAACTTTTTTTGCTGTATGAAGGTTCGGTCCCTGCTAATGGCATCATATATGTATAAAAATTAGCTTTATAATGAACAAGGTAATTTCACTATAACTACGGCTATGACCGAACAATTACTTTCATGTCAACTGCAATTGTTTCAGCTGCACGCTGTTGTGGTAGTGCTTATTCATTCGCGGTAAGCTGGCCCGTCTACTCCATCCTCTCAGTTGTTGCAGAGAGGGAGGGAAGGAAAGCAGCTTGCCCTATGCGCAAAAGTTGTTCATGTCTCACCTCACGACCTATACCCCTTCAGCCGCAATGGATGTTCTCCTTAGCCTGCCCCCTAATGATATTTATACCAAAGGGAATGCTGCAGGTGGTGCACGCAAAACTGGCTCTGCCACGAACGAATTAAAGTGCGTCAGTGCACACTGCTCATTGTCATCTGTTATTGCAACCAAGGTTTGGTATTGTATTGTCTGTGCCAAAGCCTTGAAGACTTGGTTAAGACGTGTGAAGTAAATATTATCAAGATGTATTCTCTACAAGAGAGAATCGCAATAGTGCAGGTTTGCGTGTCTACCGTTAAGGAAATGCAGGGTATTTTTGCAAATTTCCTGACGTTTCCATACCGACAAAGAGCAGCATAGAGAATTTGGAGAAAAAGTGGCGTACAACAGGTTCAGTTGCAAACGGGGGAAAAAAATCCGCGCACGAATGACTCAAGAGTCCAAAGAAGTCGACACGGAAATTGTCCCAAGTGAACCTTTCAGATAGGTCTTGTCAACGTGTTTTACATGACAGGAATGAAGCCCTACAAAATTACATGTCCTAGAACTGAAGGAGGAAGATAAGGAAAAACGTGTTTTATAGCACGTCAAACAATTGGGAGTGGAATGTGGGATTATATGCTGTAATTCATGAATGATAAAGCCTGGTTCCATCTGACAAGACATGTGAACTCCCAGAACATCAGATACGGGTCACAACCAATCCTTATACGATTCACGAATCTCTTCAGGATAAAAAAAAATCGGAGTATGGTGTGCTGTGTCAGCAAGTCCGTGGGTCCCATACATATTGAAACAGTAAACACTGATGTGTACATGCGAGTATTTGAGGAATTTTATGCGTAGTTGACGCCCCATAAGCATTTGTGTGATAACAGGATGGGGCAATCTGTCACACTTCATGCAAATGATTCTCACCAATTCAGGAAGGATTCGCACAAGAAAGGACTGTTGGTAAAGGATTGCGGCCTCTACATTCGCCAAACCTAACCCCTCGTGACTTTGCTCTTTATACGTATATTTATACATGTTCGTGGCAGGACGAGTCGGTTTTTCGTGCGCCATCCTGTAGGTTCAGTGCATATCAGCTGAGCATAAATTCAAAGTGATGACAATTTCTCGAGCTAACAGCCAGGTAAAATTTGGGCAACTGCCCAAGTTTTTAGGGACTAACTCTGCTGCCATCCTCAGGGGACGTAATTAGTCTAGCTTCAGTTCCCCTACTTAGGTCCCCTGAGGATGGCAGCAGAGTTAGTCGCTGAAAGCTTGGGCAGTTGCCCAAATTTTACCTGGCTGTTACCCCGAGAAGCTATCATCAGTAACCACGCGGAAAAGTTCCAAACCATTAAATTCAAAGTGCACAACCCCAGTCAATTGGGGCATAACGGAATCACAAATATAATCCATAACTCTGAATCTGATATGGGCAGTGATTACATACGTTACCTAGATTAAATTTTGACACTGTTCAAGACAGTATGAGAAGGAAATCAGAACAAAATACACTGTCCAGACAAAAGTCTGATAGAGATGACCCCAAGATGGAAAATGGCTCAGGAAGTGGAATACAAGGGACATCCAAGTGCGACATTTGGCTTTCCGCTTGACAGTCAGGCGGCTATGAAAACAATAAAATGCCAAGTTTCCATATAAAATTTAAGTTAGGCTGGGGTGGTCTGACTAACCTTATTTTACTGGCAAAACACAAGGTTACGCTTGGGTGGGTACCAGGATCAAAGGGAATTACAGGTGATGAGAAAGCAGTCATCCTGGCTAGGAAGGGATCTACTCAGACATTTACTGAACCACAATCAATCTGGCTAGGAGGGGATGTACTCAGGCATTTACTGAACGAGAATCAACCTGGCCAGGAAGGATCTGCTCAGGCATTTGTGGACCAGAATCAGTCTGGCTACGAGGGGATCTGCTCAGGCATTTGTGAACCAGAATTAGTCTGGCTAGGAGGGGATCTGCTCAGGCATTTACTGGACCAGAATTAGTCTGGCTAGGAGGGGATGTACTCAGGCGTTTACTGTCTGGCTAGGAAGAGATCTGCTCAGGGATTTACTGGACCAGAATCAGTCTGGCTACGAGGGGATTTGCTCAGGCATTTGTGGACCAGAATTAGTCTGCATAGGAGGGGATCTGCTCAGGCATTTGTGGACCAAAATCAATCTGGCTAGGAGGGGATGTACTCAGGCATTTACTGAACCAGAATCAACTTGGCCAGGAAGGATCTGCTCAGGCTGGACCAGAATTAGTCTGGCTAGGAGGGGATGTACTCAGGCATTTACTGTTTGGCTAGGAAGAGATCTGCTCAGGCATTTACTGGACCAGAATCAGTCTGGCTAGGAGGGAATCTGCTCAGGCATTTGTGGACCAGAATCAGTCTGGCTAGGAGGGGATCTGCTCAGGCATTTGTGGACCAGAATCAGTCTGGCTAGGAGGGGATCTGCTCAGGTATTTGTGGACCAGAATCAGTCTGGCTAGGAGGGGATCTGCTTAAGCATTTACTTAACTAGAATCAATCTGGCTAGGAGGGGATGTACTCAGGCATTTACTGAACCAGAATCAACCTGGCCAGGAAAGATCTGCTCAGGCATTTGTGGACCAGAATAAGTCTGGCTAGGAGGGGATCTGCTCAGGCATTTGTGGACCAGAATAAGTCTGGCTAGGAGGGGATCTGCTCAGGCATTTGTAGACCAGGATTAGTCTGGCTAGGAGGGGATCTGCTCAGGCATTTGTAGACCAGGATTAGTCTGGCTAGGAGGGGATCTGCTCAGGCATTTGTAGACCAGGATTAGTCTGGCTAGGAGGGGATCTGCTCAGGCATTTGTAGACCAGGATTAGTCTGGCTAGGAGGGGATCTGCCCTGGCATTTGTGGACCAGAATTAGTCTGGCTAGGAAGTATCTGCTAAGGCATTTACTAGGCCGCAATCAGCCTGGCTAGGAAGGATCTGCTCACGTATTTACTGGACTAGCATCAGCCTGGGTAGGAAGGAATCTGCTCAGCCATTTACTGGACCAGAATCTCTTTGGCAGTCCTATAAATTCTGCCTGAAAAAACATTGCAGAGTGGGTAAGTTATCACCACCAATTGTGGTGGAAGCGAGCACAGTGAACTATATATCACCCTCACCTACTGGAAGTTTACTTAAGCTAAATAGAACCCAAATAACCCTGATCACTGCGTTTTTGACGAGACATTGTAGAGGTGACTCCCTCTATTATAAGCAACAAATATGAAGAATTTGGTAAAAGAAGATATGATGTACTGCACATAATTAACCCAGATGAACAATCTTCTTAAAGAAAATTTGTTTAAAAATCTTTTGGGATTCATAAGTAAACAGGTGTATTTAATTGAAAACCATAAAGTAAGGAGATAATGCAACTTCAGTGTTAAGGGTAATGTTAATCTGCCTCCTCGTTTACATACATCATTCATCTTTTATCACGTGTGTCCACCATCACTGATAACATGAGTCCATTGTATGATTATACACTGCAGTATGGGACATACTTCTAAGTTTTAATATTTAATTGCACAATATGCAGTACTCCAAGTTGTTTGGTGGTTTAGATTATACTTTGTATTTCTAGAATTTTTCCATTTTTGGATAGGATGTTCATGCTACAGCTTGAATGGTTGCTTTAGAATCTGACAAGATAATATTCTTGCATGGTTGAGCCAAATAAGTTTTGGTGTGAAAGATAAATAGCTAAAGCTTCACCATCAAAATTTCTTTTATTTCTTCCAGCATATTTGTTGTTGCTAATGCTCTTCTAACTGGATTTTCTCCATTTTTCTATGAGCTTTCCAATAATATTTTCATAGTTGAACTGGAGCAATAGCATTAATTTTTGTAATTGCCATACATTGGAGCAGATGGTCTTCCAGCATGTTGGTAGAAAGAGAAGCACTTGCAGGTTGCACCAGCTCCATATTCATCTAAGAAGGATCCATCTGTATTAATGTGTCCAGTTTACAGAAGGGTAAATTGTGTGTATAGTTTCTAAAGCTAAAGCCTCAGCCATGTCTGGAGGAGTTTCTCTTTTACTAATGAAATTATTTAAATTTGGATTACAATCAATGCTGAAAATCAATTGAGCTGATACCATATATTATGTTCTCTTCATTTTTTTGTTGGTATTTCTAGTTTTTCTATTAATTTTGCTACTTCTTGTATAACTCCAACTTGAGTTCCATAGTTAGGTTAGATTTGCCCATTTGTCTGAATCTAGGAGCCTTTTTAATTTCTCATAGGTAACTAACGCTTGTTCAGGCAACTGTTTCTCAATCTTGAAGACCCTGGGTGACATCATACAGGGAAGATCAGTTTGTGTACAGAGTAAACGTCTAAGGACTTGCAATGTGCCTGGAATTTGCGAGCAAGTAAACAGTATGTAAGCAGCTCCAATCTCTGTCCCAACTGTGCAATACCATCTTCATGAACACGGTTTAAAAGGGTGCATAGCTGCCGAAAAACCTTTATAACACAAACAAAATAAGGTGAAAATATTGCAACATAAAAACTGGAGCATGCAGCAATGGTTCAAAGTGTTGTGCACAATGAATTTCAGTTTGAAGTATGTATTTATGGCCATCATCAAATTTTTGTTTGCCAACTTCATGAAAAATATATTAAGCATAAGTGCGTGATAGTAATGGTGAAGCATGGTGGAGGGTCGGCCATGGCGTGCAAGTTTTGCAGGTGATAAAGTCACTTATCGAGTGTGAATTAATAGAATGTTAAAGAAGGAAGGATATCAAAGAATGCTGTTCCACTGAACATACATCATGGGTTTGTTCTGTACCAGGACAATGATCCCAGACATGCATCTAAATGGTGCAGAGGATGTCAACAGAAAAGAGAAATGTGGGGAACTGAAGAATATAATTTGGTCAAGTCATTCACCTTTGAACTCTTAAGAGATGAACTTGACAGATACGTCAGAAAACTGAGCTCATCTAATCTTGAAGATCTATGGAATAATTTACAGACATACAAAATATTATATCTAGAATGCTAATAGTTTGTGCAGCTGTTCTGAGGGCAAAGGGTGGAAACTTTGAAGAGGCTAAAATCTAAACCATGTTGTATTTTACATAATAGAGTGAAAATATTTATTTTATTGGCCTATTTAGTTTCTTCGAAGTGTTTGGCCATTGAAGTAAAGTATATGGTGTTTTTTATAGGGGGTCAAAAACTTTTGATGGCAATGTAAGCAGCAGAAAAAGTAAAGATGGGAAAGTGTCCGAGGTTTTGGAGTACAAAAATATGGTAAGTCCAGTAAAACACAAAAAAGACTAACAAATCCTTCATTTATTTGAGGAGGCATAACAACTGATGAAACTTCCAGAAATATATTTTCTGGGGGTTTTCTTTGTATTTATTGCTCAACCTTATTTGTGGAGAAAGCTTTTAAAATTGCAAATCAGTTAGTCATATCCTGTCTTTTCTTTCTCAGAAAAAATACCTGCATTGTACAGTAACTTATCACAGCAAGTTTCACTTTTGTTCATCAGCGACTTCAACCACCTCTTGCTCATGTTTAACCTGCTCAAAAAAGTTAAAGGCATGTGTGTGGTGGCCAATGCTCAAGCAGAACACTGTTGCCAAGCGTAGTGTGCGTACCAGAAGAGGTTCTGTACACAAGAGCACATTCACTTGTCTCAGCTTCAAGGGACATATTCACATGTTCAGATCACAAACACTGGAGAAAAGATATGCATATAATAATAATTTAATGTAATATTAACAATATTCCAGCTCGAGTTTGACACACGACTTAACGAAGCCATTCACTTTAACAAAATAGCACACCACTACTCTGAAAACTAACTGAACATAAACTCAGTCTGTTTCAAAGTGCGTGCCTTCTATTTTCATAGTAGGTGCAGTTTATTTATGCTTGAAAAAAGTGTTGTGAGGAAGGAATGGTATTGTTTTTCAGGCTTATCTGTGTGGAATGGATATTGGGTAACCATAACCATGTGAAGATAAAACGTGCATCACTTGTGTTCTAAGTATCGTAGAGGCAGGATTTTTGTATGGTCATGACCAAAAAATAAAATTCTTTCTTATTATAAGTTTGGCCTCTTCAAATACTTATCCAAGCGTAATGTAATGTTCTCAGTTCAGGCGCATGAGATGCGCGTACCACATTCGGCAGTGCTGGTAGGAGGGGCAAGCTTAGGATTCGCTGGAGTCTGCAGTACAGCTCACCTCCATATGCCTTTAACTTTTGTGAAGATTATAGTACTGATTTCACCAACCAATGTTAAAAATACGTAACACCTTGTTTGCTAATGTTATGTTAAGGCAATGTATCTGTGAAAATTAAATATCCAGTTTTCTTCCGATTGCTTTGAATTTTTTTCCACACACTCAGAACATAAAGTAAATAGTATACACAAAATTTCAATGGCATAAGTCAAACCATTTTCAAATTAATGTATTTATTAATAATAAATAACTTTTTGATATGCTCATATGAAATAACCCTTGGACCCTACAGTTTATTGTATCTCTCCTAAATTTTTAATTTGAGTTCACTATACAAATATAAAGACATTGTCATACCGAAATTGCTTAGATTTAATTAGCTCAAGAGAAAAAAATGCTTTATATACTATTTATCAATATTTTAAATTCTTTCAGTATGAGTTATGAAAAATATTTAATTTTAGCTCAATTATTTAATATTTTTTAACTAGTGCAGAAGAAATTTTAATATCTTAATCTCTGAAGGTCTCCTGAAAATTTCAAGCTAATAAGTTATAAACTAGGGTCCATGGGGCATTTTGAATACTGAAAAATGCTGAAGAAAAAGAACTGAGAAAAATGAATTTTGAAGTTTAACAATAAGTTTTTGTACTTTACCAAGTTAAAATTCCCCAGCATCATATGTGGGACCCTCTGTCGCTTTCTACTTGGCCTCAGTAGCATTTTTTGAGAATTTTAAGTTTGCTTGGTTGTTTCTAAATATAAAAACTTCCCTTTCGCCTTCTCATGGTTCACAAAATTTAGAAATTTATTACTCTTAGCTAACCTCTACATTATGTACTTTAGCTAATTTATACATAAAATTCATAAAATATCTCCTTGTTATGGCTCTACAATAGACTAACAAATAACTTAAAATCTACTGACTACGTAAACAATGGCTAGTATATAACTGGAATGCTGAAATAAGCTGGCAAGATTACAGAATTACAGAACACTGACAGTATTTTTCTGTTTGGAAGCAAATAATGTGTCAGATTCATGTTATTTCAGTTCAATATAGCAAATTCATTTCAGCACAGCCAACTCACTACCTTTCTGAAGCAAAATTCCCTGCAAGAGACCAAAATCAAAGCCAGTGAAAAAGAAAAATGCATTTCAAAGCTGTAGTGACAAAGTCAGGGTCAGCAAAAAAAATAACATTACTAAGATAAGTGAAGTTTTTAGTTTCTAATTTGTTCTTACTTTAGAATCTTTTTGCTTCACTGTTAATAGCTTCAATTTTTCCTTATTTAACTGTAGTGACAAAGTTTAGTGAGGAATGCTCACCCACACCAGGACATTTAAATGCCCTCCTGGAGCTTTAAAAATGGCTGATATTGAGAAAATTAAAGTGTGCCATTAAACTACAAACTAAGAGCATAATACAAAATGCAAAAAGAGGACCCAGGTTCGATCCCTGGTACCAGCATGGGAATTTCCCCCCCCCGCTGGGAGGTCTGACATGGAGTGCACTCAGCCTCGTTAGGTCCCAAGGGGAACAACTGAGTGACTACAAAACGTAAAGAAAAAATATGTAATTTTATCATTGCTCAGAAAATAATCAGAGCGTGAAGTGGTTGAGGCTCTAAGTAGCCTTAAAAGTAACATGAGGATTGCTTTTCGACTGCCTAAACATTATCACAAACCTGGCAGAACAGAATGAGGTCTGTGCTCTGATGGGGCATTGCAGGTGGTAAAGTCACTGCCTGAACTAAAAAATACTTTTTCTTTTTCCTGTGAAGATTAGTTTCTGATTCATCACTGAGCCACTGTGATTGGTAGCTATAATGTAGTAAACAGCAGCTCTGCCAGTAAATGTCACAGAACACACCAATTGTGTACCATTTACGGAATGAGTAACGGGCGTAGAGAAACTTCTGTTTCTATTTTGTTGGATTCTTTGAGTGTGTATATTTGAAAGTTGACTTTATCTTTGTGTCTATGTTTATAGTGACTATATGCTGTGTTGCAAAGTATTTTCAGATAATTTCTTACAACGTAGTTGATTTAATTACTATATTCGGCCCAATCAAGGTGATTGACAGTTGCTAACCACATGGCGGAAAGATCTGAATGAACAGGAGGGGATGGATATGTCATTGCGGTCGTCATAGCAACAAAAAGTAGAACCAATAAGAGCTAAGACGTTTCCATACAAACAGACATGAAACCAGTGTTGTTGTATTTAACACGTGATTAGCATGTGCCTGACCTGCATTCCGGCAGTAACATAAATTGTGCATCTGATCTTCCGTTTCTGCTGCAATATATACAATGCTCCACCTTACAATACTTGCTAGAGATTGGCTGTGTGCCGACAAGTTTGTTTGCATCATTCTATTGATGTGGTTATTTGTCTTGTATTTACATGCGTCTGCATATGTTGTGAGCATTTGCAATTGTCTTACTCCTTTAATGAATACTTAACTATGTCCAAAAATATTGACAAAAAAGTACGACCAAACTAAAAACTTAGTGTACTCAGAAAGTGAATAAAATTATGTTTGGTAAGGTATATATCTCAGTTAAACGATGATACTGTCAATGACATTGCTGCAGAACAGATTTAAATCCCCTAGCTGTGAAGGCAGTATGGGCTAAGTGCTTAAAAAATTGTTTAAAATCAGCCATTAACTATTTTTTGTTGAAAATTTGGGTGCAGAATACCAAAGTATAAACTCATCAATACTGTTGTCCTAATACTGCTGTTGTGTATGAAAGAAATGGGAAATCAGTTTGAATCTCTCCCTACGCATTATTTCACGAAAAACTGGGGTGTCAAGGCATCGGGTTTTACTCCAGTATAAATCACATAACGATTTTCGCACTTGAAGCATCAAAATAACTAAAGCAGTATAGGCCCTGATTTCATTTTTACTTTCTCTCCTGGTAAGTAGAGGAAGTATTGTATTCCACCCAATAATTCTATGTCGAGATTTCACCGGAAATAGATGTTTTGAGGCCCTCTGAATCAAAAAAAAAAGAAGCATTTTTAGAAAAAGGTGTGTTTGTGTGTCTGTCAGTCAGTCTGTGGACAGCATAACTGAAATATGAAGTGGGCTAAAAACCAAAGTTGATATTTAAGTTTAATGTTTTTCAAAGATGCAACACCAAGATTTTGAAGAAAATGGCACCACCCTAAACTACCCTTTAATGGAAACTTTTTTGAAAATTTTTATTTTCTTGAAAATGGCTCTAACGATTTTGATTAAAATGCCATATGTTTAAGATATTTTTGTGACAAATGAAATGTATACATATCTTGAATTTTGTGGCTATAGCCAATGTAGTCCTGTTTACTCTGGATGACTTTTGAATAACTCGTAAACCGTAAGAGATAGACAAAATCTTGCTCTACAAAAGTGTAGATCTTGCTAACATACACAATTTATGTCTGAATAAATTTTTTGGTAGAAAATGTTGTCAGTTTTAATCCAATGCCAGTTACACTGGTTTTTCTGCATCATAATGTGAACACATTTCGAAGGGACTAGCATGTCTTCATAGTTATTTTCTTTGCTACTTTCTGCACTAGATTCATTATCGCTGTGACCAGAATCTTCTTTACACTCTGTTTCATATTCAGAAAAAACACCACTTTCAGTCTCTAGTACTTTGTACCAGTTTTCTCATACCCTTCTTATCATTGGCACAAATTTTTTTCACTGCCACTATGGCTACTGAGGCGAGTGAAATAATGCTAAGATAACATTGCTTTTCCTTGATTGAAACACAGGTGGTTATGTCATACTGATCAGAATTACAAACACAGAATGTTAACATTTCATTCCAGATGTATACAAATGATGTCTATGAGATGGAACCTAAACTATCTGGAATTATATGGAGCAATGCAGCATAGCGAGCTGAGCTCGTCAATAGATTCATATGCCAAAAATATGCATGCAAGCCCTGGCCGTCAAATGATGCGAATGGGTTAAAAAGATTGCCATTAGCTCATTATGAAAGGTATGTTTTTGAAATTTTGTACACATGTTATCTACAACATGTAGTATGTAGAAAAATGTTTGGTGAATTTTTATTACACACGTTGGGCAATACACCAAAACATTAAGAATTATTAGAAATTATGTTCCCCTTTCTGTGAAACTTGTAAAGTAATTCATCTGAATTTTTTACTGAACAACCATTAAATGTTGGTACTCTTTAGCCTCTAAATGCTTTCGTGTGACGTAAATACGTACTAAAATATAAATTAATTATGCTTTTCAACTTTTCCTTTTTTACATTTTTGGCATAGTCTCAGTATATGGAGCCAGCATAAACCTAGTTCTAGTACCCCAATTAACTTCTATTTACAGGACAAGCTTCAATATTAAGTTATAAAGACTTTATAAAAGTTTCTTGGCTCTGGTACTCATAGTTGCTGAGGAAAAGGAACATATACCGGGTGAAAGGGAAGGCATTACATTAATTTAAACCAGCAGTAGATTTCGGTATTTGGAACGCATTTTGTATCTTACGTTTTTGTTGCTGACCATTTCCTACGGAGCTATTTTAGTTTTGTTGAAAATAAGCTGGAAACATTGCAGTTTGTGTGGATATTATTTTCACTAGCTCAGTACATAAACAAACACCGTAACGGTGCTTCTTGAGAACACAAATACCCTGCCTTGTCCTTCTATGTTTACCGAACGAGTGTAGGCCAATCACAAGCGTTAGCTCCCAAAACATTACACAAAAACGAAAGTGCCCGACCTGTTTACATCCACAAACCAGGTCAATTCCCTGACCAAACTCAATGCAACGTTGTCGACCTACCTCACGTCTGAAAGAGCAGCTTGGTGTATTCCTTCACATCTTTTAAGTGATTAATTAATTTGAAACCCTGTGTGATGTCCCATAATTATTACTACCGAAGCTATGTCAGA
This sequence comes from Tenodera sinensis, assembly GCA_030765045.1. Classification (NCBI taxonomy): domain Eukaryota; kingdom Metazoa; phylum Arthropoda; class Insecta; order Mantodea; family Mantidae; genus Tenodera; species Tenodera sinensis. Next base: position 9,758,470 of record CM060974.1, read on the forward strand.
AATAAGTTATTCTACGCATCTTACAAGTAATAAATTGTTTTCTTTGTACATTTTTGGGGAGTTACGCATCCAATTGGGATAAAACACTATTTATTTTTTCAAAATCGGCTGATCAAAAAACAAAATGCCATTAGACTTTTCTGTTTGTAATGCTTCTAAGAAGCACATATTAGAAGGAATGTAATGACTTCCCTTCCATCCTGTATAGTGAAAAATGTTAGTGGAAATGAGCAATTGAAGTTTTCTTCAAGTCTATGAACAACAAATCCTTACTTTAAGAAGCTATTAATGCTCAGTGACCACCATATCCATATTCCTCATCATCCTCTTGATTCTTTCTTTTGGCTCTCTTCTACTGCCTTCATTCCTGGTGCAGTTTCAGATTTGACTCTGCTTCTGATACATGTAGTTAAATATTTTTATTGTGTACACTCCAGGTTCCAAACCATTTTTGTTTGAAACCTTACTTCTGCCATTATTTCCTTCATTATAATATAGTATAGCAGCACACACAGCAATATTCAGCACTTTTAGACCACAAAACATTGTTTTAGGGCACCTAATCCACACTAAATTGTTAAAACTTTCATTATTATTCTGGGTTTAACCATGCTCACATTTTTGCGGAAGTTTGGCATGTAACAGAACTCTAAATGTTGGCTTTATTTCATTTAGCGCTGGCTCTGGGAGTGATGCTTGTGTGTATAGCTGCTGCTGTCAGTATTGTACTTGCACCATCCCTCTACGGGGCACAACTGGTGCATAGGCTTTGTGAAATTAAATGGCCTAAATTGCTTTCCTCATATCCTTTACACTGGAATTATTTTCTCTTATGGCTTTTCCATAGTAAAGCTACAGAAAATCTATTCCCTTTGTAGTCAGTCTCCCTTTATCTCCTAAACTTTTTCCATCCTCTAAGAGAACACCCTTTTTCTCCTTCAGCAGTTGACCAGGTCTTCCACCAATGCCTTTCTGAATGTGCCCAATACATTCTAGTTTTTCACCTGAGTTGTCCTAAGGATTTGCATCCCAGACATGCTTGTAGGATAAAGAGTCACCATCTCCCCGCCTAGTAGCGTGATGGTTCAAGAGGTTGTGAGTTTGAATCTTGCTTAGGCTAAGTTATCCGGGTAAGGTTTGTTCAGAGGTTTTCGCTTATCCTGAGAAGACAAATGTTGAGTAACTTAAAGCTCCATGGACCTCAGGCTCATTTGACATCATTTCGCTCATTTCATTCACCGTCCAGATATGACATTACATTGGACGTCACTATCTCCAAGATACTTTATATACCTTGCACCATATTCACTTTGCAAAACATATCGACAACAGCTGTTGTGATTATACCTGTGTTCGTGTTCACTAAAAAGTGGACATGGCAGTATCAGCACACTAATATCTATTTTATTTCTTTTAAAACAGAGGCAACAAAGATAGTGCTTCACTTGTTTGCCATGATTACAATAATAACTGCTTAAATTTTTTTTCAAATCATAAGCAGTGTATTACTAGTGAATGATGTTATTAAAAATATTTGTTATAATTGGATTCTTATTCGAGTGCTCCGAATAATTCCTCTGTACCTGTAAAATCCTGGGATGAGATACGGCTGACAAACGGCAAATTAACAGTGAAGTTTTGATTTCTACATATTTTAGATTCCTATCGCAGGGCCAACATGAGTTAAAATATATTGGCTCCTTCACTTGAGGCAACCAAATACAATTGCCACATCAAGAGCCTACCGCGGCAATGGGGAGTGAGTAAAAAGGCTCCGATGTATAAAAATTCTACCACCTCAACTGTTTAGAAACTAACAAATCCCAAAAATTGTCAATTTTGACCTTACCGGTTACTTCCCAGCTTAAGCACACTTAAAAACCATCAGTTTGGGCCAGATTTGAACCCACAACCTTGGGATCAGCAGGCCACTGTCTAACCAACTGAGCCACCCAGATCGACATTTTGTTAATGTAAAGCTTTACAGTGATAGATACTTGCATGTTCTATCCTTTGCATGTAGATTCACTATTTTACTATTCTCTTTGGATACTTCTTCTTTCTTTATCTGTTTATCCTCTCCTTATGTAGGACTTACACCTCCTAGGACTTACAGGCCAGTGCCTAGGGACAGACGCCTGTCGGGGAACACACAAACCTATGGACTGGACAGAGTGAAGACCTGCAAGTGGGTGGTCAGCCAAGCACCAGGTATGAGAGTGAGGAAGAAATGAAATACAGGTTAAATTGAGGATTGAAAGGTTATGATGGAGCAAATGGAGCAATGAGTGGTGGGAGAAACTGGAGAACCCGGAGGAAACCCACCCTGACGCCACTTTGTCCACCACAAATACCACATGCAAGTCAATGGGATTGAACCCAGGCTACCTAGGAGGAAGGCAAACGCTCTAACTACCTGGTGCCGCCATGTCTTGGAAAATGAATGTAAATAATACTAACTTTACATTCCAAGTGCAATCCAACCATCTTCATGCCCATAATCCTAACATGCTCTCCACATAGTTACCATAAGCAACAATGTTGTTTCTTTCTCACAGCAAACTGTCAATCCCTTTCTTGATTAGTGCCGATTATAACATATTAGATTGTAAACAAAGTCTAGAGTAAAATGCAGTACTTCTTAAATGTTATCACACTTTGAGAGATAGAATTGGAACTGAAAAATTCAATGCCACAGCTGGGATTTGAACCACAGTAAGTTTGTTGGCATAAATAAATAATAATGTTATCACAGTTGTTGTACAGTATAAATAGTTGTATATATAGCAACAGAACAAATTGTGCAGTTGTGAAAATGGCTAGGGGGAAAAAGAACTATAAGCTACTTATAAAATTGGACACTTCTAGGAAAGATGCTTAAACCGCATACAAACTCTTAATGTCATCTTTACTTTCTCTATTGGTAAGTAGAAGGAAGTATTGTATTCCGCCCAAAAATTTGATGTCGAGATTTCACCAGAAATATATGTTTTGAGACCCCCTGAATTAAAAAAAAAAATGCACTTTTAGAAAAAGGTCTTGTGTATATGTCTCTGTGTCTGTCAGTCTGTGGACAGCTAACTCAAAAACGAAAAGTCGACTAAAAACCAAAGCTCATATTTAAGTTTAATGTCTTTCAAGAATACGACATGAAGATTTTGAAGAAATAGCTCCACCTTAAACTACCCTTTACATGGAAACTTTCCTCGAAAATGCTGATTTTCTTGAAAAGGGCTCTAACGATATTGATTAAAATGCCATATGTTTAAGATATTTGTATGACAAATGAAATGTATATTTTGAATTTTCTGGCTATAGCCTACGTAGTCCTGTTTACTCTGGATGACTTTTGAATAACACGTAAACCGTAAGAGATAGACAAAATCTTATTATACTAAAAATGTAGATCTTGCTAAAACACAATTTATGCCTGAAGAAATTTTTTTGTAGAGTGAACCATTTCGGTGATATTTCTTGTTATTTGTGTCAGTTTCGGAATGCGTAAAACTTTCGTGAAATGGAACATCGTTGTTCATTTTTTTATATGTTAAGCGTGCAAAGAGAATGGGATCTCAAACCTTTAAAAGATTTGACTATTACTCAAAGCCTACTGTACTCTAATATTCCCCTTGTACCTACAAGGAAAAGAACAATAAGATAATGTGTACCAATGTTTATCTCAACTAACACGAAGAAGATATAGGAATAAGAGTTTACAAGAATAGTACAAGAGTAGAGAAAGTCATGTGAGTGCAACACATCAGATTTTTCACAACTTTTGCTACACCTTTATTCATTCAAAATGAAATAACGTCCACAAATTAGGTGCTAGAAAGCTGAAATTTTTACTCTGCATGACTATACTTGAATTAACATAACTTCGGTATTTTGACAGTTCCCTTGGCGTGCGTTACACACACCATAAGGGAGTGGCACAGCAGTCTGTTGTAATGCCAACCAGGTTTGACCCTGAAGTAGCCAATAGACTTTGTGATGTGATTGCGTGGCCCACCCTAAATTACCCTTCACATGGAAAATTTTTCAAAAATTTTGATTTTCTTGAAAATGGCTCTGACGATTTTGATTAAAATGCCATATGTTTAGGATATTTGTATGACAAATGAAATGTATATTTTGAATTTTCTGGCTATAGCCATCTAGTCCTGTTTACTGTGGATGACTTTTGCATAACTGGTAAACCGTTTGAGATAGACAAATCTTACTATACAGAAAAGGTGGATCTTGCAAATACACACAATTTATGTTCAAATAAATTGTTTTGCTGAGCGTACCTTTTTGGAGATATTCCTTGTTATTTGTGTGAGTTTTAGAAAACTTAAACTTCCATCAAATGGAGCATTGTTAGTAATTTTTTATGTTAGCTGTGCGGAAAGAATGGAATTGAAAGCTTTAAAAGATTTGACTATCGTTCAAGGCCTACTATATTCCCATATTCCCCTTGTACCTACAAGGAAATAAGCAATAAGATAATTTGTACAAATTTTTATCTCAACTAACATGAAGATATAGAAATAAGAGTTTGTAAGAATGGTTAGTACAAGAGTAGAGAAAGTCATGTGAGTGCAACACATCAGATTTTTAAATATGAAACACAAAATGTGTAGTGATTGAAATTTTTTTGAATTTTTTGCCATGCAGTTCATAATCTTTTTTTTAATTTCCCTTATAATGAAGATATTACAAAATGCATACATTACGTGTTTTTAAATGAGTTAGGTTTGTAAAAAAATACTATTTAATTTTTTATATTTATAAACCTTTTGAAAGAAAATTTTCAATAATTCAAAAACTAATTGACATACAATATGAAACTGCCAAACATTTTCACATAACATCCCAAATATGCGTACAAAAACTGAAATATGTAACTTTAAAACTGTGTAACATAGAATTTTCACCAATTACCCCCCTTAAAATGTCCCTCATTACCAAATGGGACAGTGTGAATCACTTTAAAAATGGCTCCTTTTCCAGGTTTTCAAATTTATTCTGATACATGCCTGTTCTCTGATTGGAAACGGATCTCAAAAGCTCCAAAAACAGCAAACTTCCATCAATGACTTGATCTGTGTCTACCATTTTCCAACTTCTAACATTTAACTTTCTGTCTTAACGCAGCAATCTTACCTTAACATGAAGTTTAAGGCAATGTTATAGATGAAATACAATTTGCATTAACTTCAATGTTAAAACTTAACATAGTGTTAAAATTTAACATCAGTTGGTGAAATCAGCTAAGTCTAAACACTCTATTCTTGTATGCACTGTAAGAAATCGCTAAACACATACATTTTTGACATTGTATGCTCAATTCAATGCAATTGGTATTACAAATTAATACCAAAGAAAGAAAAGGTTCATAATATTGCAAAAGGAAGTTTGTACAACAGTAATCTTTGCAGCTATACAAAATAAAATTCAAAACTGAGATCAGCAATATGATGCTAGTTCAGTATTTATGTACAAATGAAAAAGTCTAGAACTTTTCTTTGGAATAATTGTGAACAAAATAAACATGCCTATTTCACATAGAGATCATGGGAACATCGAAAAGGTCACAAACTCCTTCGCCTTCCCCTAAGTTAAAGAAATAATCCTTTTCACTTGGCGGCGGACTTAATCTCAATAAAGGTCCAAACACTGAAACAAACAACAAAAACAAAATTTTAATATCTTTGATTTAATAACTTCAAACGTTACACAGTATAGCAATATAAGGAATTTGGAACATGGCAGAAATGCTGGGACCAGTATGTACGTGTAAATGGGGGCTACAGCTCTCTTAAGGCCTGTAATAGGCTTTTCACCAGATGGCAGTGCTATACTGGTTTCATTGAAAGGATTGGTTCTTATGTAAACAATACCTAGTTGTTGTTGGCTAATGCTGACAATGAACTCATCCTCTTGCTCTCCAATATTTTTCACTGATGGATGGGAAGGGCACTAGAAGTGGCCGGACATATTTGAAGGTGGTCTTGATCCATTTCCTCTTGCAGATCACATAGAGGACAGAGTGGTGAAGAATATATCCCAATTATTCTGTTTAAATGTTTTGCCAGACAATCATGTCCTGTAATCAACCTGAAGGTTGCAACTGCTGTTTTTCGAGGATACTCAGGAATTACTGTTTGAATGTTTGGTAGTTCCCATCTTTTATTCTTTGATTTTTCATAGTAATATTTTGCAATAATTTTTTTGAATTGAGAGTTGACTAATCTTTTAGCTGCATAAAATGGTAGGTTAACTATAGATTTCTGTATACTGCTGGTACCCTTTTTAGCAAGAAAATCAGCTTTCTCATTACCACTCAGTCCACAGTGAGCTGGTATCCATTGGAAGACTAGATGTTTTTGAAGTGCTGTTAGATGGGTAAGGATTTTCCAACATTCTATAATTGTTTGGTTTTTTGGTGACAACTTGGAAGTAATTGCTATAATTGCTGCCCTGGAATCTGAGAGAATAACTGCTTGCTGAAAATGTGAAATTCTATACAAAAGATTTTGTAGGGCCATTCAAATTGCTTCAATTTCTTCATCAAAGTTAGTAGTTCCATAACTTAAAGATTTGTAATACGAAAAGACGTGACATGTGACTCCAGCACCTGCTCCATCTTGGTTTGATATCAATGATCCATCAGTATAAATATGGAGCCATTCATGTTCTGGAAATCTAGTATGGATTGTCTCTAATGCCAATAATTTTAGAACACTAGTTGGAGTATCACTTTTCTTAACTTCTTCCGTCAGGTGTAAATAATATGTGATGTCTAATGTTTGTGACAGATTGACTTTAGATATGAAGTTTTCCTTTGAATTAGGAAGGTATACATTCTTCTTGATGTCTTGAATTTTGGAAAGAAAGCTCCTGAGTCTTTAGTGTATGTGTAAAATTTCTCTTGTGCCATGTATTGAATGGGAGTCTGATCAACTTTTGTGTTGAATAAGAGCCACTTTTTCTATTTCATATTGGTTGGTTGTATTTCCATAGCTGCTATTGGTGTGGTTTTGATAGCACCTGTAATTAGTCTCTGACTTTGGTTTTGAAAGATTTGCATCTTTTTTTGTTATTTGCTGTTACAAGAACTTCGCTGCAGTAGGTAAATAATGACTTTATATATATACATTGTATGTTATGTTAAGAGTTGCTCTGGAACATTCCCACTAAATTAATATTAGAAATTTTAACAGTGAAAGGCACCTTTCTGCTCCTTGTATTACATTTTCTTTTTGTTTGATCCATGTACGTTTGGCATCAAATATAACTCCCAAATACTAAAAATGTACCTTTCCGCTTTCTTACTCTGATTGGAGCTGTAACAGAACTACTTTCGTAACCACATGGAGCCTGGAAATATCACCTGCCTTTGACCCAGCAACCTTTTGGCACAATACTTTAAAACACACTACTGATTGGATAATTGCATACAGCATTCTGGACTAAAAACATAAATAACAAATACATCCTCAAGATCAACAATGATGTTCTTACTATTTCTTTTCTGGAACTCGAAACCAATGTCAAGTAACAGCTTGTAAAAGGAAGTTTGCTTGAATGTAGGAAGTCAGGCTCATCATTGACAAACGAAAGCACTTTCTTTATTGTAGGTGACTCATTTACGAGGGAGAAGTGACAAACTTTATGATGCACTGTCCTCCTAACAAATTTGTCCCACTGGACCACACTGGTTTTTTACGTTTCCTTGATTTTCCAGGTGTGGTTAACCTGCCTGTTTTTAAACTATCACTGCACGCAGAATTTATACTTATCTATAAACTCTACCGTTAGGTTAACAATATATCTGATGGTCAAAATGGGATATTTCCAACATAGTTTGTGAAACACATTCAGCATTATAACTTTCTCACCACTTCTTCGGTGATGTGTTACAAATTGCCATATGCTTCACTAATGGTCTTACTTTCCCGCTTCCACATCGGAGCAGTCTGCACATGCTCTTCGCTCATTTTCTGATTAAGTGCAATTAATTACATTAGATTCATTTTACTACAGTTCTACTACTACAATAACAGGCTAAACATACCATTTTTACATAAAGCAGAGAAGATCCAAGAGTTTTTATTAATACTGATAAACTTTGTAACCAATGTACCTTATAATAATACAGGGCATCAACCAATGAATGCACACTTGATTCATGTTTGTACCCATATTTCTGTTTACATAAGGACCAATGCTCTGGGTGAAACCAATACAGTTCTCAATGTTTTGAATATGACCTTGCAATTTCTTTCACCTTAATGCTGATAACCAAGTCATGTCCTTTAAGAAATTCACTTCTCATTAACAATTTATAATATATATAAATAAAAAGGAAACCTGGTAAAATCTATCAAAATGAACTTCCTTAACTTACGTCTTTGTCTGTTTACCTTGTACATATAGATGACTTCCACTGCCCAGCACTTACAACTCAGTAGAGGGGCAGAAAAAACTGTATAAGAGAGAGTAGTCAGGATGTGTGATCAGTCTGAAGTGAGGAAGGAGATGATATGAAATGTGATGATGGAGCAGACAAACTCTGTATCAGAGAGAGTAGTCAGGATGTGTGATCAGTCCGAAGTGAGGAAGGAGATGATATGAACTGTGATGATGGAGAACAAACTCTGTATCAGAGAGAGTAGTCAGGATGTGTGATCAGTCCGAAGTGAGGAAGGAGATGATATGAAATGTGAGGATGGAGCAGACAACTCTGTACCAGAGAGTAGCCAGGATGTGTGATCAGTCCGAAGTGAGGAAGGAGATGATATGAAATGTGATGATGGAGAACAAACTCTGTATCAGAGAGAGTAGCCAGGATGTGTGATCAGTCCGAAGTGAGGAAGGAGATGATATGAAATGTGATAATGGAGAACAAACTCTGTATCAGAGAGAGTAGTCAGGATGTGCGATTAGTCCGAAGTGAGGAAGGAGATGATATGAAATGAGATGATGGAGCAGACAAACTCTGTATCAGAGAGAGTAGCCAGGATGTGTGATCAGTCCAAAGTGAGGAAGGAGATGATATGAAATGTGATGATGGAGCAGACAAACTCTGTATCAGAGAGAGTAGTTAGTATGTGTGATCAGTCCAAAGTGAGGAAGGAGATGATATGAAATGTGATGATGGAGCAGACAAACTCTGTATCAGAGAGAGTAGCCAGGATGTGCGATCAGTCCGAAGTGAGGAAGGAGATGATATGAAATGTGATGATGGAGCAGACAAACTCTGTATCAGAGAGAGTAGCCAGGATGGGTGATCAGTCCGAAGTGAGGAAGGAGATGATATGAAATGTGATGATGGAGCAGACAAACTCTGTATCAGAGAGAGTAGTCAGGATGTGTGATCAGTCCGAAGTGAGGAAGGAGATGAAAGGAAATGTGATGATGGAGCAGACAAACTCTGTATCAGAGAGAGAGTAGTCAGGATGTGTGATCAGTCCGAAGTGAGAAAGGAGATGATATGAAATGTGATGATGGAGCAGACAAACTCTGTATCAGAGAGAGTAGTCAGGATGTGTGATCAGTCCAAAGTGAGGAACGAGATGATATGAAATGTGATGATGGAGTAGACAAACTCTGTATCAGAGAGAGTAGTCAGGATGTGTGATCAGTCCGAAGTGAGGAAGGAGATGATATGAAATGTGATGATGGAGCAGACAAACTCTGTATCAGAGAGAGTAGTCAGGATGTGTGATCAGTCCAAAGTGAGGAACGAGATGATATGAAATGTGATGATGGAGTAGACAAACTCTGTATCAGAGAGAGTAGTCAGGATGTGTGATCAGTCCGAAGTGAGGAAGGAGATGATATGAAATGTGATGATGGAGCAGACAAACTCTGTATCAGAGAGAGTAGCCAGGATGTGTGATCAGTCCAAAGTGAGGAACGAGATGATATGAAATGTGATGATGGAGCAGACAAACTCTGTATCAGAGAGAGTAGTCAGGATGTGTGATCAGTCCGAAGTGAGGAAGGAGATGATATGAAATGTGATGATGGAGCAGACAAACTCTGTATCAGAGAGAGTAGCCAGGATGTGTGATCAGTCCGAAGTGAGGAAGGAGATGATATGAAATGTGATGATGGAGCAGACAAACTCTGTATCAGAGAGAGTAGCCAGGATGTGTGATCAGTCCAAAGTGAGGAAGGAGATGATATGAAATGTGATGATGGAGCAGACAAACTCTGTATCAGAGAGAGTAGCCAGGATGTGTGATCAGTCCGAAGTGAGGAAGGAGATGATATGAAATGTGATGATGGAGCAGACAAACTCTGTATCAGAGAGAGTAGCCAGGATGTGTGATCAGTCCAAAGTGAGGAAGGAGATGATATGAAATGTGATGATGGAGCAGACAAACTCTGTATCAGAGAGAGTAGTCAGGATGTGTGATCAGTCCAAAGTGAGGAAGGAGATGATATGAAATGTGATGATGGAGCAGACAAAGTCTGTATCAGAGAGAGTAGCCAGGATGTGTGATCAGCCCAAAGTGAGGAAGGAGATGATATGAAATGTGATGATGGAGCAGACAAACTCTATCAGAGAGAGTAGTCAGGATGTGTGATCAGTCCGAAGTGAGGAAGGAGATGATATGAAATGTGATGATGGAGCAGACAAACTCTGTATCAGAGCGAGTAGCCAGGATGTGTGATCAGTCCAAAGTGAGGAAGGAGATGATATGAAATGTGATGATGGAGCAGACAAACTCTGTATCAGAGAGAGTAGTCAGGATGTGTGATCAGTCCAAAGTGAGGAAGGAGATGATATGAAATGTGATGATGGAGCACACAAACTCTGTATCAGAGAGAGTAGTCAGGATGTGTGATCAGTCCAAAGTGAGGAAGGAGATGATATGAAATGTGATGATGGAGCACACAAACTCTGTATCAGAGAGAGTAGCCAGGATGTGTGATCAGTCCGAAGTGAGGAAGGAGATGATATGAAATGTGATGATGGAGCAGACAAACTCTGTATCAGGGAGAGTAGTCAGGATGTGTGGTCAGTCCGAAGTGAGGAAGGAGATGATATGAAATGGATGAAAGGAAAGGTGACGATAGAGTAGTTGCAAGAATGAATGGCAGGGAAAGCTGCAGCACCTGGAGCAAATCCACCCCGATATTACTTTGTCCACCACAATTCCCACATACGATCCCATGAGATTGAACCTAACCCAAGCTGCCTCGGTGAGAATAAGCTAACATTCAGCCATAGCGCCATCTCCAAAATAAACATACAGAAAGAAAACTGGGAATGTATGAAATTAACTGTACTGATTGTGGTTTTGTATGCATTGAAAAAACAAAGTACTGAAAGTCATAAATATCTTAGAGTAAATACTCACTTTCTGCTGATATTAATTCCTCCATCAGCTCTCCATCTACTTCAGTCATAGGAACGTCTGTAACAACAAAATAATATAGTTCTTCTCCTTCAACTTTAAGTTTCCTGCACACTGCACATGATAAATGATTACGTACCAGTACTTCCTGCTGATACAACATCACTTAGTATGATATCAGGCTCCAGTGATGTGGGACTGCCTTCTCTTTCTTGTGATTCTGCATCAAGTCTTGGATGTTTTGGTGGCCTTCCAGGCCCACGTTTTCTCTTCAGGCCTGAACTGGACGGACTCTGTGGACTTGTTGATTCACCCTGCAATGCAAAAATCCCTACACTGCACAATAAAATAGGGATCAGGGTGGTTGTTGTTGGCTAATGCTGGATTTCTGACAATGAAGTCATTAATCCTCTTGCTCTCCAATATTTTTCACTGATGGATGGGAAGGGCGCTAGAAGTGGCCGGACATATTTGAAGGTGGTCTTGGTCCATTTCCTCTTGCAGATCACATAGAGGACAGAGTGATGAAGAATATATCCCAATTCTGTTTAAATGTTTTGCCAGACATTCATGTCCTGTAATCAACCTGAAGGTTGCAACTGCCAGTTTTCGAGGATACTCAGGAATTACTGTTTGAATGTTTGGTAGTTCCCATCTTTTATTTTTTGATTTTTCATAGTAATATTTTGCAATAATTTTTTTGAATTGAGAGTTGACTAATCTTTTAGCTACATGAAATAATAGTGTCGCCCATCGCATTATTGTCGGCACTACCGCAAAGGAGCCGAATGGAAGAGGCAGAGAATGGCCGCATTGTTGGGCGCTTGCCGAAAGAGAGAAAGGGATGGAGATTTCTGGAATTTTCTGCTTTGTATTTCACCGCAATAATAACTGAACTTTCCTGAAGTTTCCAGAATAGTGCCTGGGAGATATAAATAGCGGTAAAGTGTGAGAAGGGACAGTTTTTGTGTTACTAATTCGGAGCCGTGCTGTTGGTGAATCGGTAAAGACTTTCTTGCTGTTGCAACGAGTGTACAAAGTTACTGTTTACGGAAATAAAAGTGTTTCTTTATCCCGACTACATCTGTCTTCTTTACTTTACACCCACCAAAGTCACTAAGTCACATTAACCGTTTCATGCCTGAATTATTTTGCTACTTATGCCGTTCTTCCTCTAATTCGAAATCGGTTTAGATTAGGTGGTCTGGGACACCTTCAGCCTACTGGCTTGAATAGCCATGATCGTTGAGGCAACACGTAGTGCACTGGCCATGCACTCAAAACCTGAGGTCGTGAGTTCGAGTCTAGGCAACCACAGTCAAATGTGCCTGTGGTAAAGGACAGGGAGGGCCCACGTAAAATAATCGGTGTGCTGACACGCGTAGATGATGACGGAATATCATTTGACTGCGGTTGCATGGATTTTGCTTCTTTTCTTATAAAAAAAAAAACACTACAATATATATTGTAAAAAAAAAATTTTTTTTACAATCCAAAAGTCTCAAATATGTATTTTTAATTGGTGACGGACAGTATAACAAGAAGATAGCAGAAAAAAAAAGTTAAAACTAGCACAAATAGGAAAAAAAGCCTATGCATCTTATAATAGACGCCAGGCATGAAAGGGTTAACTATAGATTTTTGTATACTGCTGGTACCCTTTTTTGCAAGAAAATCAGCTTTCTCATTACCACTCAGTCCACAGTGAGTTGGTATCCATTGGAAGACTAGGTGTTTTTGAAGTGCTGTTAGATGGGTAATGATTTTCCAACATTCTATAATTGTTTAGAGAAAAAAAAAAGGTTTTGTGTACTATTTATCAATATTTTCAATTTTTTCAATATGAGTTATGAAAAATATTTAATTTCAGCTCAATTATTTAATATTTTTTAACTAGCGCACAACAAATTTTAATACCTTAATTTCTGAAGGTCTCCTGAAACTTTCAAGCTAGTAGGTTATAAACTGGGGTCCCAGGAGCATTTTGAATGGTGAAAAATGCTGGAAAAAAAACTGAGAAAACTGAATTTTAACATTTTTGCTCTTTAACTAAATCCAATTGACTTATGTGGGACTTTCTGTCACTTTCTTCTTGGCCTCAGTAGCATTTTGTGAGAATTTTAAGCTTGTTTGGTTGTTTCTTAATATTAATTTTCCTTTCCTTTTCCCTTCACATTGCTCACAAAATTTAGAAATTTATTGTTCTTAGCTAACCGCTACACTATACATTTTCACTAATTTATAAACAAAATTCATAAAATATCTGCTTGTTATGGCTTTACTACAGATTAACAACTAACTTAAAATCTAAAGTAAGAACAAATTAGAAACTAAAAGCTTCACTTATCTTAGTATTACTGCAGCTGACACGTTTCAAGTTGACTCCAACTCATTCTCAAAATTATAGCTTCGACTCACCTTTTAGATTACATTGATGATAACACTGTTTTCAAACTTCTAAGAAAGGAAGATAACTTAAAATCTATTGACTACCTAAACAATGTCTAATATATAACTGGAAAACTGAAATAACCTGGCAAGATTATAGAATTACAGAACACTGATGGCATTTCTCTGTTTGGAAGCAAAACATGTGTCAGATTCGCTGAATTTCAGTTCGATATATCAAATTCATTTCAGCACACTCAACTCACAACCTTTATGAAACAAAATTCCCTGCAAGAGACCAAAATTAAAGCCAATGAAAACGAAAAATGCATTTCAAAGCTGTAGTGACGAAGTTTAGCAAGGAATGCTCACCTGCACTGGGACATTTAAATGCCCTCTTGGAGATTTAAAAATGGCTGATACTGAGAAAACTAAAGTGTGCTGTTAAAGTACAAAGTATAACCATAATAAATAATGTAAAAAGTAAAAATCAATATTATCTGCATTTTTTACCAAATTTCACAGATAAATTGCCTTAAAAGTGGTGTACTTTAGCGTACTTTACAGTGTACTGTAATTTATTATTGCATGAATGTTTCTCACCACCTCTGTGAGACTGATTTTTGTCACTTCCAAGTTCACATTTCGATACACTGCGGAACTGTTATAACTATAATGTGGGGCTAAAGTATATCCCCCACCAACCACATTATTTTGGGGTTCTACTGTATATCTGATAGTCAAGAGCAGCTGACGATGTGGGAAACTTCCTATGAAACTAGTCCTGTGTATATCACAGTTTTTGTGAATCATTTTGCTTTTTTCTTTTTGGACTAAGAGGGTTTATTCGAGGGTTGTCTGTAAAATAAGGTCCCCAAGGATCTGCAGTCACGAGGAATGTTGTTATAGGAGATCTGGCAACACTGGCATGTAGCTTGGTTCCCCCTCTCCCAGTCCCCCACCTTGCAAGCACTCAGTCTTGTCTTGGCAGCTGTTAGAAATGGAGCTTCCACTCGCTTCTCCTGCCAGGTGCGAATTACACTTTGTGAAGCGCTTTTTATGTACAAAAAGACTGCACCACTGGACGTTCATCCCCAACTTTGTGAAGTGTATGGAGAGCAGTGTATGAGCATACAACATGTGTGCAAATAGTACAGAGAATTCAAAAACGGATATACAGACGTCCAGGACGACCAGTGTTCTGGAAGGCCATTGGTTTCGGACGAAACAGTTGTGAAAGTGTAAGAGGCAATGCTGAAAGATCAAAGTGTGACAGTTCGGGAGATCTGCAAGATGATCCCGATGTCAGTGAGACCTACGTTCACAAAATTTTGACCGATCATTTTGGATGGGAGGGTGGAGGCATGCTCATAAAGGGAGTGCATTTCCATCGGGACAATGCTCATCCACACATTGCCCACATGACAACCAATCTCACCAACAAATTTGGATGGGATACTGTCACACACCCTCCTTACAGCCCAGACCTAGCCCCAAGTGACTACCATCTCTTCCCTGACTTGAAGAAACACCTGCGTGAAACACATTTCAGAACCAGAGAGGAACTGAAGGAAACTATTTTAAGCTGCCTCTGCCACACGGCAGGAAAGTTCTACGATGTAGGTATACAAAAGATACACATACAAAAGTGCACTGATCAGAACGGTGATTATGTCAAAAAATAGGACAATGCCTAAACCTTCCAAGAATTTATTATTTAATTATTATTTATTTATGCCAACAAACTTACTGTTGGTGTTTTTAAACACACAAACCGTGTGTGGGCAATGTTTGAGAGGTAGAACTGGAATTTAAAAATTCAATGCCACAGCTGGGATTTGAACCACAGACCCTCTGCTTACTAGGCAGGTGCTCTAACCATTAAGCTACTGTGACAACCTGCCAGAATGACATTGAATTCTCAAGCCAGTTCGTATTTTTCCCAGTAAACCACAAAGACAGTCTCACATTCGAGACTGAAGGTTATTTAATCCTGGGATATAAAGTACTTGCAATAGTAAGTCACCATTGGGGTAATTGTCTCTGATGTGAGACTGCCTTTGTGGTTTACTGGGAAAAATATGAACTGGCTTGAGAATTCAATGTCATTCTGGCAGGTTGTCACAGTAGCTTAATGGTTAGAGCACCCACCTAGTAAGCGGAGGGTCTATGGTTCAAATCCCAGCTGTGGCATTGAATTTTTAAGTTCCAGTTTTACCTCTCAATCATACTATTCAATGTCAATAAATATGTTTTTCATTGTGAAAAGAAATTGGGAACCTTATTTTACGGACAATCCTCATAACAATTACTGTAGTTATTGCTGGTATTGAATTTGGTTCCATGTGCAATTTTGTCGAGTTTCTCTGTCAGCAATTACATATGTCGTTAACTTTTGCTGTGAATGAAGGAACTACTGTGTCTAGGATATAGAAGAAATGATAACCCCTACCGATGGAGCTGAGGGTGCCTGTCTTGTGGACATCCTTGGTGACAATGAGCCAACAGTTTTTGCTGACCTTGTGGAGCGGGTAGCTGGTGGACTGGGGGCCACTGTGACGTCTTCTGATGACTGTACTTCTCCTCCCTCTTCCTGTAAAACAGTTCCTTATATAAGCGTCAATATATTTTTTTCTAATAATTGAGACAGAATATTGACTAATAGAAAATTGTTCATGTAAATATTTTTGTAAGAGTGTGTAAATTTTTAATTCTTTTAATTTGAATGTATCAGGGACCTATTTTTTTTCAATACTCAAAATAGACAATGTCTTCTCAACTGTTTGAGTTCGACCAATGAGAACTGTTGCGCGGATGGATACATAAGAATGGCGGTGTTGCGTCATAGGACGCTCAGAAACTACTTTCATTAGCGTCGGTGAACTCAAAGTGAACGGACGTATAATTGTTGATGGCGTGTGAATATGTGAATTACACCCAAACTTTTAACCAGCGTAGACGCTGTCGAAATCTAAGAGTTGTTAACTAATTGCTTTGTGAAAAGAAGTGTAAATAACTAATAAATGTGTTTGTGATAAAAGAACGTTGGCTTTTGCATTCCATTCTACGACCACATCCCCTGCAGAAAAGAGTGGCGTCTGCTCTAACAAACTTTCCACCTTCTAGCAAAAACAATACTCATGCTGCTATATTCACGCTAATATATGACCATCATTTTTTAATAAATCCCCGCCACAAATGGCTTGCCCAACGTGGAGCGCGAATTTAGAATGGAATGCAAAATTACGAAGTGCTAATATCAAAAGGACGCTATCTCATCGTGCAGGAAAAAGACGCCATTGAACATCGTTTGATATCAACGATCCGTCAAAACATCGATACACGGAGAATCAACGTGGGAAAAACACCGGAGATCATCTAGCGAAGCCAACTACCCAGGAGACGTAAATAACAGGACGAAGAACCAGCAGAAAAAAAAAAAGTAGGATCTAAACTTTTTATCTTTATTTTATTTCTATAATATATGTTTTTAAGAAGTGGAAAAGTAACAGGACTTTCAACATTAAGTGAATTAGATAAAGGAATTAAAATGTCGCGAAAAGAGATAGAAACAGGAGTGGGGGAAGGGGCAGATAGGCCTAGTTATCAGGAAGGATCAGAAGGTGCGGAACAGGCGGAAATAAGCAAAGACCAAAGGTTAATGATGATGATGTTTGAAAGACTAGAACAAAGTTTAGGTCAGAAAATGAAACAAAATAATGCAGAATTGAAACAGGATATAGAACAAAGTTTAGGTCAGAAAATGAAACAAAATAACATAGAATTAAGACAGGATTTAGAACAAAATAAAAAAGAGATAGGTCAGAAAATGGAGGAAGTGAGAAAAGACTTAGAACAGAAAATGGAATTAGGTAGACAGAACTTAGAACAGAAAATGGAATTAGGTAGACAGAACCTAGAACAGAAAATAGAATTAGGAAGACAGGAGTGTAAAGAAAATATGAAAGTAATGGAAACTAATTTAAAATTAGTACATAAAAACTTAAATGAAACAAAGGAAGCCTTAGAAGCTAGGATAGAAATTGTAGGAGATAGGATGGGAAAGATAGAATCAGAGATGAGGGAGAATAAAATTGTGTTAGAAGAAGAAATTGCTAGATGTAGGGATGAAATAACAGAATGTAATACAAGTGTAGACTGTAAGATAACAAATGTAAAAGCAGAAATAACTGAGGAATTAAGGAAAGAGATTGAGGTAGTAAAGAAAGATGTTATTAATGAAACTGTAGAACAAATTGTAATTCCTAAAATTAAGACAATGAATGATGTGATGCTTTCACAACAGGATGCTATAAATGATATGAAACAAAGCCACTTAGAAATAAAGAATGATTTAAAATCAATTTGTGAAGAAATGAAAAAAGGGAAAGAAAATTTGGCTAATGTAAATGATGTTGTGAAGGCATTACAAAGACAAGATGATTTAGATGTAGGTAATGTACAAGATGAGAGTTATTTGAGTAATGTACAAAATGTTGACTCACCATACAGAGAAAGAGGTTCACAACCAAACAATGACACAACACATAACACATGTTACACCAACAGCATATTACATGAAATCACACCACCTACATTTGACGAGGAGAAGGGAGACGATCCAAAACTCTTTGTTAAAGAGATGGAAGAATACTTTAGAGTGAAAAGGATACCAAACGAGCTTAGAATGATGATAGTTAAGAAAAGCTTAAAGAACAAGGCATTAGAATGGCTCAGGTTAACACTAGCTGGTCACGAGTCTTATAGCTCATTCAGAAATTTATTCCTATCAAGATATTGGGGCCCAGCTAAACAAAACCAAACTAGGGTAGAGCTAGCGACAGGTAGATACGATCCAGCCAAAGGGTTGTCATTAGTCGACTATTTTATGAAAGTAGCCAACAAAGGAAAGCTATTAGACCCCAACTTGTCGGAGGCAGAACTAATTGCCAGTATAACAAGACATTTCCCAGACACAGTGAGAACAGGATTAATTGTTGCGAGGCCAGTAGATTTTGCAGATATGATAGAACTGCTGACAGCCTTCGAAACACAAAATGGTCGGCCTAATGAGCATAGACATAGGAACGGTCACCCAAACTCACCCATCCTAAACCAGAACACAACTACGAACAACCAGAGTGAGGGAGAACATAGAAATACTAGGAGTACCCATGAAAGGGGGAGAGGGGCACACCATTTCCCACAACCACATAATCATGGCGAGAGGATGGAGAACACAAGACAGCGGTACCACGACACAATACCGAGGGGTGAATCGAGGTACAGAACGCACAGGTATGATCGTGGAAGACCAGGAGAACGTACCCATCAAGTGAATCATATACGATTCTGTAGGGAATACATGAATAGCCATAGGCCGTCGTACAATAGGGGTTCACGTCAAAGGGGCAGAAACCAAGGGAACATCGACAACGTAAGACAACAGGAACAGAATGAAAATATGCCGGATAGGACCGATACTGCACAGAACACAGAGACGACGATCACCTCCAACGTCCAGGAAAACTAAGTACAAGTCAACTTTGTGTCCCGGAAGTTGACCTGTGTGGCAGTAGGGGCGATATTGACCAATGTAATGTAGGTACCTTGAGAAGACAGGCGAGTGAAAGAAAGGAGATAACCAATCCACCAATGATTAGGCTGAAGGTATGGGGTATCGAATTGCCAGCAATGATAGATACAGGAGCCAGCACATCAGTATGTGACGAACAGCTGTTCCAGGAACTGATAACTAAAAGAAACGCCGAATTCTTGCCTGTGTGTGGAGTATATTGCAGCACAGCAATTGGCAAGAAGAAGGAACATGTTAAATACCAGGTAAGGCTGGTAATTGAAATCGGAAGTTGGAAGTTCGATTTCATTGCCCTAGTAATACCAAGATTAACAGCTACCCTAATCATTGGCAGTGATTTGCTTAACCTTTGGAGATCGGTAATTAACTATGATCTACATGAATTTATCATTAAGGAAGGAGCCTCAGAATGCACTGCGAAGTTCCTGGAGGAAGAAACATGCCAGGAGGAACCAGACCAGACAGGGATCCATCCGGATGAACAATTCTTTGTGGAGAACATCAATGTCCACGAGAATAGATTGGTAGACCTAAGGGTAAATAAGAAGAAAACAGGTTGGACGAGCGATGAAGAAACTAACGTTTGCAGCCATTGGATCTGCACGGAAGACGAGTATGTTGCCTGGGACAACTACCAACCTGAACCACTACCAACAGATGGAGAAGAATCGATGCTACAGCTAATCGATGAGAAGGTCTGGGGGGCACATGGCATCTCTGAAGAGGAAAGAAGCCAACTTAGGAAAATACTGGTTAAAAACAGGAAAGTTTTCGATAAAAAGCCAGGTACGTGTAACAAGTACGTACATACCTTTACAGTAACAGATATTACCCCCTATTCACACAAATCCAGGCCCATCCCCAACTCCATCAGGGAGGAAGCTGACAGAGTAATCCAGAAAATGTTAGCGGACGGAATAATAGAGCCGTCGGACTCATGTTATGTGAATCCAGTAGTATGGGTCCATAAGAAAGGGGGAAAATTGAGGATGACCATAGACGCAAGGAAGATAAATACACATACCTTGCCGGATCATTACAGGCCTGAGGGGGTAGACCAACTAATATCGAAATTGAAGGGAGGTCAACATTTCACTAGTCTTGACTTGACAGCATCATTCTGGCAAATTCCTCTTCATCCAGATGTCAGGAAATATACCTGTTTCTTGCACAAAGGAAAGGTATACCATTTTTCAAAATGTGCCTTTGGACTATCGACCAGTAGCAGTGCACTACTGAGAGCTCTGGACAAAGTTTTTGGAGATACCATCGAGACTTTTGTGACGCAATATGTAGACGACTTTCTAATATACAGTGAGAATCCCGAGTCGCACTTACATCACATAGATTATGTATTATCCAGGTTCCAGGAAAGCAACATGACCCTAAATTTAGAAAAGTGTGAGTTTTTCGTCAAAGAAGCTGAATTTCTAGGCCACATCATAACACCTGATGGTATACAACCTAATCCGGAGAGGGTCAAGGCCATAGAGCATATACCACCCCCACGTAACTTAAAACAGTTGAGGAGGTTTCTGGGCATTTTACAGTACCAGTCGAAATTCGTGGTCAACTACGCTAAGGAATTGGTACCCCTTAGAGCACTGTTAAAAAAAGATACTAAGTGGGAATGGAATGCTGAACACCAGGGGGCCTTTGAGAATATCAAAGAACTTTTCAAGCACAGTATTCTCCTGGAACGACCGGATCCGAATTCACCTTTTCTAGTATACACTGATGCTAGTGCGCACTCATATGGTGCGATATTAGCACAAGAAGATGCAGATGGCAACAAACATGTGATTGCCACAGCTTCTAGGTTTTTAAATAAAATAGAAGCCAATGCCTGCATAACCGAACTGGAAATAGGTGCAATCCATTTTGCGTTGCAAAAGTTCAGACAATATATATATCTCTATAAAATAATTATATATACAGATCATGTAAGCCTGTCCTTCATTCAAAAATGCAAGCTGACCAACTCCAAAATCTCAAGGTACATACATGAGATCATGTCATACGACATAGAGGTCAAACATATCCCGGGGAAGGAGAACATCTTCAGTGACTTATTGTCAAGATTGAGGTCGGAGAGTCACATACCCGAGACGATATACAGTCCGCACCATGAGATCAAAATTATGCAGATAAGTAGCAAAGAAAGCAACGAGATCTTGCAAGACTTCAAGAACATAGCAAAGCTACAACAAGAAGACCCTGAATTGAAGAGGCTATTCGACAAGGCTCCAGACATAATACCAAGATTGGATGCCAAGATAGGCAAATTTAGGAACATCCTATTTAAATTGCATGGTCGCGACGTAAGGAAATGGAAAATGATGGTACCAAATTCCTTACAGGACAGGGTCATTTTGGCATTCCACCACTCGATGCTTCACTCCGGTACTGAGAGGACAATGCTTGCCATCGAGGAGGTATTGTACATTAAACATCTTGGCAAGAAGGTCAGGAAGTTAATTTCCTCATGCGACCTATGCCAAAAGGCCAAGCCAATTAATGTAAAGTACGATGTCATCCCACAATCCATCGTGAGGAACGAGAAAAATGCATTGGTGTGTATTGACGAGCATGGAGAGCTGCCAAGGGGTAAAGATGGAAACAGATACATCTTTGTCATGTTTGATGTTTTTACAAAATTCACCAAAATATACCCCATTAAGAACATCAAAAGCAGAACATGCCTAGATAAAATCGTCAAGGACTACATCCCAAAATATGGGAGAATAAAATGTATTTTATCGGACAATGCGACCATGCATAAGAGCAAGTTGTTTCAGAACACCTTAGAAACATTAGGAGTAAAATTGTACTATTCCTCAGCATATTACCCCCAGGGAAACCCGACCGAGAGAATCATGAGGGATATTAGTATTTATTTTCGTTTGCTCTGCCACAGAGACCACACTTCCTGGACGGAAAAATGCGGATATATAGAGGAGGTGATTAACCATTCGGTGAACCCCACGACCAAGTTCGCACCTATCGAGCTAATGACCAACACGAAACCAAGAAAATTAGCAATTGACATTGACACTACCATGGCTGCCCAAAGAGAATTATCAGAGAAAGAAAAATGTCAATTGGCATTCAGAAGATTACAACAGAAGGCTGAAAAAGGGAGGAACAAGGTGAAAAGATTCGTCAGGAAATGGTCCCCACAAATTGGAGAAAAGGTGCTCTTAAAAAGCCACAAAGCATCTAAGGCATCTGAAAAGAGATCTGGAAAGATGGAGCTATTGTATACTGGACCACTGGTCATAACAAAACAGCTGGGTGACCACACATATGAGCTACAGAATACAAATGGCAAGTTGGTAGGAAGATACCACAAAAATAAATTGAAGCCATACAAGGAAAGGACCAAATAACCTTTGTCAACAAATGTGTAAGGCAGGAGTAGCAGAGATGAAAGAAGATAACAATTTTTGATGGGTCACTTATAGAAAATTATATTCAAAATAGGATTACAACAAGGAAGAAAATCAACATAGTCATTGGCTATATCGACCACAAAGAGCATTGTCAACAAAGACAGATGAGGACACTGATTGTCATTAAATAAATGAATCATAGCGACGGAAGATAATATGTTTTTGACATAAGGATGTCAGGGACAAAAATAAAAATGAATTAATTATGATGAAAAAGATATAATATTTCGACACAAAGATGTCGAGGGTAAATGGAGAAGAAAAATAATACAATTACAGAATAATTGTAAGTATAGAAGTTTTCTCTTATAAAAATAAGAGACAAAGAAATGACAATTAGTGAAGTGAGGAAAACCATAATCAGAAAAACAATGCCCATGAATTAAGATGAATATAGCCAATGCTAAGCTCGAAGAAATGTTGAACCAAACAACAATGAATAATAACCCAATCAAGAAAGTTAGTACCATTAGTAACATCAGAGTTTAAGAACCGACTCAATAACCTGCCTATACATGAGCTTATAAGACAAAGAAGGCAAAGAACTGAATAAAATATTGCCATAAATAAGATCATAATCATTAGCTCAAAAATTGTATCCTGTTTTTCTCTCCTCATAGCAAAGAATACAAGTCAAAAACTACATGAAACACTTAAATTGTATTTGTGTCAATGTCAAATGTACAATAACTGAGTATGTGTTGTATAAGAACTGAATATGTGTTGTACAATAACTGAATATGTATTGTATGATAACTGGATATATTGTGTAATAACTGAATATGTTGAGTAATAACCAAATATGTTATGCAAAAACTGAATATGTATTGTGTAATAACTGAATATGTATTGCATAATAACAGAACATATGTGATGTGATAGCAGGATATATTGTGCAATAACTGAATATATATTGTGTAATAATTGGACATGATGTGTAGTAATCAAATGTGTTGTACAATAACTGAATATGTATTGTATAATGACTGAAGGTGTATTGTATAATACCAACATATATGGTATGATAACTGGGTATATTGTACAAGGACTGAATATGTATTGCATAATAATTGGACATATTGTGTAATAACAAAATGTGTTGTACAATAACTGGATATGTATTGTATAATAACCGAATGCATTGTGTAGTAACCGAATATGTGAAACTTATAAAGACATGTTGTATTATGTCAAAACAAAGGACAAAGACAAACAGTAAAGAAGACTGTAAAGAAAAAAAAAAAAAAAATATATTGTAAAAGTGATTGAATCATAGAAGTAGGGAGAAGTGTTGTATTGTGTTTCAAGATTGTAAATAAGGTGACAACTTGAAAAACAAAACAAGGGGCATATGAGACAGAATATTGACTAATAGAAAATTGTTCATGTAAATATTTTTGTAAGAGTGTGTAAATTTTTAATTCTTTTAATTTGAATGTATCAGGGACCTATTTTTTTTCAATACTCAAAATAGACAATGTCTTCTCAACTGTTTGAGTTCGACCAATGAGAACTGTTGCGCGGATGGATACATAAGAATGGCGGTGTTGCGTCATAGGACGCTCAGAAACTACTTTCATTAGCGTCGGTGAACTCAAAGTGAACGGACGTATAATTGTTGATGGCGTGTGAATATGTGAATTACACCCAAACTTTTAACCAGCGTAGACGCTGTCGAAATCTAAGAGTTGTTAACTAATTGCTTTGTGAAAAGAAGTGTAAATAACTAATAAATGTGTTTGTGATAAAAGAACGTTGGCTTTTGCATTCCATTCTACGACCACATCCCCTGCAGAAAAGAGTGGCGTCTGCTCTAACAAACTTTCCACCTTCTAGCAAAAACAATACTCATGCTGCTATATTCACGCTAATATATGACCATCATTTTTTAATAAATCCCCGCCACATAATGATAAATGTATCAAAATGTCCCTGCCATACAACTGTCTATGCAGATGATACAATCTTCCTTAATGTGAATAAAGGCTTAAAATTGCTGAAACAGTCAGTAAATGAAATCATGCAACAAGCTCAAACTTGGTTTAGAAGCAATGACCTCCTTATGAATGTCTTAAAACATTAATTTAAAACATGTAATGCTGACTGTGAGAGTGTGTTATCGTAATTGATAATCAGTTATCTTGGAACCCCCATATTGGAGACAGTAATAATAACCATATTTAATACAGTAAAACCTGCCTATTAATGCCTGATTTGAGAATTCAATGTCATTCTGGCAGGTTGCCACAGTAGCTTAATGGTTAGAGCACCCGCCTGGTAAGCTGAGGGTCTGTGGTACAAATCCCGACTATGGCATTGAATTTTTCAGTTCCTATTCTACCTCTCAAACATTGTCTACACACGGCTTGTGTGTTTAAAAACACCAACAGTAAGTTTGTTGGCATAAATAATTATCATTTGAAGGTTATTTAATCCCGGGACATAAAGTACTTGCAATAGTAAGTCACCACTTGAGTAATTGTCTCTGATGTGAGACTGCTTTTGTGGTTTACTGGGAGAAATACTAACTAGTTTGAGAATTCAATGTCATTCTGGCAGGTTATCACAGTAATTTAATGGTTAGAGCACCTGCCTAGTAAGCGGGGGTCTGTAGTTCAAATCTGAGCTGTGGCATTGAATTTTTAAGTTCCAGTTCTACCTGTCATAGTATTCAGTGTTCATCAGGGAAGCTGCATTTCACGACTTCGTGCAACAAGGAAATCTACAAGAGATAAGATGCACTGAACAGGGAAACGGCAGCAAAATTATCATGTATGGTATTTCTCTTAGCTAACCTAAAAAAATTAGTACCAATAGATTTCCTATGAATGGCCTATTTTTCATTCTTTCAATCTATATTTAGATATGGAATAGTACTGGGAGAGCAAAAAAGTTCCGAATGGGCTGCAAAGTGTTTATCCTGACCATGTTCTTGGCACTCGCCATCTACCATTATCATAGAAAGACACGGATGAAACCATACAACATTTTTAAAATTACTTTTAAAGGCTTTGCTTACCAACTTAATGAAACTGGTCACCTTGATTGTCCTTACATTTTTGGCACCTCTTTAGGAAATTATCCATCACTCACCGTAGTTCATAGTGATAAATGGTGGCAATTTCTTGGGGAATATTTTGTTTTAATTCTTCCAGTGTGTGGGATTCTTATACACTTTATACACACTATACACATCAGTTGGTGAAATCAGTGCCATATAAAGTAAAGTAAATGCTACAGACGCCAATACAAGACTGTTATGATTTCACCTTACATTGTACGGCCAGTGGATCTCTGGCCCTGACGTTTCACAGCTGTGATGAGTTGGAGGGGGAAGGTTAACGTTGCCAACGTATAGTAATGAGTTTCGGAAAATGGATTCTCAAAATTATCTTAACAATGAAACTATATGATATTTATTAAGTTTAAAACAATGAAATACAGGTTTTGGTTTTATTTTTATGTAATATCTTCGTTACACTACAATTCTGTTTGAATATTACCTTTACATCTGTTATGGGCAGTATCCATTACTTTTGGCAATACTGGAAGCGAGTAACGCACCTGTTGTTAAAACTTTGTGCTAGCACCAATCAGCGGTCTCACTGCTAGGTGTGGCTTACAAATGTAGCACCTTGTTGCCAACTCTGTTTTACAAGGACCAGTGGTTTCAATTGTTTTGGTGTTTGTGCAGGTTTTTTCCAGTAGGTAAACAGTATAACAATGGTCTCCATATTCTACTATTCTGTGATCATTTATATGCATACTGTCCACATAAATTTATGAAGTTGCGATGTGATCTGCAGATATATGAAATGTTTCGAATACCTTGTTTGAAATTCCCGTTGAAATGGCAGCACTGTGCTCCGAGGCCTTGAGAAATGTCAGAGCTGGAGATCCACTGGCCGTACAATAATTATATTTACCTTAGAAATTTGCTCCGAGGAAGGTTTTGCTGCAGGCACATCCAATGGTTCAGCGACATGCTCAGCTCTGTTCGCCAGCAGCACGTATATAGGTCCAGTAGTCGACTTAAGGTGTATCTGGTAGCCCTTGTTGTTGCCATTCTACACACAAATACCAATAAATTAAACTGAGTATTATTTATGGTTGTTCATAACTACTAAGGTTTTCAGCAACCCATTTTATATTGGATGTGAAAGAATTGCTTAATTGTGTTACATAACTGTAAATATTAAGTGCCAGATAAGAT
This sequence comes from Tenodera sinensis, assembly GCA_030765045.1. Lineage (NCBI taxonomy): Eukaryota > Metazoa > Arthropoda > Insecta > Mantodea > Mantidae > Tenodera > Tenodera sinensis. The sequence goes on from CM060974.1 coordinate 9,785,476, forward strand.
TGTTTGCAGGTGATTGCATTATCTACAGTCAAATTTGAAATGCTGTAGATGAATTCATGGGTGATTTAAATGAATTAAGTAATTAGGCTGATACAAATAAAATGACAATTACTGCTAAGAAAAGTAAGCCCATTGCATTTAGCAGATCTGAGAGGGAAATTCTTCATAACTATCACATTAAGTATTAAGGCCTGTTAATATGGGTCATTTGCTAAATAATTTTAAGATATTAAATTTTGTACCCTAATAGCATTGAGGTCGGAAGAGAACAAGAGATGACCAAGGTAAGGTCAGATAGAAAAGCTACAGTGAGGAGCAAAACACCAGTAAGTGGAAGTAATGTTCTGCTCAGCTTGGGTACCTTGTGGTTGCCATTCACATATCCCCTAGTAGTAGTAGTAATCATAATCATAATAATAATAATAATAATAATAATAATAATAATAATAATAATAATAATAATAATAATAATAATAATAATAATAATAATAATAATAATAATAATAATAATTATAATAATAATAACAATAATAATAATAATAATAGTAATAATAATAATAGTAATAATAATAGTAATAGTAATACGAATAATAATAATAATAATAATAATAATAATAATAATAATAATAATAATAATAATAATAATAATAATAATAATAATAATAATAATAATAATAATAATAATAATATTTTCTTGTTTCACGACACTGTCAATTGCCAGGATCACATCAGCGTCGTCAGTGTGCCGGAATTTTGTCCCGCAGGAGTTCTTTTACATGCCAGTAAATCTACTGACATGGAGCTGTCGTTTTTAAGCACACTTAAAAACCATCAGCCTGGGCCGGGTTTGAACCCGCGACCTTGGGATTCGTAGGCCAGCGTCTAACCAACTGAGCCACCCAGACCGACACATATCCCCTAGACACCAGTAAGTGGAAGTAATGTTCTGCTCAGCTTGGGTACCTTGTGGTCACTATCCACATGTCCCCTAGACACCAGTAAGTGGAAGTAATGTTCTGCTCAGCTTGGGTACCCTGTGGTCACTATCCACATGTCCCCTAGACACCAGTAAGTGGAAGTAATGTTCTGCTCAGCTTGGGTACCTTGTGGTCACTATCCACATATCCCCTAGACACCAGTAAGTGGAAGTAATGCTCTGCTCAGCTTGGGTACCTTGTGGTTGCCATTCACATATCCCCTAGACACCAGTAAGTGGAAGTAATGTTCTGCTCAGCTTGGGTACCTTGTGGTCGCTATTCACACATCCCCTAGACACCAGTAAGTGGAACTCATGTTCTGCTCAGCTTGGGTACCTTGTGGTCGCCATTCACATATCCCCTAGACGGAGACCCCTGAGTAATTTTTTTATGTATAAAAATATGTATTAAACCATTAACTAACGCGGTGTTGAATCTGTTACACATCATAAATATTCCTAAGAAGTAGAATAGTTAATACCAAGGATTTTGTGGTGAGAATGGTAAAAAGGAAGCTAATGTATTATAATTATAGTCATGATGTCAAAAATATTAATGAAAAACAAAGGAAGTAAATGTTAACAGTTGGTCTGCAATGCTAAGCTATGACATAGCTGAAAACAGTGATGTTTGATAGGGAATATTAACATGCATTAGTACTGAACCTCTGTTCCTTTGCCTAGAAAATAATAACTGTGGTAAACATTGCATAATGTATGGCTATTGTAACTAAACATAGTATACGAGGCTTGTATAAAAAGTATCCGACCTTAATTTTTACTGCACAAAGTAGTGATGCTATGGCAGCGCCACTGTGCATGGTGGCCGGAGGAACCTTAATGCGCATACTTGAATTTTCTCACCGTGTTCACGTATGTTAGTCGCTGGCTGCAGGTTGCCAGGTGCTGTTGTAAGTTTAATTTAAAAGGTGAGTCAATTAATAACACCAAACAACACCCACATTATAATTTTCCGGAACGTGCTTCGGAGGTCAACCGCACTTCAAAAACACCTAGTCTTCCAATGGATACCAGCTCACTGTGGACTGAGTGGTAATGAGAAAGCTGATTTTCTTGCTAAAAAGGGTACCGGCAATGTGCAGAAATCTATAGTTAATCTACCATTTTATGCAGCTAAAAGATTAGTCAATTCTGAATTCAAAAAACTTATTGCAAAATATTACTATGCAAAATCAAAAAATAAAAGATGGGAACTACCAAACATTCAAACAGTGATTCCTGAGTATCCTCGAAAAACAGCAGTTGCAACCTTCAGGTTGATTACAGGACATGATTGTCTGGCAAAACATTTAAACAGAATTGGGATATATTCCTCACCACTCTGTCCTCTATGTGATCTGCAAGAGGAAATGGACCGAGATCACCTTCAAATATGCCCGGCCACTTCTAATGCCCTTCCCATCCATCAGTGAAAAATATTGGAGAGCAAGAGGATTAATGACTTCATTGTCAGAAATCCAGCATTAGCTAACAACAACAATGCAAATTAGTATTGCATTTATCTTAGTAAGGTACACAATCTTAATCCAAGAAACAAACACAGAACACAGAAAACAAATCACAAACATCTCATTTTTTAGAGTTAATCGCAGCTTTACTATTCAAAGGAAATGTTGGAATGCACACCCATTGCAATTGACACAAACAGTGCATCGGTCTGCCCTATTCTGCCTTACTCTCACAAAGACACCAGCCATTTCTCTGGTTTAAAAGTTTGTTGGTCTAATTTTGAACAGTAAAGCTGTGATGATGAATATTTTAAACCCATAGTGATACTTCCACTCTGCTGTGTTAAATATTTATGAAATAATTTAAATGAGCAATTCAATATATGTATACTCTGTTCATCTAGAGATTAGAGGAGACGTAAACAAAGCCACGTGCATTTTGACCACAGCGCGCCCTCTTGACGCCTTCGCCGTGTAAATAGTCCCTTGAAGAAATAATGTTACTGAGGTCTGAAATGTCATTTAATGTTTGCTAAAGCATGAACTAAGTGTACTAAGCATAGTTAAACTGTAAAAATACGCAGTTAAGTGAATTTGTAACCACCAGTCTAATTCATTCTGCATGCACATTATTCAGTATGAAAGTAACATGGCGGAACAAGTGAGTGTTGTAAAACATAAGTGCGGCAAACTGTTGCGAAGTGGTGAAAAGACAACAATATTGAACATATTTAACAATTTCTACGAGAAATATCCTGAACTTGCTATCGAAGACGTGATGAAATTAACATCCGAGTTTACTGGTGTGTCAGTTGCAAGTATTTACAGTACACCCAAAGAAAAATCGTCAGTTGGTGAAGATACCGGTAAAAACGACCACGTGCTAGATAAATGGTGGATGTAGTTTGCGACGAATTTGTGAGTGTGAGATCTGCAATCCGTCGAAAAGTTCACTAGTTCTTTGTTAACAATGAACCACTACCTTAAACAAAGTGCTGTTGGCAGTTAACTCTGATCCCGATCTTCCAGATTTAAAACGAACTTCGCTCCACAAGCTGCTTCTGGAGACTGGTTTCGAGATTGTGAGCAGGAAATGAAAAAGTGTTATTGTGGACAGAGATGACGTAAGTAGCAGTTAATTTCCATGTGCTACATGTTATTTGAATCAAGTAAATATATCCTTTTAGTAGTGTAAAATGCATAATATACCTACGCGTAGCGGTAGGTAACCGTGTTGCATCATTGTGAAAGCACGTGGCCGCGGAGTGATACAAACCAATGCTTTGTTTATATCTCCTCTAATCTCTTGATGAACAGAGTATATATCGTGCAACTTGGAAACAGCTCTTAACGATTTTTATCAAATTTTGTATTCAGATAGGGTTTTGCTTTTTAAGTTTATGTATATAGGTGTAATTTCTGAAAAAATGTGATTTTACAAGTAACAGTCACAATTACTCTAATCCTTATTTTGGCCATAATTTCTCTGTTAATGGGCCAATTTCAACAAACAATCCAGGATAATAAAGGTCTCGTCAAGAGCTTTCAAAAAACCTAAAGAAAGTTGACTTAGCTATCTTAATCTGTGCATAACAGTCACAATTAGTCTAAACCTTATTTTGACCATCATTTCTTTGTTAATCAATCAATTTCAGCAAACAAGTTAATCCTCTTCTAGGGCTATCAGAATACGGTAAGAAAGTTGACCTAGCTATATTAGTTTATGTGTTACAACTCGCTCGGTCAATATGTTGTTGTTAGCTAATGCTGGATTTCTGACAATGAAGTCATTAATCCCCTTGCTCTCCAATATTTTTCACTGATGATATTGAAGAGAGCAATAGCAGTAATAGTAACCGCATTTTAGAGAGCACCATATTTTTATGTTTTGGCGGTCACATCGCTCTCTCACAACCCCCAGAATGTCTGGAGGACCACACCTGTCGTTGGTTTACGGGTCTCACCGACCTGACCGGGAGAATTATCAAAATAAATTCACCGACCATATCCTCTGATTACCAATCAGAGGACGTATTAGATGCCATGACAGGTCAGCATGTTGGGGTTAAGATTTTATAGAGAAATGGAGAGGTTGGAAAAATAAAGACTCCCTAGCCCTCAGGAACCCTAATAGCATCGGGGTCGGAAGAGAACAAGAGATGACCAAGGTAAGGTCAGATAGAAAAGTTACAGTGAGGAGCAAAACACCAGTAAGTGGAAGTAATGTTCTGCTCAGCTTAGGTACCTTGTGGTCGCCATTCACATATTCCCTAGATGGAGACCCCTGAGTCAATATGTTTGAAATATAAAAACAGCGTACTACACTCATACTATTTTCTCTACTCACTTTTGTTTTAAGTAACAATTTATATGTTATTCTCTATTCGTTTATCAACTTCATACACATCAATCCCTATACATATTGTATGTTGAAGAGTGAGTAAACTCCAAAACCGGTTCTTGCCATGAAAATTGGCACATCTAAATGTTTTTTCATCAGTAATTCTTTCGGATTCTAAAGCTGCAATTCAGGGAATATGTTCAAATACTACAAAGAAGTCAACAAAAATTAGAGAATGCTACAAAATGTTAACACAACTCCAAAAAGTTAATAAGACTGTTCATCTCCAATGGATTCCAGCACACTGTGGAGTCATGGGGAACGAAGCTGCAGACTCACTTGCAAAGAAAGGCACAACAATAAAACAAAAGTCTAAATTCAATTTCTCATATTCCTCAATAAAACGCTTGATCATTAAAAATTTTTGTCATTCATACCTACAAGAAATAGAAACAAATGCCAAAGATAAAAAATGGATTACACTACTTTCCAATCCAGATATAATCCCCCAGAGACCAAGGAAAACAGCTGTTGCAGCCTTCCGACTATTGACAAATCATGACTGCTTGGCAAGTCATCTCTACAGAATAGGTATCTCAGCTTCACCAATATGTGTCCTGTGTAACGATCCAGCAGAAATGAACGAAGACCACTTGAAGACCTGTGAAGCATTAAGATCAGAAGAAACTACAGTTCAAAAGTATTGGAAAGCACGAATGCTAATGGCTTCATTGCCAGATGCAAGGCACTAGAAAACAACAACAACAAATGTTTTTTCATGGAGAAGACTTTTATGCAATCCATTTTACCACACAATGTATTACATTCGCATGGTGTTCTCTACCTCCTTTCCTTTTACATAGGTGCCATGTGAAATTCAGTCGTCCAGGTACTATTTATGAAACAAGTTCATTAATTGTTCATGTTCAGCATCTCAAGATTTGTTAGATCATAGTTCCAAAAAAAAATACATGCCTGTTCAATCTTCGGAACTTCCAGTTCTGTGTCTGACGGTGCCTGTATTGCCAAGAAAGTATCACCTTCAAAGCACCTGTCAATGTCGTCATACGTAACATATGCTAGATGACAATTAGCAACATCATCTGTTATGTTTCTTATGCTCTGTTGCACCCACTGGAAAAACAAACAAATCTCATTTAGTTCATAAACAGCAACTCTGCACCTCCAATCTGCCATGAGCAAACTATGCTCTTCTGTTAAATAAAGATAAATCCTAATTTTACCTGTTTATGTATATCTAGCTTCTGTTCGTGATCATCCAACTTTGAAATTTCTGCCTTTAAAACTGATAAGCGATCTGCCATTTCCTGAGTGTTGCACCCTGGTCCTGCACCCCTGAAAAGGTTGTAGTTACTGTTAGGATAGCAAAATTTACCTCTGTTGTTCAAGTTAAGTAGCCTGATAGATCAATGTGTGTGCTTACTGACTAAAATGGGATATTATTCCACCTGTAGCAGGAATTGTATCTGAGTGAACTTGAAAGTGTTCCCGGAAGTAATCGAATTAACCATGAACTTGACTTTATTTGTATATGCATTTGATTTTGTTTGTCCCATATCATTCTTTCGTTACCATGAAGATTGTCTATATATTGATAAGATAATTATTATTAAATATCACATTTCAATTGTATCCATACAATTAAGGGCTATTTTGTGTGTATTATACGAGGGTTTCCCGTAAAATAAGGTTCCCAATTTTTTTTCACGATGAAAAACATATTTGTTGACATTAAATAATACATTTTTGGAAAGCTAAGACCTTTTCCTATTTTTCAACATAATCCTGTTCTGTTCAATGCATTTTTGCATGTGATGCACCTCTTTTGCATGGCTGCATTGTGGAACTGTCCCTCTGCGCTGCGAAGGTAGCTTAAAACAGTTCCTTTCCAGTTCCGAAATTTGTTTCACGCAGGTGTTTCTTCAAGTCAGGGAAGAGACGGTAGTCACCTGGGACAAGGCCTGAGCTGAAAGGAGGGTGTGTGACAGTATCCCTTCCAAATTTGTTGATGTGATTGGTTGTTACATGGGCAATGTACGGACGAGCGTTGTCCTGATGAAAATGCACTCCCTTCGTGAGCATGCCTCCACCCACCTTGTTATACCCTAAATGATCAATGAAAATTTTGTGAATGTAGGTATCATCTCGCAGGTCTCCAAAACCGTCACCCCTCGATCTTTCAGCATTGCTTCTTCCACTTTCACAATCGCTTCGTCCGAAACTGATGGCTGTCCAGAAAGCTGGTCGTCCTGGGCATCTGTACGCTATCTTTGAATTCTCTGCACCATTTTCGCATATGTTGTACGCTCATACACTGCTCTCCGTACACTTCACACAGTTGGGAATGAACGTCCAGTGGTGCAGTCTTTTTGCACACCAAAACTGCATCACAAAGTGTAATTCGCACCTGGCGGGAGAAGCGAGTGGAAGCTCCATTTCTAACAGCTGCCAAGACAAGACTGAATGTTGCAGACAGCTTGCAAGACGGGGTACTGGGAGAGGGAGAACCAAGCTACACACTGTGTTGCCGGATCTCTTGTAACAGCATTCCTTGAGACTGCAGACCCTTGCGAACCTTATTTTACGGACAACCCTTGTATGTCAAAAATGTTAAAAGGATAAATTAAAATTGTTTTCTTAGCAAATTCGAGATTACAGCGAGACGCAAAATATGACATAAAATGTCACAAGGAACACATAGCTAAGCAAGACAATATATGAACACATGACCCTAGCGAGGCAGTAATGTTAAGCTTTCTGTTGGTCTGCCAACTTCGAAGGGAGTGGATGCCTTTTTAATGCATGGCTCCAAATAAGTGATTGTAAAATAATTCAACATTTGTGGACCAAGGTTTAAAGTGAAGAAGATATTATCTACCAATTTAACTTTGAGAAGTGAAACTATATAATGTGTATTAATTAATAAAAACTGTTGAATCAATGAGAAAAGAAGATAGTTCACACGTCGACCTCAATTGAGCCACAGTAAACTACACAATCTCAATCGTGTTAGGAAACACGAGTCAGTGAAACTAAAGATTTTTAAATTGTGCTACGATTTAAAAACTGTAATAATCTACAAGGGTGCAAATAAAAAATTCAGCAAACATAAAAATCGAGTCCAATAATTCATCTTGCCCATAACACGACTCGAGATAGTAAAAGAGATGCCATAGCAAATACATTTTACAAAAGCTGCACCAAACTCAGGACAAGGAACAAACACGCATAGTAGATATCATTATGTATGCGCTAAAACTGTTTAAAACGCAAACGTATTTTGTATGAAGCCTTGTTCACTGCTGGCATTAACGATTATGAATCTGCGGCATTCTTCTTCCTCTTATTGTTATTGTTATTCTTATTATTGTTCTTGTTGTAGTTGTGTAAGATGGCAATAAAAAATCTGACATATACCAAATTGAATGGTTTTTCTTTACTTTTTTTTTTTTTTGAATTAACGTCCTCCAACATTGTGTCATATTGGACGAATGAATGAAATGAAATGGGTGAAATGATGCTCAAATGAGCCCGAGGTCCATGGAGCTTTAAGTTACCCGACATTCGTCTTCTCAAGGTAGGGAAAACCTCGGAAAAAAACCTTACCCAGATAACTTACCCTAAGCGAGATTCGAACTCGTGACCTCTTGAACGTGAGGCAGACACGGTAATTATCATGCTACAGAGGTGGGCAAAATTGAATGTACTAACTGTAATACAGTGTATATATGAAAAGCCAAAAGAAATTTAGAAATAAGATCCAAGAAACACTTTAGAAACATTAAAAAAAACAGTTGGGGAAATCAGCAGTTGCCACTCACTTTTGGACAGAAAACCACAACATAAAGTCAGAACTGAAGCTTCTCAAACACCTAACGGGAAAGCAAGAGCTGTCCACGTGGGAACAAATCATTTTAAAAAATAGAAACAGAGTATCCAATTTCAACATCCCCGGAAAAGATATCTTCAGCAGGTTCCTTGAACCACCACCAGAGGAGACCTCAGAGAAAACATCACCATCAACACCAGAGAGAACCAGTTGATAATGGAGGAAAATCAGCCTCCGAAACATGTTCTGGTAAATTATAAGTAAGTGTTGTGTAGTGTTATTAATCGACTCACCCTTTTGGTTTAAATTCCACAATGGGTTTGGTGGCGGCAATTCAAAATTCATTAATCAGGGTTTATTTTTTATGATAAGAATCTCCTCCCAAGTATCCAACTCTACAGCATGTTTTGTGGCTTTTAAAAGTATTACATTTGGAGTGATGTGATTTGATGTCCAAAAATGGTGTGCAACTGCAGATTTAACCATTTATTTGTATTTGATGCATCTCATGTGCTCTTATCTTATACCTATATTTAAATGAGCGTATCGGTGGAAACGGCTCTAACGATTTCGATCAAATTTTGTACTCAAGCCAGATTTTGCTTTTAAGTTTATCTATATAAGTGACATTCCTGAAAAAACGTGATTTTACGCATAACAGTCACAATTACTCGAAACCTTGTTTTGGCCATAATTTCTCTACTAATGGGCCAATTTCCACAAACAAGCCAGGATATTGAAGGTCTCATCAAGAGCTTTCAGAAAACCTTAAGAAAGGTGATTTAGCTGTCTTACACTACACATAAGTCACAATTATTTCAGCTATAATTTCTCTGTTAATCAATTTCAGCAAACGAGCTAGCGTTTTGAAGTCCTCTTCCAGGGCTATCAGAATACAGTAACGAAGTTGACCTAGCTATATCAGTTTAGGTGTTACAGCTCATTCCATCTATATGTTTAAAATAGAAATACAACGTATTACATTTGATGGCTGAGATGATGGTGCTTATGAAATATATGTATCTCTATATCTCTTGTATCTCGGAAATGACTTAACAATTATGACAAAACTTATTTAGTTAATGTTTTGCTTTTCAAGTTTATCTCAATAAGTACCTTCTCCCAAGAAACAAGATTTTACAAAACAGGGAGGGGGGGGGGGGGAGTGCCGAGCAAAGCTCGGTCACACACATACTGTACATTTATAACAGTAATATTTGATATTTTATTTCATGCTTTTATCCCACTTTGAGCCTTCTTTTTATACCGACATTCACAATTCGCTATAAAATTGTGTCCCTACATGTGCAACAGAACTAACGTAGAAACATCCCTCAAAAAACAACAGCCTTAATAAAAAAAAATGGGGAAGATTGTAGCGAACAAGTTAATGCTCATTTTGAACAAAAATAAAGGGCTTGTTACATTGTCTTCAATTGAAAATGTACTGGCAGGGGGGGGATTACCAGGAGACTTGGAAGCAAGTGACATATAATCTTCGCAAAAAGACATATGGAGGCAGGTTGTACTGCAGACTCCAGCAAATCCTAAGCTTGCCCCTCCTACCAGCGCTGCCGAATGTGGTACATGCATCTCACAAGGCTGAACTGAGAACATTATCTTCATTAATTAAGCTCGATAAATATTTTGAAATGACCGATGCCAATCTTATAATAAGAAAGAATTTTATTTTTTGATCATGACCGTACAAAAATCCTGTCTCTGCGATACCTAGAATGCGAGCGATGCACATTTTATCTTCATATGATTATGGTTACCCAACATCCATTCCACAGAGATAAGCCTGAAAAACATCATTCCTTCCTCACAACGCTTATCTCAAGCATAAATAAACAGTGCACCTACTATGAAAATAGAAGTCTCGCAGTTTGAAACAGACTGAGTTAACGTTCAGTTCGTTTTCAGAGTAGTGGTGTCTTATTCTGTTAAAGTGAATGGCATGTTATGTCGTGTATCAAACTCGAGCTGAAATATTGTTAATATTACATTAAATTATTATTATGCACATATCTTTTCTCCAGTGTTTGTGATCCGAGTGCGTGAACATGTCCCTCGAAGCTGGGACAAGTGATTTTTCAATCAACACACATGAAGTGATTCATTCTCAGGACAGAAAAATTATATTTAATGTGAACAATTTTTTTACAAAAGCTCTCCAATCCAGAACATAGGGCAACTGTAGCGGAAATCGTGCTTGCTGTTCCACTGCTGTGACGTGTATCAAGGTAAGATTTTAATGTTTTAGGAATATTTAGTTTGTTGTTTAATTACGGGAAAAATAGGCAGAACCTTTGCTGGCCTGTAAAACGTGTTCTTATATACAGAACCTCTGCCGGTACACACACTACGCTTGGCAACAGTGTTCCGCTTGAGCATTGGCCAGCGTTCACATGCCTTTAACTTTTGCAAGTAGTATATTTCACTTTAAGTATGCTCCTCTAGCTTCAGTGCAACTGGAAAGGAGCTTCTCAACGTTAGCAGATAATCAATAGTCATTTTCCTTTGAAAATCTAGAAATGATGTTTATTGTGCATTGCAATTCAGGGCTGATGAAATAAACACTTAGTATTTTCCTGCAAAGTAAATCAACTGCTTGTAGAATGTCCTTTTTAATTTGTGTAACTGCATTAACTAAATTTATTCTTTGTTTAAATGCATTATTTTATATTGTGTAATAAATTTCCCTTAAACTGATATTAAAACAAAATGTTTCAGTTTTAAGGGCATTTTTCGAGATTTTTAGGTCATAATAGCATCCTTTAGAATTTTACAGGGCCTCAAAGTCCTAGCCCTAGTAATACCCACAAGTTGAAAAGAAGAAATAACTCTTTATGCACTCAAGTATCACTGCTTTCATTACACTGCCACTTCCGTGATGCACAGCATATGCATGTTTCTTCAGTGTGCAATATTCCAGCTGCCTAGGACACAGCCTGGCCACTAATACACAGGAGAACTTCTTAGGTCACATCAGGGGCTTTGACTTGAGAAGCAACTGATGATGTTATTACTCGAACTGTAGGATTCATTGACATTGAATTTTATCATTTTTAACATTAAACATATTCACATTCATATTTCCAGACTTTGAGGGTATTAGTTAATCATTCTGTCAAATTCTCAATTCTCAACCCCAACCAAGAATATAACCCGGGAGCTATTGGTTAAGAAGCCAGACCACTGGAGCGCAGAAGCAGTCTACAAATTTGTTTGTACTTGAAGTTAAGAACTGCCTTAAAAAGCATAAATTTACTTTCTTAAGCAATGTGTTTGGTGCAGCCTTATACTGATGTTGCATGACCCAATAAATAAGCCATAATAAAGTATCATTAAAACCTATTCAGTATCTTTCAGTATCTTTCACAGTGGGATATGAAGAAAACAACACAAACTAACCTCACACTGTGTTACGCACTTAACATTTCTTACTTACTTCCATTGTATGCTGTTTTTACTCTTCTTTTCTATAAGACCAATGCCTTCCAAAACATTTGTAATGTCGTAAATTCTTCTTTTCTGTCGGACTGCTAATATTTCTGCAGCCTAAACAAAGAGATTTATACGTTGTTGAAGGTTATTTACATGCAAAATGTGGCACCCAGAGGCTTTATAATTCATGCATCCAAGTTCAGTCAACATTTCCCTTTAGTCTACATACCACTTTTAAATCCAGTACTCCATCTCTTGCTTTCTGCAGTAATGTGACAAACCTCGTCGTTAATAATCCTAATGATTTTTCAAAGCGACTTTGTTGATTGTCTGCCATTTTCTTGGACCGTTGTCAAATTTGAAAATTTAATTCGCTCAACAGCTTGCAAGTTGCAACAGACTACAACAGACGCATTTAAATGTCCTGGCCGCGTGTGTGAATGTCAAAGTCGGACGGAGGTTGGTAGTCGAAGTGTTTATGTTATTGTGTGTTATTTCCATTTCTTCTGTAGATAATTTTAGTAACAAATTCTTATTGCTTTTTAAAATAATGTTTTTATTCACAAAAACAAAGCAAAAATAAGTGGAAGAGGATTCCCAATCTTTGGTTGACTTCTAAAGGGAAATTCCCGTGATTTACATTGGTAGTTTTACTTTGTTGTTCTGTAGTTGGTTACTTGGCACCTAGCACATTTTAATAATAATAATAAGAAGAAGAACGTATGGAATCGAATGAGTGGGGCTTAGATTAGATTGAAGTGGGGTCAGGGCTATTTTTCAGGCTTATTTCAACATTAGTCAGCTACAAAATGTGGTGATAAAATTGTTTTTCTTTGCAAAATTTTAGTTATTTGATATTTTACTGTTTTCTAAACAGGATGTCATAATGTGTGCACCCGCAATGAAAGAAGTTACGATCACTTGCTATTGAGTGTTTGAATAGTATTATAAAGTGACATTACCCCTTGGTTCAGCAGCAAAAGCTAAAGAAGAAACAAATTAAAAACTTGGCAACTACGTGGGAGTGAAGCCATTTTACGCACACAAAGGGTGAGTCCAAATTTTTTTCTTTCTGTGTTCAGTTTTTCACTGTAAATTACATTGTGGAGTGAAATATATGAGGTTTTTGCTTTATTTAGAGTTCAGGTCGTCTTCAACACTAGTATCGTGCAAGAGGCTCGGTTAAACCGTTTTCGTGGGATGCACTCTGAGTGATGCAATCTTAACCTAATGTTTTTACACAAGTGTAACCCGTTAGTGGTCGCGCTGGGTGTTCAGAATACCCCTATCGTTCTTATCGTTGTATTATTACATAATGGATAGGGGTGTACTCATGATCATCGGTATCTTTCTAGGAGATAATGTGCGAGCCTTGGGTAAAAATAGAATCAATAATGGAAGCCCGAATTTCAAGAAAATACGCAACAATATGCCTTGGGGTGTCGGCAACACCCTGCGTAACTCTTCACATTATTGTGCGCTGAGAAAGCTTACAGTTGTATACCTTGTCTGTTGTCACTGTGTGTTGTTTATGCGGCAATGGATCCATACGAAGTAGAAAAGGAAGGAATGCGGAAACTACTGCAAGAGGTTTTAGAGGAATAAGTACAGAAGTGTCCGATGTTTGAAAGCCATATATCTAAAGCATATGAAAAATGTATGTGAAAAGTGTTATGATAACACCAGTGACAGTGACTAAATTCATAAAACTTTTGTACAAGTTGACAGAATAAATGTTTACTGATATGTGTAATGGCTTAAATCAGTAGTACAGAACAAGGAATACCAGAAAAAAGTAATTTTACCAAAGGTTGTAAGCAAATAGGAAGTATTGCATGTGCTTCAAAAAACTAAATTGATACTTTATTACGAGGGATGTTCAATAAAGACTGGCACTGATTTTTTTTTCCTTTCATTAAGTGTCTGATTGCGACATCTGTCCATGTGCCATTGAACTACGTATTCTAGTCACTAATCACTGAAAATCACACAGTGATAGCTCTGTCAGTTGATTGTTGACAGCCTGTGAGAGTGAACGTGTTTGATAATCGCCTCTAAACATCGTCACGAGTACAGAAGTCACCCAATAAGGGCATACTCATTACGGTTTTTGATTACCAGAGGACAGTCTGCATTCTCACAGTTCCAAGACACTCTACAGACACTGCAGATTACTATACCACTATCCTGAAACAATTGGTAAAGGATCACATCCCCAAAAAGCTAAAGAATCTCATTCAGCAGTGCAAGCTTCATCACGACAATGCCACGCCACATGTTGCTGATGCAGTTATCAAATTCCTGGCACAAATATCTCCATGGTACCTCTTCCAGTTTATAATCCTGAGCTAGCTCCATATGACTTTTTTCTTAACCCAAGAGCCAAAAAGGAACTTAAGGGTTGTTGGTTTGACAATGAGACCAAAGCAGTTAATGCTTTAGAGGCAACCCTGAACAGGCTCTCAAAGAATGGCTTCCTGCATGTTTTCCAGGAATGGCAAAGGAGGTGGGACAAGTACATTGTATTGAGGGAATAGTATTCTGAGGGGGCTAACAGTCTGTATGAGTGATTTTTTGCAATACATTGTTGTATGAATATTAGTGCCAGTCTTTGTTGAACACCCCTCGTAAAATAATAAATACCTTATATAAGATGAGGTAGTATTCTGAAGATTCATTTATTCAGTAAACTTATTTATATTAATGATTTGCTGCACAAATATGAAATTAGAGCTGCTTTTGTTTGTGGTGCCAGGAACACCCTGCGCGACTACATGAGGGTTAATGAAATGAAAATTACCCAGAATACCAGACTTCACTATAACAGGAGAACATACTTTATAATTTAATCACCTTTTCTAAAGCAAATATGTTAAACTACATCTGTTAGCTCCATTCCCAGTAGTTGGCATTTGTTTCCTCATGCCTTTAAGAAATTCTCAACTGAAGAACTGGCAACACGTGACTGACAAAAATCACCTACCTTATGCAAAGTTTGTTAGACAATACCGAGGAAACTGGAGTACTGCGGTCGAAATTGAAAGTGATACGTATTAATCATGAGCTGATGCTGGAGAAATTATACTTTTATGGCTTGCATAACCTCTCGATTACTTGGTTTAGGTCCTATTTAACAAACAGAATACAAAAAAACTATTGCCAACAATAAAGAATCACATCCAGATACAATCAAACTTTGAGTTCCACAGGGCTCAATATTGGGTCCATTGCTCTTTCTTGTTTTCATAAATGATTTACCTTTTAATCTCAGTGAACATTCCAAAGCAATTTAAACTAAAAAGGTGAGTCAATTAATAACACTACAGAACACTTACTTATATTTTACAGGAAAATGTTTTGAAGGCTTGATTCTCCTTAATTATCAACCGGACATCGACTGTCTCTCCCTGGTGTAGATGGCGATATATTTTCTGAGGTCTCCTCATCTGTTTATAACCATAATTTTTTGAAATTACATAATTCACTTTCTCTTTCACTTTTTGTCCTAGTCTACCAGGAACCAAACTTAGATCACATATTGTTTTTTCAAAGACAGTGATTTATGCAAAGGAGATCCTACAGCTTCCAATGCCGTTGTGACTGTATGGCTGTTGGTAAGAGAGAAAAATGGGCAGATATGAAACTAAGACCCTCTTTTAACCCAGTGCCTGACAGAATATTTTGCACAGTTTCTATTTATGAAGCATCTTTCAAATCCAATTAATTAACAACCTCTTTGACTATTTCTATGTGCTCAGCATAATATAAAACTGCATCGACCCATGTTTCCCATCGAGTTAACACTGATGCAGGAGGAAGTCGGATATTAGGTGCTATTGATCTAAACAACTTAACTCTTTTAGGAGATTGAACAAAAATTCTCTTTGTACTGGACACAAATCTATTTACCAATGAGAAAGATTTGCTTATTGTCTCAGAAATACAATGAACAGCATGTGCCAAATATGTTATATGAATGAAGTTAGGAAAAATACCTTTCAGAGTTTGTCCCGATTTTACCATATCAGTAACAAATAAAAGTAACCGGTCGTATTTGATTCCACATGGCCATAGTAATATCAAAGAGTCCATCACAAACTGGGTCACAGTTATGTTGTTAGTGACTGACAATTCGCACACATTAAGAAGATAAGGTGTAGTCTTTTGTTCATTATTTAAAGCACTCACGATTATATTAGCAATAGAACGGCGCTCAGAATCAGGGGTTTCATCAACAGACAACCACACAAACTGATCCGCTAATTCATTTTGCATATTTGACAATACATAATTGTAACAATGCCCTACATAAGTCTTACGCAGTGTACTTTCTTCGGGCACATGTTGTCGAGTGTACTTGGCAAGAAAGTTTTTAAATGTCGGATTACTAATTTTGAACAAGGGAATGTCAGGAGCTAAAAATGCTTGCCACAAGTCATAGGAAAACTCAGTAACCTTGCTTCCTAAATATTCTACTAGCTGTTTTTGAACAGGTTCTTTGTTTGCGAGTTTTCTGATTAAATTCTCTTATGTTTTGCTGTGTTTATGTGCTGAACTATTTGAAATCTTTTCTCACTTCCTACATTTTTCTCACACACTCCACAAAACAGTACCCTATTATCTTTAGATATTAAATCACCCCAAAATTCTTTCTGTAAATTAATTAATCTAGCACTCGAAGTTGGTTTTATTTTGGGCATTTGAAGAGCTTTTTAACATTTTATACACCTAATTTAATTTGGTGGGAACCAGTTCACAACACTTACGTTTGAAGACCATGGCACAACTACTGGTGGGCAGGCAAGCGTTGCTATAACTGTGCTGCTCAAAACGTTGACCTGCACTTTATCTTTGTTAATATAAACCTCTCAGATACGCACTGTTTATTATCTACACACATACAATGAAGGGATGGAAGCAGGGGATTCACTGCATGACAGCATGACTCACCTCGTGAGTTGCATCATGTGCAATACTACCAATATGAAAAATATTATACAGATGGAAAAAATAATAAAAAAAAGCCATAAAAATCATTAAAATATGCAATATAGGGGCTATAATATAGAAATATTATGCATTTATCAAAATTAAGAATATATGCAGTTATATGCACCATAAAATTATGTCCAAATAACTAAAAACTCCATAATTCGTGCACATAATGTAAAAGCATACAGTTTTAATCCCTATGAAAAAAACATGCAAATACATGAACTTCCTAGCCCTAGTAATTAATCAACTCAAAATTCATATTTTAATGTTATTTAAGTTTGCCTGACATTAACAAACGGATATGTCATCATTATCAGATGAAAGGGATATTTACATATAGGTAAAAGGGATGCATATGTGATCCTCTTACGTGATTTACATGCAGAGATGAATGAAGAATTATATCTTTGAGCTCTTATTTCAGTGGAGAAAAATAATTTCTGTGCATTTTTTGTGGCACTGTAGTTAAAATATGGAACAAAGCCAGTTCTGCAGTAAACAAGCACCCAGCAAGCAAGTATTTGTATTACAAAAAATCTAATGTGTTGCACTCACATGACTTTCTCTACTCTTGTACTAGCTATTCTTACAAACTCTTATTCCTCTATCTTCCTTGTGTTATTTGAGATAAACTTTTTTTTTCTTTTCTGTTTTATTTACCTGATTTTGAGGCCCCCTGAATCCAAAAGAAACATTTTTAGAAAAAGGTCTGTGTATGTGTCAGTCTGTGGACAGCATAACTCAAAATCGAAAAGTTTGTTAAAAACTGAAGTTGGTATTTAAGTTTAATGTCTTTCAAGGATGTGACTGAAGATTTTGAAGAAAATTGCTCTACCCTAAACTACCCTTTACATGGAGAATTTTTAGAAAATTTTGATTTTCTGAAAAATGGGTTTAACCAATTTTGATTAAAATTACATAGGTTTAAGATATTTTTATGACAAATGAAATGTATATTTTGAATTTTCTGGCTGTAGCCTATGTAGTTCTGTTTACTGTAGATGACTTTTGCATAACTGATAAATTGCTAGAGATAGACCAAATCTTACTATACAAAAAAATGTAGATCTTGCTAAAACACACAATTTATGTCCAAATAAATTTTTTTTGTAGAGTGAACCATTTCAGAGATATTCCTTGTTATTTGCGAGTTTTGAAAAACTTGCGCTTCCATTGAATGGAACATAGTTATTCATGAATATTAAAAATAGAAGCACTATTGACAGTGAAGTATTCTTCAATTTGAGGTTATTTTGAGTTACTTATTTACACTAACCTTCACTACTAAACTGCTTTTTTAAAGCGGAAACGTTTTCAGAACAATTGGATCCCATCATCAGCCGCTGGGTAACTGACGTTATCCTCTTGTTCCTTTTCTCTGTGTGTCTATTCTGCTGCCATCTGGTGTTAGGGGCGCAGAGCTTTAACACTTCATTCAATGCTGGTATTTCGAAATTAATAACTTTGTTACTGTTCTTGATGATGTATATTTTTTCCCAAATATTCAGTTCTATTGGTGAATTAATAGATTTTAACAGAATGGTAATTATTATTTGTGGTTTACCAGGAGAAATACGAACTGGCTTGAGAATTTAATGCCATTCTGGCAGTTTGTCACAATAGCTCAGTGGTAGAGCGTCCGCCCGGCAAGCGGAAGGTCTGTGGTTCAAATCCCAGTTGTGGCATTGAATTTTTAAGTTCCAGTTCTACCTCTTAGATTTTAACAGTTTTATATTAAGGCCGACGTTGTGGTTTTCAGTCCAAAAATGATGTGCCACAGCAGACTTTTCAATTTGTTTTAATTTTATGTTTCTTTGGTGTTCCTTAAGTCTTATATCCAAATTTCTCTTTGTTTTCCCTATGTAGCTTTTGTCACAACTATTACAGTTGATCTGGTAAATCCCCGATTTTTTATTGTATGGGATGGTATTGTTTAGTGGCTTATTAAGCAGGTTTTTTAAACTGTATTGGTTTTGCGGTGCTAGTTTTATGTTTAGTTTCTTGAAGATTTTTTTCAAATTTCTTGAAGGCCCAGGGATGGTACGTGAATTTCCAGTTGTTTGTGAGTGGTGTTAATGTAGTGGTTTGCGAAATTATCTTGAGCTTTTCTGCATTTTTTGACATGTTTCTAACTGTGGCTGGGTTGAATCCGTTTAATATTGCAATTTCTTCTATGTGTTGTTGTTCTTTCAGAAATTCCTCTTTACTTAACGGGACATTATATAAACGATGTATCAAGCTTCGAAATGCTGCCAGTTGGTGTGACATTGGGTTGCAATTGTTTTTCTTGATGTAATTGTCTACATGTGTGGGCTTTCTATGTATACCAAATTTTATACCATCTATATTTCTAGTAATTTTAAGGTCCAGGAAAGGTAATGTGTTGTTATCTTCTATTTCAATTGTAAATTTTATATGGCTGTCCTGTAGATTCAGTAATTTTAGAGAGTCGTCTTTTTGTTTCTGGGGGATTATAGCGAAACTGTCATCCACGTATCTTCTCCAAAATTTGAATATATGTGGAAAGGCTTTAACTAAATGAGATATTAAAGTTCTCGTCATGGAAACGGCTCCAACAATTAGGGTGAAAATTTATATTTGGTTAACATTTTGCTTTTCAAGTTTATCTAAATAAGTATCTTCTCTCAAAAAGCATGATTAAAAAAAAAGAAAAGAAAAAAAAAAAGCCAAGTAAAGCTCATTTGCCCAGGTACTAACTTTTATAAGAGCAGTTGGTAAAAAAGTGGATAGGGAAAGTTGTCCACGTGTAACAGCTGAGATATCTTTTTCTGTTACAGGAAAAATGGCAGAAGATAGTAATGTTGAAAAGATGGCATCAGGCATCGATGATGAATTGAGTGTTCTGATCGGAGACTACAGCATTCCTCATCTAACAGAACTAAGTCCAGATTCTATTTTGATGAAATCACAGTATGCTAAGGTAATGCAGTAGCTCTGTTTGAACTTGATCTTTATGTACATGTCTGGCAAAAGATTGTATTCCACCATTTGCTTTCCCTGCTACTTTTACAGGGTGTTAAAAAAAAGTGTCTGATGTTACAACAGGGGTTGGGATTGGTCAAAACTAGAATAAATGTTTCTGTAAACATATGTCCGGAAACAAATACGTGTTGAGATATGAGCCATTTTACAAAAATGTGCAAAGTATCCACATTTTTTGTGGGTTTGACATACACCAATGTCTTCAAATGTCCCCATAACCAGAAATCCAATGGATTGAGATCCAGCGAATGCAGAGACCATGCTACTGGACCTCCTTGACCAATTCATTGTCCATCAAACGTTTGGTTAAGTATCAGGATTGCTTTAGTCTCAATGTGTGGGCAGGAATTGTGGGTGACAGACTCCTATACTGGTTTCACAAAAGAATTGGTCTAGATGTAAACAGAAGCATGTGTACAAATAGAATTAAAGTGTACGTTCATTGGCTGATGCTGCGTATTACACGGTACTTCAGCTACAAAGTAGTTCACTCAGTAGTAACAAAAACTACTGGATCTTCTCTGTATTGTGTAACAGTGGTATGTTTAATGTGTTATTGTACCATGTAGAACTGCAACAAAATTAATCTAAAGCAATTAATTTCGGCTGGCCCCATAGCGGTTCACTAACACTCTCACCTTCCTGCTTCCAACGTTGACCAACAGAAGGCAGTCTGTGCATTCTTTGCTCATTTTCTGATTAAGTGCAATTAATTACTTCTTTCTTCTTTCCCTGATTACCATCCCCTTATGTAGGACTTACATCCCCTAGGACTTACTAGGGTCATACGCCTGTCGGGAAGCAGAGAGACCTCTGGACCAGACAGAGTGAAGACCTGGAAGCAGGTGGTCAGCCAAGCACCAGGTATGATAGTGAGGAAGAGGATGATATGAAATGCAGGTGAAATGGGTAGTTGGAAGGGTGATAATGGAGCAATTGGTGGAATGAATGGTGAGGGAAACTGGAGAACCCAGAGAAAAACTGCCCAGATGCCGCTTCGTCCACCACAAATACCAAATGCTGGTCCTGCCTAAGTGGTAGGCGAGTGGTCTAACCACTCAGCCACAGCACCGTCATTATACTTCCAGACTCAGGGAAGGATGAGGAATAATCCTGGCTGGAGAAAAATTTCTACCCCCTGCCGGGAATTGAACCCGGGATCCCTTGCACAGCAGGGGCTGCGCTACGTGGCCAGCCAAATATTAATCAACTTTTTATATACAATTGTGCATGGTAAATGCTCTTGTGTAATGCTTCTCAGAATATCTTTCAGCAATGCAGTCCTTGATTATGGATTGCCAATATTTAGTCCATTATGCGCACTTACTTGATTAATTGCATAATGATTCTATTAGTAATGTCTAGATTCTGATATTTACTCTTCTGAGTTACATGGTTTCTCTTCCATCATCAATCGTGTTTCCTTCTGCTGAATAGCTTTATGTGTACTATAAGAGGTTTGCTACAGACAGGACTGAATGGTTTTGCATACTTAGAAATAGAACAAGGACTTGTGAAACATGTGACATTGCATTTCAGGTAATATTCCATGATATAGCTGACACGTACCCAACAGATGCAGATATTTGCTGCCGATACTCATTGACTGAAGGCATCACCCCGTCTCATGGGGATAGAATTGCTTTGTATCGCGTAGGCTGGAGCTCTGTGCAGGATTATCTACAATTTGAATGGGCTCCTGGACCACCACTAGCAAAAGATGTTGACCTCCAAGTTTTGTTTAAAGGTAATGCACTGCTTTAAAATTACAGCAAATTTCTGACTTGGCAATGGGTAGTCCACTTTCACCTTTTCTTGTTAATCTTTTCATGAGTTTTTTCGAAGTTCAAATTACAAAATCATTTCCTCTAATTTTTAAAATATGGTATAGATATGTGGATGACAGTTTTACTGTTGCCCTTGAGAAACAGATAAATGATGCTTTAAAATTTTTAAATTTACAGGATAAAGCCATACAATTCACTTTGGAAACAGAAAATAATGGATACCTTCTGTTCCTAGATTTAAAAATTTAAAAACATAACAATAAATTGAATTTTTGCATTTATATAAAATTTACTCATACTGATAATTATATAAAAAATAAAAGTTTGAATCCTTCTTCACACAAATTTGATGCTTTCAATATTTTAATTTATAGGTTAATAAATATACCCCTTAAAATGGAACAATTTGACACAGAATATAAACATATTATTCACACTACAGTAATTAATGGTTTTAATACAGATTTTATAAAAAGGTAGAAAAATTTAAATATCAAAAGGCTCTAAAAGATAATTGTATTTTTAAAAAGTTACCATTCCTGGGCAAATAAAAAATTTACAAAAGTTCAAAGAATATGAAATAATTTTAGTTCCTCAAAATAAATGTAATCCATATATGTTGATCCATATACAAAATGTACTAAATTTTTCTAAAAAGGATAAAATTCCAAATTATAAAACATCTGGCATTTATCAATTTAGCTGTTTGGATTGTGAGAGGGTTTATGTTGGTAAAACTAAACGTCATTTAGAAACCAGAATGAAAGGGCATTTTAGAAATATTAAATATAAACAAATTGATAAAACAACTGTGGCGGATCATTTTCGGTCATTTAATCATTAAATAAATCCAGAAGTTAAATTATTTAAACAATTAAATGGACCTATAGATCTAATGGTTTGGGAAAAGATATTCAATGATATACCGCATTATGAATTTTGAAATACCACCAATTGACTGTATTTATAAGTTCTTGTTTTCAGAGGTTGGCGACAAATAGATATTTTAAGTTGGGCATTGGTAACTATGGTAACTTGTTTGGATAGCTTTGAGAATAAGTTGGATGCAACTTGAAACTATAGTCAGCAGTATACCACCTTGCAATATTAATAAGATGAGTGGAGCTTTTAGTTTCTAATTTGTTCTTAATTTAAATATTTTACTGCTTTCATTTTCAGAAAGTTGGTAAGTGTGCATAATGAATGAAATAAAGGAACAAGCTAAACACTAAAATACTTAATATCTTAATATATATAAAAATCTGTGTATGTTCTTTATAGACTACCACACCATTGAACTGATTTCCAAAAAAATTGACACTGATAACCTTTCACACAAGGCAAAAGTTACTGTCCAGCTTAGAATTTAAAATTCCATTCCATTCAATTAATTACCATATTTATGTGAACATAATACACCAGCGAATATATTTGAAAATTAAAATTATGAACTAGATTTGTTTGTATTGAGTGTAAGGTGCAGCAATGGCAGAAAATAATAGGTATTTTATTTAAATTTATATAATATAACAATGTATTTATCATATATATATACACACACTGGGTGTCCCAGAAAAACACCGGCATTTGTGCAGGATGACAAACTGATTGGTTTTCGAATAGGAATCCCTGTCCGGAAACGCACGGTCTGGACTGTATAGCATCGAATTTTGAGAAGGAACGGTTGTGACAGTTTGTTAACATTCATTTTCGTATCTTAATATGGAAGGTATGCAACCTTTTACCATCTGTGTACTGGGATGAATGACCTGAGTATAACAACATTCCTGCGCATGCACAAAATTGCTCTACAGAGTCCCTGGTATGCATCCTACTGCATTACTTGTGTAGTTTACTGTACAGTAACATTTTTAACAGTGCAACATAACACACCGGTGGAAATGGCTGACATGAGCTCCAGCACACTGATGTAAATGTGTGGAATCACTTCAATGCCGCATATTCAAATCGATGGATTGGTATAGGTGGACCACTTCCATGGCCAATGTAGTTGTCAGATCTGACACCTTTTGACTATTTTCTGTGGGGTTGTAAGAAGAGAAGGGTGTATGGCACTCCTGTAACGTCAGCATAGGACTTTATGGCTCGAGTCCATGGAGCAGTCTAAAATCTTTACAGACAGCCCCACGTATTGGATCATGTGCATGAGGCTCACCACCGGCGATAGAGGCTCTGTATTGGCTTAGAAGGTACACAGTTCGAAGCCCGTTTGTAATGTAAACAGCTCGATGTTATGTTTATTGACGAAGTGTGAACGAACATCCATCTCACACTTTGATGCTCTACAACATACTATGTTGTACGGGATGGCAAACTGATTGGCTTTCAAATAGAAATCCCTGTCCAGAAATACACCGTTTGGATTCTGGAGAGTGTCAAAGTTTCAGAACGAACAGTTGTGACAATTTATTAACATTAGTTTTAGTATCTTAATATGGAAGGTATGCAACCTTTTAGCCGTCTGTGTACTGGGATTAATGACCTGAGGATAATCACAGCACTGCGCATGCACTAAATTCCTCCAGAGTCCTTGGTGCGCATCCCACTGCGTTACTTGTATAGTTTCCAGTACAGTAACGTTTCTTATAATCTTCGCAAAACTTAAAGGCATATGGAGGCGGGGCATACCTCGAACTCCAGCGAATCCTACACTTGCCCCTCCTACCAGCGCTGCCGAATGTGGTGCATGCATCTCACACACGGTTATGTACAGAACCTCTGCCGGCACACGCACTACGCTTGGCAACAGCGCTCTCCTTGAGCATTGGCCAGCGTTCACATGCCTTTAACCTTTGCGAGCGGTATAACAGCAGTGCAATATGTACCAGTACACAGCTGCTGAAATGGCCGACTTGAACACACTTTAATGTAAATGTGTGGAATCTCCTGAATGTCAACTATGCAAATCGATGGATTGGTAGAGGTTAACCAGTTCCATGGCCAGCACAGTTGCCGGATCTGGCACCTCTTGACTATTTTCTGTGGAGTTGTATGAAGAGTATGGCACTCCTGTAATGTTAGCGGAGGACCTTATGGCTCGAGTCTGTGGAGCGATTAAAAATCTTCAAGGACAATCGCACATATTGGGTCATGCATGTGGCTCCCCACCACCAAAGTAGGCTCTGCGATGATGTAGAAAGTACACAGTTCCAAGCCCTTTCCAATGTAGACAGCTTAATGTTGGGTTTATTGACGAAATGTGAATGAACACCTATATGTGTTAGAGTGTCCAAACTGTGCATTTCCAGACAGAGGTTAATATTTGAGCAGTTTGCTGTCCTTTACAACATACTAAGCATTGTCTGTGTTTTTTTCGGACACTCTGTGTATATAAACCATCATTCTTACTAGCTTTAGTAGTAAATAATGCCAATAAAATCCTATGTCCTTGCCCATGCTGTGCTGGGCTGCTGCTGACTTCTCTGGTTGGAGAAGTCTGAGGTTTCTTTTATGTTCCGCACCTCTCTCTTCAATCATGTGGCCTGTTTGCCCTATATATGTCTTCCTGCATTGGCGTGGGATTTTATATATGCCAGGAGTTTTTAATTGCAGATTGTCCTTGACAAGGCCACGGTTTTACACCTTAGTGACCGATATTATGACACGCTTATTAGAGAAGCAATTGAAATTAAGTTAGAGCCCAACAATTTTAATAGAGACAATGGCCTAGGGCTGAGCACAGCATGGACAAATACTCTCAAACATTGGAGAACTGGGGAAAATAACTTATACACTGTCAGCACTTCTCCACTGGTCCAATCAGAGAGCACCGGTTGCCCATTGGACGGTGTCAAGTAGACCCACCCGTCCACCCAGAGAATATATACACTACCTGGGCAGAGGAAGCACATCACTACCCTGAAGATAGCCAAAAGCTCAAGCAATTTTATCATCATATGGCTGGTAACCAGAGAAGCTCTTATTAATAATCATTACTGTGAAAGCTTCAAAACCTAGAAGCATTTTTGTGTTCGACTATAATTAATTGAATATTAAAAATAGAAGCACTAATAACAGTGAAGTATTCTTCATGTTTGAGGTCATTTTGAGTCACATTTTTTTACTCACCTTCACTTAAAATGTTTTAAAAACTGGAGAAGTTTTCAGGATCGTTTGGTCCCGTCATCAGTCATTGGGTGGCTGACGCTATTCTCTTGTTCCCTCTCTCTGCCACTACTGTCCTGCTGCCATCTGGTGTTAGGGACACAGAGCTTTAACACTTTGTTTAATGCTGGGATTTCAAAGTTAATAATTATTATTGTTATGTTGTTGTTGTTAGCTAATGCTGGATTTCTGACAATGAAGTCATTAATCCTCTTGCTCTCCAATATTTTTCACTGATGAATGGGGCACTAGAAGTGGCCGGGCATATTTGAAGGTGGTCTCGATCCATTTCCTCTTGCAGATCACATAGAGGACAGAGTGGTGAAGAATATATCTCAATTCTGTTCAAATGTTTTGCCAGACAATCCTGTCCTGTAATCAACCTGAAGGTTCCAACTGCTGTTTTTCGAGGATACTCAGGAATTACTGTTTGAATGTTTGGTAGTTCCCATCTTTTATTTTTTTGATTTTTCATAGTAATATTTTACATTAATTTTTTTTGGATTCAGAGTTGACTAATCTTTTAGCTGCATAAAATGGTAGATTAGCTATAGATTTTTGTACACCGCTAGTACCCTTTTTTGCAAGAAAATCAGCTTTCTCATTACCACTCAGTCCACAATGAGCCAGTATCCATTGGAAGACTAGGTGTTTTTGAAGTGCTGTTAGATGGGTAAGGATTTTCCAACATTCTATAATTTATTATTGTTATTGATGTATATTCTTTCCCAAATGCTCAGTTCTATTGGTAAATTAAGAGGTTTTAACAGTTTTATATCAAGGCCAATGTTGTGGTTTTCATTCCAGAAGTGGTGTGCCATAGCAGACTTTTCAGTTTGTTTCAATTTTGTTTCTCTGGTGTTCCTTTAGTCTGATTTCCAAATTTGTTTTTGTTTTTCTTATGTAGCTTCCTTCACAACTATTACAGTTGATCTGGTAAATTCCAGATTTAAGATTGTATGGGATAGTATTGTTAAGTGGCTTAAGTGGCTGGAATTTACCAGAACAACAGTAATAGCTGCGATAAAAGCTACATAGGAAAAACAAAAAGAAATTTGGAAATCAGACTAAAGGAACACCAGAGAAACAATTGAAACAAACTGAAAAGTCTGCTATGGCACACCACTTTTGGAATGAAAACCACAACATTGGCCTTGATATAAAACTGTTAAAATACCTAAATTCACCAATAGAACTGAGCATTTGGGAAAAAAATATACATAATCAAAAACAATAATGAAGTGATTAACTTCGAAATCTCAGCATTAAGTGAAGTGTTAAAGCTCTGCATCCCTAATATCAGATGACAGCAGGACGATAGTAGCAGTGAGGGGGAACAAGAGGATAGTGTCAGTCACCCAACGGCTGATGATAGGACCAAACGATCCTGAAAACGTTTGCACTTTTTAAAGCAATTTAAGTGAAGGTGAGTATAAAAAAGTGACTCAAAATGACCTCAAACTCTAATTACTTAAGAGGTAGAACTGGAACTTAAAAATTCAATGCCACAACTGGGATTTGAACCACAGACCTTCCGCTTGCCGGGTGGACGCTCTAACCACTGAGCTATTGTGACAAACTGCCAGAATGGCATTAAATTCTCAAGCCAGTTCGTATTTCTCCTGGCAATAGTAAGTCACCATTGGGGTAATTGTCTCTGATGTGAGACTGCCTTTGTGGTTTACCAGGAGAAATACGAACTGGCTTGAGAATTTAATGCCATTCTGGCAGTTTGTCACAATAGCTCAGTGGTTAGAGCGTCCGCCCGGCAAGCGGAAGGTCTGTGGTTCAAATCCCAGTTGTGGCATTGAATTTTTAAGTTCCAGTTCTACCTCTTAAACTTTGCCCACACACGGCTTGTGTGTTTAAAAACACCAACAGTAAGTTTGTTGGCATAAATAAATAATAATTACCATGTGAAGGTTATTTAATCCTGGGATATAAAGTACTTGCAATAGTAAGTCACCATTGGGGTAATTGTCTCTGATGTGAGACTGCCTTTGTGGTTTACCAGGAGAAATACGAACTGGCTTGAGAATTTAATGCCATTCTGGCAGTTTGTCACAATAGCTCAGTGGTTAGAGCGTCCGCCCGGCAAGCGGAAGGTCTGTGGTTCAAATCCCAGTTGTGGCATTGAATTTTTAAGTTCCAGTTCTACCTCTTAAACTTTGCCCACACACGGCTTGTGTGTTTAAAAACACCAACAGTAAGTTTGTTGGCATAAATACTCTAATTACTTGTTTATTATAGCAATTAGTTCATAGATATGTTGTAACAAAAGCCTTTATAACGATTAAGACACACGTGGCTGGTGTACATTGTTTTGCAGCAAGCAGCCTGCCAAAAGATACAACAGAATTTTACCAGTTATGTTACGTGAAGTCAGACAACACAGTGTGTGGCGCTAGTGTGCCCTTCCAGTTCTGCCATCCACATGAGAGTGATCTGTGTGCAGTGGAGGAACCGGGTGGAATGGTAGTCGTACGTTCAAGATCGGCAGTTGCAGATGAGAGGCTGCGGCAAGTATGTACACTGAACAAATGTTAAACAAATTTCCACCTTCAAAACAAGCTTGAAATATGAGGTTAAATAGGCTAAAGAGCAGTAGATAGAAGTACAATCCTTAAAGCAAATGTCTCTTTTACTTTCTCTACTTCATATAGCAAGTAGAGGAACTATTGTATTCAATCCAAAAATTCGGTGTTGAGATTTCACTGGAAATGTTTGTTTTGAGGCCCCCTAAATCCAACAAAGCATTTGTAGAAAAAATCTGATGTGTTGCACTGACATGACTTTCTCTGCTCTTGTACTAACCATTCTTACAGACTCTTATTCCTTCTTCATATTAGGTGAGATAAACATGTGTACCAATTGTCTTATTGCTCATTTCCTTGTAGGTACAAGGGGAATATGGGAATACAGTAAGCTTTGAGCGATAGTCAAATCTTTTAAAGCTTTTAGGTTCTGTTCTCTTTGCACAGTTAACATATAAAAAATGAGCAACGATGTTCCATTTCACAAAAGTTTTAAGTTTTCCCAAACTGACACAAATAACAAGTAATATCTCCGAATTAGTTCACTGTACAATAAAATTTATTTAGAATAAATTGTGTGTTTTATCAAGATCTACATTTTTTTGTAGGGGTCTCCGTCTAGGGAATATGTGAATAGCAACCACAAGGTACCCAAGCTGAGCAGAACATTACTTCCACTTACTGGTGTATAGGGGATATGTGAATAGCGACCACAAGGTACCCAAGCTGAGCAGAACATTACTTCTTCTTACTGGTGTCTAGGGGATATGTGAATAGCGACCACAAGGTACCCAAGCTGAGCAGAACATTACTTCCACTTACTGGTGTCTAGGGGATATGTGGATAGTGACCACAAGGTACCCAACCTGAGCAGAACATTACTTCCACTTACTGGTGTCTAGGGGATATGTGAATAGCGACCACAAGGTACCCAAGTTGAGCAGAACATTACTTCCACTTACTGGTGTCTAGGGGATATGTGGATAGTGACCACAAGGTACCCAAGCTGAGCAGAACATTACTTCCACTTGCTGGTGTCTAGGGGATATGTGAATAGCGACCACAAGGTACCCAAGCTGAGCAGAACATTACTTCCACTTACTGGTGTCTAGGGGATATGTGAATAGTGACCACAAGGTACCCAAGCTGAGCAGAACATTACTTCCACTTACTGATGTCTAGGGGATATGTGAATAGCGACCACAAGGTACCGAAGCTGAGCAGAACATTA
Source organism: Tenodera sinensis (assembly GCA_030765045.1). Taxonomy (NCBI): domain Eukaryota; kingdom Metazoa; phylum Arthropoda; class Insecta; order Mantodea; family Mantidae; genus Tenodera; species Tenodera sinensis. Next base: position 9,815,237 of record CM060974.1, read on the forward strand.
CTTCCACTTACTGGTGTCTAGGGGATATGTGGATAGTGACCACAAGGTACCCAAGCTGAGCTGAACATTACTTCCACTTACTGGTGTCTAGGGGATATGTGAATAGCAACCACAAGGTACCCAAGCTGAGCAGAACATTACTTCCACTTACTGATGTCTAGGGGATATGTGAATGGCGACCACAAGGTACCCAAGCTGAGCAGAACATTACTTCCACTTACTGGTGTCTAGGGGATATGTGGATAGTGACCACAGGGTACCCAAGCTGAGCAGAACATTACTTCCACTTACTGGTGTCTAGGGGATATGTGGATAGCAACCACAAGGTACCCAAGCTGAGCAGAACATTACTTCCACTTACTGGTGTCTAGGGGATATGTGGATAGCAACCACAAGGTACCCAAGCTGAGCAGAACATTACTTCCACTTACTGGTGTCTAGGGGATATGTGAATAGTGACCACAGGTACCCAAGCTGAGTAGAAAATTACTTCCACTTTCTGGTGTCTAGGGGATATGTGAATAGTGACCACAAGGTACCCAAGCTGAGCAGAACATTACTTCCACTTACTGGCGTTTTGCTCCTCACTGTAACTTTTCTATTTGACCTTACCTTGGTCATCTCTTGTTCTCTTCCGACGCCGATGCTATTAGGGTTCCTGAGGGCTAGGGAGTCTTTATTTTTCCAACCTCTCCATTTCTCTAATTTCTCTATAAAATCTTAACCCCAACATGCTGACCTGTCATGGCATGTAAATACGTCCTCTGATTGGTGATCAGAGGATATGGTCGGTGAGACCCGTGTGGTCCTCCAGACATTCTGGGGGTTGTGAGAGAGCGATGTGACCACCAAAACATAAAAATATGGTGCTCTCTAAAAAGGGGTTACTATTACTGCTAGCTCTCTTCAATATCATTGTGAAAAATATTGGAGAGCAAGAGGATTAATGACTTCATTGTCAGAAATCCAGCATTAGCTAACAACAACAACAACAACAACATTTTTTTGTAGAGTAAGATTTTGTCTATCTCTTACGGTTTATGAGTTATTCAAAAGTCGTCCAGAGTAAACAGGACTATAAAGGCTACATCCAGAAAATTCAAAAGGTACATTTCATTTGTCATACAAATATCTTAAACGCATGGCATTTTAATCAAAATCATTAGAGCCATTTTCAAGAAAATCAAAATTTTCCATGTAAAAGGTAGTTTAGGTTGGGGCTATTTTCTCTAAAATCCTTGTGTCGCATCCTTGAAAGACATTAAACTTAAATATCAACTTTGGTTTTTAACCGACTTCGTTTTTGAAGTTATGCTGTCCACAGACACACACACACACACACACACACACGGAACTTTTTCTGAAAATGCTTATTTTTGGCTTCAGGGGGTCTCAAAACATATATTTCCTGCAAAATCTCGACATCGAATATATTCAAGATGCTCTTGGGCTTTGAGCCAGGTGTAGTGATGAAGAGACATCAACGTTTCGGGAGTGTACATCTCTCACATCTTCAGGATGAATGGATGCATTAAGTTTATTGTCTTTTAAAGATGTGCTTCACCCTAAACTACCCTTTACATGGAAAATGTTTCGAACATTTTTATTTTCTCAAAAATGGCTGTAAGGTTTTTGATTAAAACGCCATATCTTTAAGGCATTTTTATGACAAATGAAATATATATTTTGAATTTTCTTGATATAGCCATGTAATCATGTTTACTCTTGATAACTTTTGCATAATTGGTAAACGGAATGAGATAGACCAAATCTTAGTATACAAACAATTTAGATTTTATTAAAACATATAACCCATGTCTTAATGCAGTTTTTTTGTGGAGTGAACCATTTTGGAGATATTCCTCTTTATTTGTGAGAGTTCTGCAATACTTAAACTTTTCCCAAATGGAAGGTCATTATTCACTTTTTGTCTTTTGACTGCACAAAAAGTACAGAATTTCAAAGCCTTTATTTAGTGACCAGTTTTAAATGATGTGACTATCGTTCAAACCTACAGTATTGCCATATTCACCTTTTACCTAAAAGAACATTACCAATAAGATACTTTCTGCAAATGTTTATTTCAACTAACACGAAGAAGATATAGGAATAAGAGTTTGTAAGGATGGTTAGTACAAGAGTAGAGAAAGTCATGTGAGTGCAACACATCAGATTTTTAAAATTAAAACACAGTTCTTCTCGTTCTCCACTTTCTGCTTTTCTCTTCTCCCTGGTATTCCTTCCCCTTGCTTTTACCTTCTTTTTTACTTACTCTACTACTTATTTATAGTAAATAGAGGAAATACTATATTCCACTTTTTATTTGATGTCAAGATTTTGCAAAAATGCCAGTTTTGAGGTGCTCTGTATTCATATAAAAAGGTTTGTATAGGTGTGGAATACAGTTCAATATGAGATGTTTGGTGAACACCAAACTGATACATAATTTTACATCTCCATGGATGCAATGCAAAGACTTTCAAGAAAAGCCCATCATCCCAAATTATCTTCTACATGAAAAATTATTTATTTTTTATTTTCTTAAAAATGTCTCATAATGATTTTGATTAAAATATCATACATTTGAGATATTTGCATGGCAAAGTGTATACGTTGAATTTTCTGGGAGTACTCTGTGAAGTAGTCTTCATTATGAATGACTTTTGTATTACTGGCAAACTTTAAGATACACAAAATCATGCTACTGACAAAGTGTAGGTCTCCTTAAAGCAAGCAATTTTTATGTGCCGTTAACCATTTAGGAGATATTCTTTGTTACTAGTTTGAATTTTCATATTTTTTCAAGTGATTAACTTTCATTCATTTTTACTTTCTCTGCTACATATAGTAAATAGGGGAAGTATGATATATCACCCAAGAATTCAGTGTTGAAATTTCACTAGAAATACTTTTTTGAGGCCTCCTGAATTCGAAAAAGGCCTTTTAGAAAAAGGTGCATGTGTCTGTCAATAGCATAACTCAAAAATGAAAAGTCGGTTAAAAACCAAAGTCGGTATTTAAATTTAATGTCTTTCAAGGATGCAACACGAAGATTTTTAAGAAAATAGCCCCATCTTAAATTACCTCTCACATGGAAAATTTTTCGAAAATTTTGATTTTCTTGAAAATGGCTCTAAGGATTTTTATTAAAGTGCCATATGTTTAAGGTATTTGTATAACATAAAATGTATATTTTGTATTTTCTGGCTATAGCGTATGTAATCCTGTTTACATTGGAGGACTTTTGAATAACTTGTTAACCGTAAGAGAGAAAATCTTACTGTATAAAAAATGTAGATCTTGCTAAAACACACAATTTATGTCTGAATACATTTTTTTGTAGAGTGAACCATTTTGGAGATATTCTTTGTTATTTGTGTCAGTTTTGGTAAACTTAAAACTTTCATGGAATGGAACATCGTTCATCTTTTTTCATATGTTAAGCCTGCAAAGAGAAAAGGATCTCAAACCTTGAAATATTTTACTATCGCTCAAAGCCTACTGTATTCTAATATTCCCCTTGTACGTACAAGAAAATAAGCAATAAGATAATTTGTACATATGTTTATCTCAACTAACAAGAAGAAGATATAGGAATATTTTCTAAATGTAGTAAAAGATGAACCTAAGGTTGATGGTGCACCATCTGTTAATATTGGGATGGTTCCAACCATTTTCTTGGAAGAAACAACAGAAGAAGAAGTGGAAAAGATTATAAATAAATTAAAAAATAAAGCATCTTGTGGGTGGGATGAAATCTCAACTAAAACACTAAAATATTGTAGGGATACATTAGCTGGTATCCTAACCCATTTAATAAATGCATCGTTAAATAATGAACAATTTCCTGAAACCTTAAAACTTAGTATGTTAGACCAATATTCAAAAAGGGAGATAAATATCAAATTGGAAACTACAGGCCTATAACACTGACCTCAGTATTTGCTAAAGTATTTGAGAGTATATTAAGTAGTAGATTAATACAATTCCTTAATAAATTTAACTTGTTTTACCCATCGCAACATGGTTTTAGGAAGAAATTCTCCACAACTACTGCTGTAGCCGAGCTGTATCATGTAATATTACAAGAACTTGAAAACTCTGGCAAAACAGCTGGAATATTTCTTGACTTATCTAAGGCGTTTGATAGTGTGGCACATGTATTGCTACTAGAGAAGTTAGAGAAATACGGCATTCGAGGTAAATGCATTGAAATTATAAAATCCTTTCTAAAAAATCGGGCACAATGCACTGAAATCCGCTATCAAGAGGGATGTACACTAAAATCAGTTAAATCATGTTATGAACAAGTGAAAGTTGGCATCCCTCAAGGATCAGTACTCGGGCCTCTCTTATTTATACTATATGTAAATGACCTTCCAAAATCTACAAATTACAAAATAATAACATATGCAGATGATACCTCAGTTGTATTTGCCAATAAAGACAAAAATAATTTAAACAGAGTAATAAATGTTGAAACAAATAATATTTGTAATTACCTAAAATGCAACAAGCTGAAAGTAAATCCTCAAAAAACCAATATAATAATGTTCAAACACCGAAATAATAGGTCCAATAATGTTCTCAGTGTAAGGATAAACAATGAAAGCATTCAACAAATAGAAAGCACCAAATTTTTGGGAATAATCTTGGACGAAAATATGACATTCAAAATGCATATAGATAATATCTGCAATAAAATTAGTTCCTATTTATATATACTAAGAAATCTATCAAAATATCTAAATCCAGACTACTTAAAATCAGTTTATTATGGTCTAATTCATCCACATTTACAATATGGAATCGAGGTCTGGGGTAACTCAAGTATCACAAATGTAAATAGAGTATTGAAATTGCAGAAGAGATGTATAAGATGTATATTCAATCTACAGAATAGAGAATCGTGTAAAGATAGTTTTGTAAAAGCCAGAATACAAACTGTAGTATCACTGTATGTCTATAAGGTAATAATGTTTGTAGCAAATAAGAATCCTCTACAAATAAAAGACAGTTATAAGTATGGTACTAGAATACAACACAATTATTACAGAGGAAATGTAAATAAAAAAGCCACAGAGAAGGATCCCTTAATAATGGGTAAAATCTTGTACAATAAACTACCAAATGAATTAAAAGTGCTAAGTGGTAATGTATTTCAAAAAGAGCTTAAAACATACTTAATTAAAAAATGCTTGTATAGAATAGATGAACTGTACATAATTTGTAAATGAAATACTAGATTGTATAAAACTGCTTGTATATAGATTGTAAATCTTGCTTGTTTATCTCTGACGAGGCTTGAAACTTGTAACAAAGTCTATAAGCTAATAAAGATTATTGTTGTTGTTGTTGTTGTTATTATTATTATTATTATTATTATTATTATTATTATTATTTTTATTATTATTATTATTTTTATTATTATTATTATTATTATTATTATTATTATTATTATTATTATTATTATTATTATTATTATTATTATTATTATAAGAGTTGTAAGAATGGTTAGTACAACAGTAGAGAAAGTCATGTGAGTGCAACACATCAGATTTTTTCTTGTAGTCATATAAAGAGAATGGATTTCAACGGGATGATGCATCTACATTTTAAACATCTGACTATCTCTTATGTAGGGGTGCACGCACCAGTGCATTGCATGTTGCAAATTGTGGCCTCTGTGCAAACAGCCACTTTCTCTCTCCTTATCCTCGTCTCGCTTGTTTTGCCGCTTCGCTCTTCCATACTTTCAGCATACTTTTTTTCCTCACTGCATAATTAAAAATGGCTAATTTGGTTTTTTATGACCAAACTGGTCTTTTGTTTTAATGATCTAAAAAGCACTGGTACAAACCTTATTTTTGGATAAAGAATTTCCCATCCTTACAGCTACAATGAAATGTGGAATGAAGATCTATTTTGATGAACAAGAAGGTGGATTTGTGATGGATAAAGCGATGTCAGTGGTGGATTTTTTTCCCACTTTTGCCTGCCATTCATTTTGCCAATTACCCCACCACATTTTATATGAGCTCCTTCCTCACTTCGAACTGATCTCACATCCTGTCTACTCTCTCTGATACAGAGTTTGTCTGCTGCATCATCACATTTCATATCATCTCCTTCCTCACTTCGGACTGATCATACATCCTGACTACTCTCTCTGATACAGTGTTTGTTCTCCATCATCACATTTCATATTATCTCCTTCCTCACTTCGGACTGATCACACATCCTGGCTACTCTCTGATACAGAGTTTGTTCTCCATCATCACATTTCATATTATCTCCTTCCTCACTTCGGACTGATCACACATCCTGGCTACTCTCTCTGATACAGAGTTTGTCTGCTCCATCATCACATTTCATATCATCTCCTTCCTCACTTCGGACTGACCACACATCCTGACTACTCTCTCTAATACAGAGTTTGTTCTCCATCATCACATTTCATATCATCTCCTTCCTCACTTCGGACTGATCACACATCCTGACTACTCTCTCTGATACAGAGTTTGTCTGCTCCATCATCACATTTCATATCATCTCCTTCCTCACTTCAGACTGATCTCGCATCCTGACTACTCTCTCTGATACAGAGTTTGTCTACTCCATCATCACATTTCATATCATCTCCTTCCTCACTTCGGACTGATCACACATCCTGACTACTCTCTCTGGTACAGAGTTTGTCTGCTCCATCATCACATTTCATATCATCTCCTTCCTCACTTCAGACTGATCACACATCCTAGCTCCTCTCTCTGATACAGAGTTTGTCTGCTCCATCATCACATTTCATATCATCTCCTTCCTCACTTCAGACTGATCACACATCCTAGCTCCTCTCTCTGATACAGAGTTTGTCTGCTCCATCATCACATTTCATATCATCTCCTTCCTCACTTCGGACTGATCACACATCCTGGCTACTCTCTCTGATACAGAGTTTGTCTGCTCCATCATCACATTTCATATCATCTCGTTCCTCACTGCAGACTGATCACAGATCCTGACTACTCTCTGTTATACAGAGTTTGTTTGCATCTGACCCACTTGTTAGTCCTCCATAAACAGAAAGAGGAGCAGAACTAGGTAAAAGAATTAGCTTTTACAAGAATTGTTTATAGAAAAGTGAGTAGAGAAAGTAATTTCTGTTTCTGATCCTTCTCTGTTATCTCTATCCTCTTTTCCTTTGATTTAGATGTTCGTATTCAAAGCTTTGGTTTCAGCTGCTTGAAAATACATGCATGTGTTACATATGCAGTTATTATAGTGTTATTTTCCTTCAGAAGAATTTTTGAAATAATTAATTTTATAGTAACTCCAGAGGATTATCTTAGACCTATTGCAATATATAACTTTTGTTTCAGATAGTGAAAACAAATGAAGTGCTGCGCAATGAAATAGCAGAGTTGAAAATGAGGATAGATGGCCTGGAAGCAAGTACTATGCAAAAATGTGAGGATCTGAAACAGGCACAAACGGAAATAAATAAACTTCTTGCTGAGAAAGAGGTAAAGTCTGTTCGTATTTGTTATAACAGGGGTTTGCATCCAAACAGAAATGTGCCCTTAAGCATACTTAACATCAATTCAGAACACAACATGGTTTAAAACGTTCTCTTTCTTCATCAGCTTTATGTTGACTACTGGTATTGCTCAATGTGGCCAGAGTAAGCAAAAATGGCATAAATTAAAAACAAAATGTTTAGTTAATATCAAACTGAGTATTTAAACATCTAAAGAAGTGACATGAAGGCTGTCAATAAAATCACTGAGCACCAAATTACTCTTTATATGGTACATTTTTAAAAGTTTTGTATTTTCTGTAAAATTGTTCCAACAGTTTTGATTAAAATACCCATATTAACCATTTCAACCCTGATGTGCATTATAATGAACATATGCATTTTTTGCCTATTTGTAATACTTTTAATGGTTTTTTTCTGCTATATTCTTGTTATATTGTTCGTCACCAATTAAACATATGTATTTGAGATGTTCTGAATTGCAGAAAATTGTTTTGTTTACAATTTACATTGTAGTGTTTTTTTAATAAGAAAAGAAGCAAAATCCATGCAACTGCAGTAAAATGATACCCCGTCATCATCCATGCATGCAACTACCGATTATTTTACGTGGGCCCTCCCCGTCCTTTACCACAGGCACAGTTGACTGCGGTTGCCGAGACTCGAACTCACGACCTCAGGCTTTGAGTGTATGGCCAGTGCACTAAGTGTTGCCTTAATGAGCATGGCTATTCAAGTCAGTGGGCTGAAAGTGTCCCAGACCACCTAATCTAAACCAGTTTCGAATTAGAGGAAAAAAGGCATAAGCAGCAAAATAATTTGGGACTGAAAGTGTTAAGATATGTACATGACAAATGAAATTTGTATCTTGAATTTTGTGGGATAGCCCCTGAAGTCTTCTCCACTCGAAAGGAGTATTATGTTACTCAAAATAAAGCAACTATGTTAATTGACATACAAAACATGTATGTAAATCCTTTTAAAACACCCAATTTTTGTCAAATAACTTCTTTTTTTGTGGCATAAGCCATTTGCAACATCTACATAATGGTTTGATACTTTGTCATCCGTTTAGTCACATTAATATTCAGTTGTTTCTCACGATTGCATGGAAACAGTATGAATTTTAAGGCCAGTATATAGTTCAGTTAAACATTTGACTGTCACTATTTCCTTTGTATCTATAACAAAATGTGCAATGTAGGTATTTCTGTTTAGATTTATCTCAATTAAAATGAGCTAAATAGAAAAATAAGCTTCACTAAAAATGATTTATAGAAGCTATATATGAGGGCTGTCCCAGAAGTTCCTGACCCCATTTATAGATAACAGTTGTTTCAGACAAATGACTATGGTAGAAAGTACCAACCTTATAAAGCTTAAGTTTGAAATTTGAGGATGCTACATTGTTTAGTATTTGTTTGACAGCCATCAATAGTAAATGCTCTCAGGGAATTGTAAACATGAATAAAACTGGTCATCGTTACATGATACAATACTTCCATTTGAGTGGTCTTAGTCTAAATAATATTAAAGCTGAGCTAGATTCTACTCTTGGAGAGTCTGCTCCTTTGTTTACAACAGTAAAATATTGCTGAGTTTAAGCAAGGCTGTAGATGCTACCAAGACAAACATCGCTTGGACGTGGTCCATAATAGGGGCATCTGCATGGCAATAGGAGCTTTTCCAACAAGTATCCTGTCGTAAGCCTTTACGCAGAGACTGTAGAACCTCCTCTGCAATATCGGTGTAAGATTCTCATGGCAAATTATGGTTGTGCAGCACCCAACATTCGCTTCTTTTTTAACCACCATGCTAAGAGAATGTAGGAAAAGCACAAGTAGTCCTAAGATAGCGGGTTTTCGTTTCCAGGAGCTTCTAAGGAAACTTGCAATTGAACTGCCTAGCATGTTTGCCAAGGGCAAGAAGCTCTTGGTTACCTGCATGCCCCATGTAGATCTTGGGATGACCATACACCAGAAGGCCACAATGCCTATTAGTAGTATTTGCACATGTTTTTTAGAATTTTTGTCAGGCTACACTGACCGACATTTTATTTACACTGATGGATCCAAGAGCACTAGCAATGCCGGATGTGCTTATGTTTATGGAACTGAACCGTATACATTCAGTTTTCTTAATAGCACTTCCATGTTTACTGCAGAGCTGTATGCAATTTACTGAGCCATTTTCTATGTGCGCCGTCGTAAATTAGGTGACTATCTAATTTTGAATGATTCCCTAAGTACTCTTTAGAGCCTTCGTGAGCTGTACAACCCGAATCCTATTGTACAACGTATCCAGGATGCCCTCCATGTGTTACACGCTTCTGGCGTTAGCGTGGTGTGTGCATGGATTCCTGGTCACGTAGGTTTGCCTGGGAATGAAATGGCAAATTTGGCAGCAAAGACGGCAACTACAGAACCCAGTATTACCATCTCACGTGTTACTTCGGAAGACTTTAGACTTGAAGTGCGGAGAGCGGTGCTGTCGTGAAGAGTGGTCAGCTCTCTGCGGTAATAAGCTTAGAGAAGTAAAAGCACTTCCAATAAACTAGATAACTTCCTATTGCATATCTTGTCACAAGGAGGTTAGGTTAACTTGGTTGCAAGTTGGCCATTACAATTTTTCTCATGGTTAATTATTTAAAAGGGACCCTCCTCTTTGTTCGCTATGCTACAACCGTTTATCAGTCCGCCACGTGCTGCTAGAGTGTTCCTCTCTAGTGCACCTTCAAGACTCTGCAGTTGTCTGCCAGACTTGCAGAGGTCTTGGCATATGACAAAATAGCAGTCAAAATAGTTTTTAGGTTTTTAGCGGAGTGCAACATGAATTCAAAAAAATGATTGCAAAACATTACTATGAAAAATCAAAAAATAAAAGATGGAAACTACCAAACATTCAAACAGTAATTCCTGAGTATCCTCGAAAAACAGCAGTTGCAACCTTCAGGTTGATTACAGGACATGACTCTGGCAAAATGCTTGAACAGAATTGGGATATATTCGTCTTATCACTATGTGATCTGCAAGAGGAAGTGGGTCAAGAACACCTTCAAATCCATCAGTGAAAAATATTGGAGAGCAAAAGGGTTAATGACTTCATTGTCAGAAATCCAGCAACAACATGTGTTTGAGGATCTGAAGCCTTATATACCTCATTTTTATACTGTTTTGATATGTTTATAGCTTTGTTTCAATTTTTGCTTTTGCTACTGTTTTGTACATTTATGTATTTTCTTTCTTTTGTAGTAATTTTATTTTTTATTGAAGTTTATATCTGGCTATTGCCATGAACTGTTATTAAAGGGTGTTGATGACCACGAAGTTGAGCACTGTTAAACCTACAACACCACGAACATCGCAACAGCCAACCAAATGAGGTGACCACGCCAGTTATTATAAAGAAAATCCACAAAATGGCATCAGATGACCATCACCTGAAAGTATGTGAGCTGACAGACATTGCAGGCATTTCAAAAAGTGCTGAATCACATATGACCGAAAATTTGGACATTTGCACACAATGGAATAAAAAAAAACATCATGAGAATGTTTCAATCGAGTGTTTGGCGATGTTTTATCGCAACAAAGCTGAGTTGTTATGGTGATTCAATACCATGGATATCCATCACTTCACACCTGAGACGAAGGAACGGTCGAAACAGTGGATTGAAAGGGGAGAATCTGCTCCAAAGAAGGCAAAGACAATTCACCTGTAGGCAAGTTCATGGTGTCAGTTTTTTGCGATGCACGTGGGATAATTTTCATTGGTTATCTCCAAAAAGGAAAAGGAATCATTGGCATGTATTATGTGAACCTGTTGCAATGTTTGAGTGTTGAAATAAAGCAAAGTTTTGTTTTGTCAAGACAATGCACCGCTTCACATGTCCATTATCGCCATAAGTTTATTCATCCTTTTAGAACATTTACATGTTGTTGGGTATATTAGGCTACATAGCCATATATACACACACATATATATATATATATATATATATATATGCCATGGCTAAAATTAATGAGTTCAAGTTTGAGATACCTCGTCATGCACCCTGTTCACCAGATTTAGCCCTCTCTGATTATTTTCTGTTTCCGAACTTGAAGAAATGGCTTTGTGGTAAAATATTTGCCAACAATGAAGAGGTGGAGTCAGCTATTTTCCAGAGTTTGACAATTCTCACTATAAAAAGGGTATCAAAACCATTGAGCATTGCTGGGAAAAGTGTATCAAGCTGAGAGGAGATTATGTAGAGAAATATATTTCTTTTTCCCCAAATTTTAGTACTTTCTTTGTTAGGTCAGGTACTTCTATGGCAGCCCTCATAAAAATCAGTAGAGGAAGTCAAGTGAATGTAACACATTGGATATTTGGGTTAGATAGGATATGGTATTTGTTTGTTGGCAGGACCTGGAGAAGAAGCTGGAAGAGCACGTACACATGGAACGACATGTTGCTCGTCTTCAAAAGGACCTGCAGAGCATGGATGCAGATAGCAACCAGAATGCTGCAAAACTTCGCAAGGCAGAACAACATATCGATGTTCTAACTGCCACCGTTGATACTCTAAGTGTGGTAATGTATAATGTATTTTAATAACTGAAATGAAAGTATATAAATTGTGTTTAAAATGACCATATTGGTTCAAGTATAGGTGTTGCATTGAACACATCCCTAAATTTTTGGAAGGTTTCCTCAACAGAAATGAGAGTTGTCTGTAAAATAAGGTTCCCAAGGACCTGCAGATGCAAGGAATGTTGTTATGTAAGATCCAACAACACCGGCATGTAGCTTGGTTCTTACTTCCCCATGTCCCCCTCTACCTAGAAATGGAGCTTCCACTAACTTCTCCTGCCGGGTGCAAATTACGCTCTGTGATTTGTTTTTTGTGTGCAAAAAAGACTGCATCAGTGGACATTCATTTGCAACTGTGTGAAAGTGTATGGAGAACAGTGTATGAGTGTACAACGTGTGCACAAGTGCTGCAGGGAATTCAAAGATGGACCTACAGACGTCAATGACAAGCAGTGTTCTGGATGACCATCAGTATCAGTCAAAATGGTTGCGAAAGTGGAGGAAGCAATACTGAAAGATCAAGGGTGACGGTTTGGGAGCTCTGCAAGATGATCGCTGATGTCAGCAAGATCTGCATTCACAAAATGTTGACGAACATTTAGGCTATACTAAGATTTGCTCATGGTGGGTCCTGAGAATGTTTATGGAGGACCACGGATGGAAACTTGTTGAAGCAGCTCATAAATTTCTTCAGGCCTGCGAAACTGATGATGAGGAATTCTTGGACTCTATTGTCACTGGGAACGAGAGCTGGGTTCACTAGATGACACCGTAAATGAAACATCCAGCATCGCCAAAACCACAGAAGTTTAAACAGACACTGTCTGCCAGTAAAGTGACGGCAAACAGTTTTGGGACAGGAAGAGCTTATTGTTGTGCGAATTCCTGCCTATGGTACAACAATTTATGCGGACTGCTACTGTGAGACGTTGAACATATGCTGTGCGATCCAAAACAAGAGGACAAGTGTGCTCATAAAGGGAGTGCATTTCCATCAGGACAGTGTTCATCCGCACATTATCCATGCGACAATCTCATCAACAAATTTGGATGGGTTACTATCACAACCCTCCCAACAGACCAGACCTAGCCCCAAGTGACTACCATCTCTTCCGTGACTTGAAGAAACACTTGGGTGGAATGCATTTCAGATCCGAAGAGGAGCTGAAAGAAAATGTTCGCATGTTCGCAAAAGTTCAAATTGATGACTGTCATTGCCCAGACAAAGCTGATAACGTGAACCAGTGGATTTGCAAAATCGTAAAACAGTTAATTTGGAATTTCATGATATTGTCTTTCAGTTTCCAATTTAAATGCATCAATTATTCTTGGTTTTGTGCGACAAACTCTGTCCTTGAGCTATCCCCATAAAAAGAAATGCATTGGCTACCCCTTCGTCCAATCCATGTATTTGGATAAGCTACATCGAGGTGAGCTCTTATGTTGCAATGGTAGTGGGGAGGTGCTCCATATTGCTGAAAGTAAATTCATCAGCAAACATCTCTTCAATCTGTGGACTGACGGACTCTTACAGCAAGGTTAGGTACCTGTCACCATTCACAGTTCCATTTAAAAAATAGTCCAATGTATAACGCCTGATGCTGATATCGCACACCACAGTTTTACCTCCGGTAAGTTTATGGATAGTCATTTTTTAATTATGTTTTTCTTCTTATGTTCATAATTACTGTTATAATCATTCAAAGTGTTAATACATTTTTTGACACCCTATATTTTATGGGAGTTATCTTGCAGTCCAGCAATAGTGTTATATTTGGGCCAATAAGGTTAACACTGTGAAAATCACTCAGTTAATATGTTGACATAATCATGTGTGAGGTATACAGATATGCCAAAGCGTTGGGGTGCTGCCCGAAAGCTTCCCATACATGGAGTAATGTAAGAAAGTATTTTGTTGACAGGACAAGGAACGTATGGTCCAGTTGCTGCGGGCAGAATCAGAGAGTAAAGTAGAGGCCATGGCAGAGGCTAGGCAATACAAGAGTCAAGTAGACAGTCTGAACCACATGCTGGAGGCTCTGACGCAAAGCAAGGAGATGGTGGCGCAGGAACTGCGTGTTCAGCAGGCCACTAACATACAGGTATTATCTTCATCCCATTTCATACGCAGTAGAACCGTATTGTATCGAACAAGAAAGAACAGAACCATTTCAATGTATTTTTTTATAGAGAATCACTTGTAATAATTTTAAGCAGTTGTGGTAGTTTTTTATTAGTTGGACTCTTATCTCTGGGGCCTTGATGGGTTAGCGTATAAAAGAAGACATGGGCTATTTATTATTGAATCATTATACATTTGCCCCAGAGGTAATTAAATTAATCATGAACTTGACTTTATTGATATATGTATTTGGCTCTTTGTCCCATATCATTCTTTCATTGTCAAGAAGATTGTCTATTTATAAGGATGATAATTATTATTAAATGTTATTTTTGAATTGTATTTATGTAATTAAGGGTGGTTTTGTATGTATTTTGTGCCAAATTAATATCGTTTTCTTAGCAAATTCAAGATTATAGCGAAACGTGAAATACGGCATTATAAAATGACATGTCAAGTAAGCATAAATAAGCAACAAAATATTCAAACACGTCACATTAGCGATGCAATGGTATTAAATTTTCTCTTGGTCTGTCGCCTTTGAACAGAACAGATGTCTTTTTTATGTGCGGTTCAGATAAGTGATTGCTGAATAATAATTGAATATTAGTGGACTAAGATTTAGAAGTATAGAATTTCACATTTTCATCAGGCAGTTATTCTCTCAGATTCCAGAGTGGTAATTATAGCAATTACTTCCAACTCTTAACACAACAATGTATATATATATATATATATATATATATATATATATATATATATAAAGCCATTATTTACTTACTGCAGCTAAGTTCTTGTAACAGCAAACACAAAAAAAAAATTCAAATCTTTCAAAACCAAAGTCTGAGACTAATTAGTGTTATCAAAACCACACCAATAGCAGCTATGGAAATACTAACCAACCAATGCCCCATTGAATATGAAATAGAAAAAGTGGCTCTTATTCAACGCAAAAGTTGATCAGACTCCCATTCAATACATGGCACAAGAGAAATTTTACACATACACTAAAGACTCAGGAGAGCTTTCTTTCCAAAATTCAAGACATCAAGAAGAATGTATACCTTCCTAATTCAAAGGAAAACTTCATATCTAAAGTCAATCCAACACAAACATTAGACATCACATATTATTTACACCTGACAGAAGAAGTTAAGAAAAATGACACTCCAACTAGTGTTCTAAAATTATTGGCATTAGAGACAGTCCATACTAGATTTCCAGAACATGAATGGCTCCATATTTATACTGATGTATCATTGATATCAAACCGAGATGGAGCAGGGGCTGGAGTCACATGTCACCTCTTTTCCTATTACAAATCTTTAAGTTATGTAACTGCTAACTTTAATGGAGAAATTGAAGCAATTCGAATGGCCCTACAAAATCTTGTGTATAGAATTTCACATTTTCGTCAAGCAGTTATTCTCTCAGATTCCAGGGCAGCATTTATAGCAATTACTTCCAAGTTGTCACCAAAAAACCAAACAATTATAGAATATTGGAAAATCCTTACCCATCTAACAGCACTTCAAAAACACTTAGTCTTCCAATGGATACCAGCTCACTGTGGACTGAGTGGTAATGAGAAAGCTGATTTTCTTGCTAAAAAGGGTACCGGCAATGTGCAGAAATCTATAGTTAATCTACCATTTTATGCAGCTAAAAGATTAGTCAACTCTGAATTCAAAAAAATTATTGCAAAATCTATGAGAAATCAAAGAATAGAAGATGGGAACTACCAAACATTCAAACAGTAATTCGAGTATCCTTGAAAATTGGTTGTTGCAACCTTCAGGTTGATTACAGGACATGATTGTCTGGCAAAACATTTAAACAGAATTAGGATATATTCTTCACCACTCTGTCCTCTATGTGATCTGCAAGAGGAAATGGACCGAGACCACCTTCAAATATGCCCGGCCACTTCTAGTGCCCCATCCATCAGTGAAAAATATTGGAGAGCAAGAGGATTAATGACTTCATTGTCAGAAATCCAGCATTAGCTAACAACAACTTCCAAGTTGTCACCAAAAATCTAAACCATTATAGAATGTTGGAAAATCCTTACCTACCTAACCACACTTTAAAAACACCTAGTCTTCCAATGGATACCAGCTCACTGTGGACTGAGTGGTAATGAGAAAGCTGATTTTCTTGCAAAAAAGGGTACCAGCAGTATACAGAAATCTATAGTTAATCTACCATTTTATGCAGCTAAAAGATCAGTCAACTCTGAATACAAAAAAATTATTGCAAAATATTACTATGAAAAATCAAAGAATAAAAGAATAAAAGATGGGAACTACCAAACATTCAAACAGTAATTCCTGAGTATCCTCGAAAAACAGCAGTTGCAACCTTCAGGTTGATTACAGGACATGATTGTCTGGCAGAACATTTAAACAGAATTAGGATATATTCTTCACCACTCTGTCCTCTATGTGATCTGCAAGAGGAAATGGACCGAGACCACCTTCAAATATGCCCGGCCACTTCTAGTGCCCCATCCATCAGTGAAAAATATTGGAGAGCAAGAGGATTAATGACTTCATTGTCAGAAATCCAGCATTAGCTAACAACAACTTCCAAGTTGTCACCAAAAATCCAAACAATTATAGAATGTTGGAAAATCCTTACCCATCTAACAGCACTTCAAAAACACCTAGTCTTCCAATGGATACCGGCTCACTGTGGACCGAGTGGTAATGAGAAAGCTGATTTTCTTGCAAAAAAGGGTACCAGCAGTATACAGAAATCTATAGTTAATCTACCATTTTATGCAGCTAAAAGATCAGTCAACTCTGAATACAAAAAAATTATTGCAAAATATTACTATGAAAAATCAAAGAATAAAAGAATAAAAGATGGGAACTACCAAACATTCAAACAGTAATTCCTGAGTATCCTCGAAAAACAGCAGTTGCAACCTTCAGGTTGATTACAGGACATGATTGTCTGGCAAAACATTTAAACAGAATTAGGATATATTCTTCACCACTCTGTCCTCTATGTGATCTGCAAGAGGAAATGGACCGAGACCACCTTCAAATATGCCCGGCCACTTCTAGTGCCCCATCCATCAGTGAAAAATATTTGAGAGCAAGAGGATTAATGACTTCATTGTCAGAAATCAAGCATTAGCTAACAACAACTTCCAAGTTGTCACCAAAAATCCAAACAATTATAGAATGTTGGAAAATCCTTACCCATCTAACAGCACTTCAAAAACACCTAGTCTTCCAATGGATACCGGCTCACTGTGGACCGAGTGGTAATGAGAAAGCTGATTTTCTTGCAAAAAAGGGTACCAGCAGTATACAGAAATCTATAGTTAATCTACCATTTTATGCAGCTAAAAGATCAGTCAACTCTGAATACAAAAAAATTATTGCAAAATATTACTATGAAAAATCAAAGAATAAAAGATGGGAACTACCAAACATTCAAACAGTGATTCCTGAGTATCCTCGAAAAACAGCAGTTGCAACCTTCAGGTTGATTACAGGACATGATTGTCTGGCAGAACATTTGAACAGAATTGGGATATATTCTTCACCACTCTGTCCTCTATGTGATCTGCATGAGGAAATGGATCGAGACCACCTTCAAATATGCCGACCACTTCTAGCACCCCATCCATCAGTGAAAAATATTTGAGAGCAAGAGGATTAATGATTTCTTTGTCAGAAATCCAGCATTAGTTAACATTATCCATCCAAGTGGTCATCAGATGTCCCCGTTTCCTTTTAACATGCCCATACCACTGTAGTCTTTTCTTTATAATCCCACCCCCCCCCCCCAAAAAAAAAAAAAAAAAAAAATTCAAAATAGTTTGAGAGGTAGAACTGGAACTTAAAAATTCAATGTGGTTTACCAGGAGAAATACAAACTGGTTTGAGAATTCAATGCCATTCTGGCAGATTGTCACAGTAGCTCAATGGTTAGAGCAGCCGCCTGGCAAGCGGTCTGTGGTTCAAGTCCCAGCTGTGGCATTGAATTTTTAAGTTCCAGTTCTACCTCTCAGACATTGCCCACATACAGCTTGTGTGTTTAAAAACACCAACAGTAAGTTTGTTGGCATAAATAAATAATAATCCAAAATAGTATTTAAAAAAGGAAAAGGGAAAATAATAGACAATTATAGACCGATAACATTAACTTCTATAATTGCTAAGTTGTATGTAAAGATAACATACAAAAGGCTCATAAGCTTTTTTGAATCAAAATGTGTCCTAAACATCCATGAACATGGCTTCCGCAAGGGATTATCTACAGTCACAGCAATACTTGTACATACTGTGTTTACAAATTTTGAGCAAAGTAAAGGGTCAGTTGGTGTATTTCTAGATTTATCAAAAACCTTCAACACCATATCTCACGATTTCTTGATGACGAAACTCTTTTGCTATGGTATAAGAGGCAGGATGTATGACCTCCTATTTGTAAAATAGAAAACTGTACAGAAATATACTGGAAATTGGAGATTGCGTGTGAAAATGCAAGTCGACTTATGAATTGGTTAGAACAGGAATACCCAAGGTCCTCTCTTATTCTTAATATATGTGAATGGTATGCCTATGTCTCCAGTTTATAATCTTATTTCCTATGCTGATGATACATTGTTTTTATGTTCAGACAAATACTAAGAACAAATGGAAACCAAAGCTGTAACATTTCTTCTAGGACTGTTTGACTACTTAAATTCCTCTCAACTCAAACTTAATTTAGATAAAACAAACTGCATTGTCTTTCAACTTAGGGAACAAGATGATACATGTTAAATAGAGTTTAAAGGTACATACTTTCAACAAGTAAACAGCACCAAACATTTAGGAATTATTGTTGACAAGAACCTAAATTACAATGAACACATAAATGACCTCTGCAAGAAATTAAATGCTTGATTGTATTTACTGAGGAAGCTAACATACCATCTAGACAATGACTTACTAAAACTGATTTACTAAGGAATGATACACTCGCTCATTGAGTACGGGATAGAAATTTGGGGTGGTACATCTACGGCAAATTTAAACAGAATATTAGTAATTATTATTTATTCATGCCAACAAGCTTACTGCTGGTGTTTTTAAACACACAAGCCGTGTGTGGGCAATTTTTAAGAGGTTGAATCAGAAACTGAAAAATTCAATCTCTGATGTGAGATTCCCTTGTGGTTAATCGGGAAAAAGCACGAACCAGCTGGGGAATTTAATGTCATACTGGCAAGTTGGCCATGGTAGCTTAATGGTTAGAGCAGGCGCTCGATAAGGAGAAGATCTGTGGTTCAAATCCTGGCTATGGCATTGAATTTTTCAGTTTCTGATTCAACCTTTTAGAATATTAGTAATCCAGAAAAAAAGCCTAAGGTGTATATTTAGAGTAAAAAGGTCCCGCTCTGTAAAGGAAGTATTTAAAAATAACATTTTAACAGTAGTATCATTATAAGTTTGCAGAATAATATCATTAATTAAAACGAATGGAAAACAAAGTAACCTAAATAGAGATTGTTATATTATTATTTATTTATGCCAACAAACTTACTGTTGGTGTTTTTAAACACACACGGCTTGTGTGTTTAAAAACACCAACAGTAAGTTTGTTGACATAAATAAATAATAATTACCATGTGAAGGTTATTTAATCCTGGGATATAAAGTACTTGCAATAGTAAGTCACCATTGGGGTAATTGTCTCTGATGTGAGACTGCCTTTGTGGTTTACCAGGAGAAATACGAACTGGCTTGAGAATTTAATGCCATTCTGGCAGTTTGTCACAATAGCTCAGTGGTTAGAGCGTCCGCCCGGCAAGCGGAAGGTCTGTGGTTCAAATCCCAGTTGTGGCATTGAATTTTTAAGTTCCAGTTCTACCTCTTAGAGATTGTTATACTTACAATACAAGAGGTATAAATAACTACCATAGGGTAGGTATCACAAAAGCTGTATCAATCAAAGACCCTTTTGTCAGAGGTGCTATTCTGTTTAAACTCCCAGAATCTATCAAATTAGTTCTTGTCTGATTTCTAATCTCATTTAGTTTTACCTCCCACTTTTCTCAAATATCTCTTTTCATTTGTTTGTAGTTTGCTAATCGACTGGGATGTTAATGACAAAGATTCACACCCATAAATTAATGGTACATAAGTTCTTTTGTATACTGTTAATTTGGTCTTTTTGCTAATGAAGTTCTTAGTTAAAGCATAATAATCTTTCAATTGCTGCAATTCTATTGTTCACATAATCTATGCTTCCATCGTTGCTAGAGATGCCAAATACTCGTATTTAGTTTGTTACTTGCTTGATTACTTCCTTTCTTAATTTTATTTTGTTTCTCTGTTTATTAACATAAACTTGGTTTTACTGGAACTTATTTTCATGTTTATTTTCAGTAGTTCTTCATTCCATACATTTAAGTTGTGTTGTAAGCTTTCCTGAATTTGCAAGTATTACCAAATCATCTGCATGAACTACTTAAAATATCTTTATGGGTTCTTTCCTAATAGTAGCTGTAACCTCTCAAAAATACATTTTAATTCATTCACATGTTTATTTATGTGTTTCAGTTGAGAAATGATATTGGCTGTTTGGAAGCAGAAGCTCACAAAGATAAGGAACTAATAGCAGGTATGAGAATACTTTTTTAATGCAACAGTAAATATGTTTTTAAATATACTCTTGTTTGAGAGGTAGAATCAGAACTGAAAAATTCAGTGCCACAGCTGGAATTTGAACCACAGACCCTCTGCCTACCAGGCAAGTGCTTTAACCATTAAGCTACTGTGTCAACCTGCCAGAATGACATTGAATTCTCCAACCAATTCGCATTTCTCCCGGTAAACCACAAAGGCAGTCCCACATCAGAGACAGTTACCCCAATGGTGACTTACTATTGTAAGTACGAGGGTTGTTCAATACATAATGCCCCACATTTGTTTAAAAGTCCATTAATAAATATATATAGACAAACGTCCTTGTAGGTATCTTCCTTTCATAGAAGTTTGAAAACAGTGTTGTTGTTGTTGTTGTTGTTTTCTAGTGCCTTGCATCTGGCAATGAAGCCATTAGCATTCGTGCTTTCCAATACTTTTGAACTGTAGTTTCTTCTGATCTTAATGCTTCACAGGTCTTCAAGTGGTCTTCGTTCATTTCTGCTGGATCGTTACACAGGACACATATTGGTGAGGCTGAGATACCAATTCTGTAGAGATGACTTGCTAAGCAGTCATGATTTGTCAATAGTCGGGAAGGCTGCAACAGCTGTTTTCCTTGGTCTCTGGGGGATTATATCTGGATTGGAAAGTAGTGTAATCCATTTTTTATCTTTGGCATTTGTTTCTATTTCTTGTAGATATGAATGACAACAATTTTTAATGATTAAGCGCTTTATTGAGGAATATGAGAAATTGAATTTAGATTTTTGTTTTATTGTTGTGCCTTTCTTTGCAAGTGAGTCTGCAGCTTCGTTCCCCATGACTCCACAGTGTGCTGGAATCCATTGGAGATGAACAGTCTTATTAACTTTTTGGAGTTGTGTTAACATTTTGTAGCATTCTCTAATTTTTGTTGACGTCTTTGTAGTATTTGAACATATTCCCTGAATTGCAGCTTTAGAATCTGAAAGAATTACTGCCTTGTTAAATTTATTTAAGGGAAGATTTAATAATTGTCGGAGAGCAATGTATATAGCCTCTATTTCTCCATCATAATTTGTTGTGTCTCTGCCAACAGAATGATAAAAGGAAAAATGTGAACACGTAACTCCAGCTCCAGTAAGGTTTTCCTTCGAGGATCCATCAGTATATATGTGCAGCCATTCTTCTGTGGGATACCTAGTATTGATTGTTTCCAGAGCTAGAAGTTTTTGTATTTCTTTTGGTGTGTCTGATTTACTTATTTCCTCTATTAATTCCAAATTGAAGGTAGGTTGCAATAATTCCAATGGATTTTCTCTTATAAGTAGATTTTCTCTGGTGTTAGGAATGTTCAATTTGGATTTAATCTGTGTTACCTTTTCTAGGAAACTACTATGAGTTTTAAGGATTGAAGGGGGGAGGTTCTCTTCTGTCCATTTAGAGTTTGGCAGTCGTAACATTTTCTCATGTTGGAGCAATGCTTGTTCTTCTATTTTTGTTGTTATTGATGGGGTCCGTGTTAAGGCAAGCATGGCATCAATAGGTGTGGATTTAACTGCTCCAGTGATTAGGCGAAGAGTCTGATTTTGTATTTGTTCAAGTTTATTGATGTTAGCATTTGCTGCTGTTATTAAAGCTTCAGAACAGTACAAGAGGTTTGGTTTAATATACATTTTGTATGTTGTGTTAAGGACTCTCCTTGAGCAGCCCCATTTAGCACCAGCTAACCTTTTCAGGATTTGCAATTTCTTTTCAACCTTTTCTGAGATGTTTGTTATATGTTTTTTCCAACTTAGCTTTCTGTCGAAAGTGATGCCTAAGTATTTGGCATCATCAACTGCTTTGAGTGGTTTACCATTATAATTTATGCTAATATTAACTGGTTTGTATTTTAGTGTAAATAATTCATAATTTGTTTTCTCCACATTGATAGTCATGAGGTTTTTGGAGCTCCATTCATGCACTTTGTTTAGGGCTGTTTCTATTCTGTCTTTAATTAATTCAGGTTTTTTTGAAGAGCCTGAAGTCCAAATGACTACATCGTCAGCAAATAAAGCAATTTTGGTTTCTAAAGTTTTTATTATTGATGGAAGGTCATTTATATATATGTTAAAGAGTGTTGTGCTCAGAACAGCACCTTGTGGAAGTCCTCGGTGTGTTTGTTTATATTTGGAAATGTATGTATTATATTTTGTGGCACAAAATCTTTGTGAAATAAACTGAGTTATCCACTTAAGCATGCTACTTTTCACACCTATTGATTGCAACTTCTCAACTAATTTATTTCTCCAGACTGAGTCATATGCTGATTTAAAATCAATGAATACTGCCAAGGTATCCTCCTTTCTATTGAAAGCTTCCTTGATGTCTTGGCTTAGTAGGAGTACATTTTCACTTGTACTATGATTCTGTCTGAAGCCGGTCTGTGAACTATTAATTAAGTTGTAATATTCTAGAAACCAGTTAAGTCTAGATGCCACCATTCTTTCCATCACTTTTGCAATAACACTGGTCAAAGATATTGGTCTGAAACTATTAATATTGTTTGAGGGTTTGTTTTTCTTTAAAATCGGGATGATAATGGCTTTTTTCCAGTCGGAAGGTACAGTCATTCTCCAACACGTGTTATACAGTTTAAGTAGGATTTCTTTTCCTTTCCTGCCAAGGTGTTTAATAAACTCTGGGTGGATCTTGTCAGGTCCAGGAGATTTTTTGTTCTGTAATTGTTCTATTCTAACAGTGTTGTTGTAATTAATTTAATTTAAAAGGTGAGTTAATTAATAACACTGAACAACACTTACAACATATTTTTCCGGGACACGTTTTGAAGGTTAACTTTCCTTCATTATCAACCGGACAATAACTTGGACAATAACTGGACAATAACAATAACTTCCAAGTTATTGTCCGGTTGATAATGGAGGAAAGTTAACCTTCGAAACGCGTCCCGGAAAAATATGTTGTAAGTGTTGTTCAGTGTTATTGATTAACTCACCTTTTAAATTAAAAAAGTCCTTGTAGGTGCTTCACATGTGATGTTTCTTATGTGCACCAGTTGAGTTTTGAACTGTTCCGGCAGATGCAGAGCCGTAGTACAGTGTCAAAATGGCATCTGCACACGACTTATGTTACAAGCAGTGTGCTGTTATTGAATTCTTGTGTGCAGAAAAAGAAACCGTGTTGAACATCCATAAACGTTTGTGTGCAGTGGATGGCAATGCTGCAGTTGATAGGAGTACTGTTGGACAATTGGTTGGGACATCCTGTCACAGCCATTGCTCCAGACATGCTGAATCATGCAGATGCCATTATTCGTGCCCACCAGCGCATCACAACTCAACAGTTGGCTCTATAGTTGTCGGTCAGCATTGGAAGTGCATCTGCAATGATTGAGGCTCTCGGATATTCGAAGACATGCTCACGATGGATTCCACGAATGCTCACAGCAGACTGCAAGATTCAAAGAAAGGCCATTTTACCTGAATTGTTGGAGCGTTTTGAGACCGACGGAGAGGCCTTTCTGTCTTGGATCATTATGTGGGACAAAAGCTGGGTGCACCACTTTGCGCCAGAAACAAAAAGGCAGTCCATGGAGTGGCATCATCCTCATTCACCACAAAAGAAGGAATTCAAGGCAACCCCCTCTGCTGGAAAAGTCGTGGTGACAGTCTTTCAGGATTGTGATGGTGTCATTCTCGTGAATGTGACGCCAAGACGGTCAGCCATTAATTCAGAGGCATACGTGAAGACTGAATACACTCAAGATACATTTCTGACATGTTCGATCTGACAAGAATCCTGCAGAAATCTTACTTCAACACGTTAATGTATACCCACACACAAGTCTGAGAACCCGGGAACACATCACCAAATTGGGTTGGACATCATTGCCTCATCCACCCTACTGGCCAGACCTGGCACCCTCGGACTTCCATCTCTTTGGGCCACTTAAGGATTCTCTACGGGGGACACACTTTGTACATGACTAGTGTCATTCACGCAGTGACAACATGGCTACACCTACAGGACAAGAACTTTTACCTGCAGGGAATACATGCTCTCCCACAATGTTGGCATAAGGCCATAGAACGTGATGGAGACTACGTAGAGTCTACTACGTCATGTTGAGGTATGTTGTCATCAAATATGTTCAGAGAAAAAAAATGTGAAGCATTATATATTGAACAACCTTGTACTTTATGTTCCGAAATTAAATAACCTTTAGATGGTAATTATTATTTATTTATGCCAACAAACTTACTGTTGGTTATAATGAAAATTAAGTCGGTATTGAAATACAGAACTTTGCTTACATGTAATTAATCTTGACCAGTTTTAAGAGCTTAACTTGCTCCCATCATCAGAATTGCCCGACTGGTTCTTGTAGGTGTTGTTTGATGTGTGGTTGGTTGGTATGATGAGCTTCCATAAAGGGTTTGATGGAGGCAAATCGAAGTTCATTCTGCAGAGATATGTAGGTCATTGTCTGGTGAGTGTGCAACATTTTACAATATTTGAACTATAAAACTAGGTATATGGTCGAGCATAAATTGTCATATGTAACTTAACTATCGCTTGGCTCGTTTCCTAATGTATACTTAGATCTTAATATATATATATATATATATTGTACTTATATCTTAATGCCCCATCCATCAGTGAAAAATATTGGAGAGCAAGAGGATTAATGACTTCATTGTCAGAAATCCAGCATTAGCTAACAACAACTTATATCTTAATTACTACCATTACAGTCTTTTCTTTTTTTTTGTTGGAATAAAATATCTTTTGGTTTTGTAGGCCATGGTCAACATGTAGGAATTGCTCCTACTTGACGTTTCGCTCAAGTCTGCGTTGAGCATCTTCAGAGGATCCAACGATGTGTGATGGACAGAGAGTGAGTCTCCCTTATATATACACGAGGCATACCGCCCCTCGTCACTGATTGGCTGACGGATATCCAATCCCAGTGCTCCCATTTCTGTCATGTTTTCCCTCGCCATTCACTGGTGTGGGTTGTTTTTTGATTTTGTAGCTCTAGTGCTGGCTTGTATAGCCTACTCCCCTCTTCTTTGCACTTGAAATTTGCCTTGTGTTTATATATTTCTATCGCCTCGCGATATAATCTGGCATGAAATTTCTCTGAGGAACTGATGAGCTCTGTGTCTCTTAGTTGTATGTTGGTGCTGTTTTTATTGTTGTTGTTAGCTAATGCTGGATTTCTGACAATGAAGTCATTAATCCTTTTGCTCTCCAATATTCTTCACTGATGATATTGAAGAGAGCAATAGCAGTAATAGTAACCGCTTTTTTGAGAGCACCATATTTATTGTAGCATTGCTTCAATTTTGAGCAATGGGACTCTTATTTCCTTCAGGGCGTGGTAACGGATGGAATAAAAAATCACACGATGTTTCTTCACCACAATGTATTATTTTATTAACACATTTTCTCTATTTTACATTTAAATAAATCCTCTTAGCACCATTTTAGATTATTTAAGTCTTTCCACTTTTTCAAGAAGTGGAACAAAAGCTTGATGAAAGTCTGGTAAACATTCTACAATGTTCACACACTACCAAAATACGTCTTTTCACCTTGAATATACAGACGCTAGTCCCCATTCTTTTAGTTGCGAGTCTATCATTCCGACTGCCACGTGTACATCCGCGCATGCGTTCATCAAATAGTTCCTGCATTATTAGGGAAGCGATCTTTAGCTATCCTGATTTCGCTTTTAATATTGAACACATTTAATTCTTTTATTTATACATATATGTTAAAATTAAATATGGAAATATTTATGACGTCTTTAAACAAACTTAATTGTTCATAACAATGAACATTTGTAACACGTTTTCGTCATTTAACCAACTCATACCAACATCAAAAAACAAATTACACTCCTAACAAATATTCACATAAATGATTTTCTTTTGGGGTCTTCTAATATTCTGTCTCAATGTCATGGCATTTTGAAGGGCATGCTCTGCTAATGCCAATTTTTCCGTGTACCCCAACCTGCAGCAGTGTTTGCGTTCTTTTAATCCTGTCTTTATGCTGCACTTGATTGTGCCTATGTTGGCTCATTGCATATGCTATTACCAATTTTCTCTAGAATAACTGCAATTTCATTGTCAGATTTCTCTACACAATCTCGGACTATATAACAATATTTGATCTCACCCAATGTTTCTAGGACTAAAGAAAGAAAAAGAAGCAATGCAAGAACTTTTGGAGCAGACATTAAATGCAAAGGCAGCTGCCAATGATCCAGAGAAGGAGCATTTGCTTGTACAGGTAGTCAACCTGACCACCACAAAGGACGCAGATATTGCAGAGGCAACCAGAGCGCTGGAGTCTCGTTTGCAGGAAGAAGGTACCAAGTATAAGCAGCTTGTCAAAGAATGTGAGAACTGCTATTCCAAACTTGCGGCAAAGGATAAGCTTCTAGATGAGTTGTCGCAGAATAATTCCTGCTTGAAGGTAAATTTGATATATTTCATCAATTAGAACATGTACAGCCATAGACAAAAACAAATGAGCCATGTTTGGATTGCATACATAGAGACAGACATGTTGAAAACTGCAAGTTATTTGGTATTCATGTTGTTCTCTACCATTAAAGTATCCTGGCGCTCCAGACATGACTCATTTTTACTTTTTCTACTGATAAGCAGAGGAAGTATTGTATTCCACTCAAAAATTTGATGTCGGGATTTCACTGGAAATACATGTTTTGAGGCCCCCTGAATCCCAAAAAAAGCATTTTTAGAAAAAGGTCCATGTGTGTGTGTGTGTCTGTCTGTGGACAGCAAAACTCAAAAACGAAAAGTTGGTTAAAAACCAAAGTTGGTATTTAAGTTCAGTGTCTTTCAAGGATGCAACACGGAGATTTTGAAGAAAATAGCCTCACCCTAAACTACCCTTTATATGGAAAGTTTTTCGAAAATTTTGATTTTCTTGAAAATGGCTAATGATTTTGATTAAAATGCCATATGTTTAGGATATTAGTATGGCAAATGAAATGTATATTTTGAATTTTCTGGCTATAACCTATGTAGTCCTGTTTACTCTGGATGACTTGAATAACTCATGAACCGTAAGAAATAGACAACATTTTACTATAACAAAAACTGAAGATCTCACTAAAACACACAATTTATGTCTAAATAAAATTTTTTGTAGCGTGAATCATTATGTTAAGTGTGTAAAGAGAATGGCATCTCAAAGCTTTAAAAAGTTTGACTATTGCTCAAAGCCTACTGTATTCTAATGTTCGCCTTGCGCCTACAAGAAAATAAGCAATAAGATAATTTGTGCAATTGTTTATCTCAACTAACACGAAGAAGATATAGGAATAAGAGTTTGTAAGAATGGTTAGTACAAGAGTAGAGAAAGTCATGTGAGTGCAACACATCAGATTTTTTTTTTTTTTGTCCACAGGTGTACATGTTATAGGATACAATATAATGTCTGTCCATCAGTTCATGGCCTTAGGGGAATAAAGGGAAGAGGAGAGACATTCCAGTATTGTAATCAGAGTTTTGTAAACATCCTCGCAAATGTTGTTCTGTTTCAGGTGTTGCCAACAAACCTCCAGTGTTATTCACACTATCTTTACTCACTGCTAATTTCTCTTAGTTGCAATTTGTAGAATCGTAGGAGCCACTAGTGTTATGTCGGAAGTGAAGTAAAAAATCTGATGTGTTGCACTCACATGACTTTCTCTACTCTTGTACTAACCATTCTTACAAACTCTTATTCCTATCTCTTCTTTGTGTTAGAGAACTTATTCTAAAGTAAAAAACAAATTAGAATCTTGTTGCTTCACTGTTAATAGCTTCAATTTCCTTAATTAGAAAACTTATACTTCTATCAAATGGAACATGGTTATGCATTTTTTTATATGCTATGCAAGGAGAACAGAATTTGAAAGCTTTAAGAGATTTGACTATCACTCAAAGTCTACTGTGTTCCCATATTCCCCTTGTAACTACAAGGAAATAAACAGCAAGACAATTTCTGCAAATGTTTATCTCAACTAACACAAGAAGATATAGGAATAAGAGTTTGTAAGAATGGTTAGTACAAGAGTAGAGAAAGTCATGTGAGTGCAGCACATCAGATTTTTATTCTTAGCACGATCAAGATTTTGTATTGAAATATATTTAACAAAATTTTGCTAAATGCATCGTATATCTTATGTTTCATTGATTTAATTGTATTGTTTTAATACAGGGTATATAATTTAACTTCTTGTAATCAAATTAGTCAATTATTTCCTCACTTCTAAACCTTGGTCCACTAATATTTAATTATTGTTAATCACTTAATTGCACTGCACTTCAAAAAGACGTCTGTTCTGTCCAAAGGCGACAGACTAAGAGAAAATTTAATATCACCGCATTGCTAGGGTGATGTGTTCGAATATTTTCTCACTTATATATGCTTTTGACGTCATTTTATGACTATTTCGCATTTTGCTATTATCTTGAATTTGCTAATTAAACAATATTAATTGGGCTTTTTGACACTTCTAACATGAAATACATACAAAACAACACTTAATTATATAAATAGAATTGAAAAATAACATTTAACGATGATTCTTATGATATGGGACCAACAGTCAATTACATATATGAATAAAGTCAAGTTTATGATTAATTTAATTACCTCTAGGGACAAGTATATACTGTTTCAGAGGTATGCATACTTTGTTCTAGAATCAGCTGTCTGATTTGAGGAAATTGCTGGACGAGAAGGAGGAAGAAGTAAAGCAGGCGAAAGCTAATGCATCCACAAAGGAATGTGAGGAAGATGTGTTTAAGAAGGTGTTTACTGATATCCAGCAGAGAATTGCACACCTAGAGCAAGAACAGGAAGAGAACACTGATGCTCGAAACACCCAGAAGGATAGGATTGTGACAATACGGCTACGACTGGAAGAACTTGATCTCGAGATGGCTGCACTAAACAGTGAACTCGAGGAGGTCACAGAGGTATATGAGAGTCAGGTAACTGTTATTTTTATCAGGCTTGTTTAAATATGCTTCACTCTAGGTCAGCTTTACCAACCAATGTTAAAAATACTCTTTAACATTTTGTTTACAAGCTATATGAAAATGTTGGAAGGTTAGTTTCTTAACATGTATGTGGCTTTCATGTAACTGTTTTCTTAACGGGCACCAGTTTTACAATGTGGCAGTTACATCACCCGACTTAAACCCCCATTTTGCAAGGGGGATCACACCTATCGTTGGTCAATGGGTCCATCGGACCTAGCCGGGAGGACTAAATAGATGATATTTAGATCCACCGACCTTCCCCTCATGTGCCTCTGAGGGACGCTGTTGTGCTGTGATAGGCCAGCACATATCCTTAAAACTCATAGTAGTTTCCTAGAAAAGGTAACACAGATTAAATCCAAATTGAACATTCCTAACACCAGAGAAAATCTACTTATTAGAGAAAATCCATTGGAATTATTGCAACCTACCTTCAATTTGGAATTAATAGAGGAAATAAGTAAATCAGACACACCAAAAGAAATACAAAAACTTCTAGCTCTGGAAACAATCAATACTAGGTATCCCACAGAAGAATGGCTGCACATATATACTGATGGATCCTCCAAGGAAAACCTTACTGGAGCTGGAGTTACATGTTCACATTTTTCCTTTTATCATTCTGTTGGCAGAGACACAACAAATTATGATGGAGAAATAGAGGCTATATACATTGCTCTCCGACAATTATTAAATCTTCCCTTAAATAAATTTAACAAGGCAGTAATTCTTTCGGATTCTAAAGCTGCAATTCAGGGAATATGTTCAAATACTACAAAGAAGTCAACAAAAATTAGAGAATGCTACAAAATGTTAACACAACTCCAAAAAGTTAATAAGACTGTTCATCTCCAATGGATTCCAGCACACTGTGGAGTCATGGGGAATGAAGCTGCAGACTCACTTGCAAAGAAAGGCACAACAATAAAACAAAAGTCTAAATTCAATTTCTCATATTCCTCAATAAAACGCTTGATCATTAAAAATTTTTGTTATTCATACCTACAAGAAATAGAAACAAATGCCAAAGATAAAAAATGGATTACACTACTTTCCAATCCAGATATAATCCCCCAGAGACCAAGGAAAACAGCGGTTGCAGCCTTCCGACTATTGACAAATCACGACTGCTTAGCAAGTCATCTCTACAGAATAGGTATCTCAGCCTCACCAATATGTGTCCTGTGTAACGATCCAGCAGAAATGAACGAAGACCACTTGAAGACCTGTGAAGCATTAAGATCAGAAGAAACTACAGTTCAAAAGTATTGGAAAGCACGAATGCTAATGGCTTCATTGCCAGATGCAAGGCACTAGAAAACAACAACAACAGTTTCTTAACAGCCATTCACTCTCTTGCACTCTGCTATTTGTTGAGAGGTTGGTATCTAATGTTGAGCAGTTGTCAGTTGAGCCATTTGGTTTCTTGCACAGTAGTATTTTGTTGAGAGGTTGGTAACTAATGTAGAGCATTAAAGCTAGAGATTTCGTTCGGGCTTAAAAGCCGTGGTCTACTGGAGTTTAGAGGTCCAGGCGTTTCGTCCACACCTGCGGTGGACATCATCGGTGCTGTGGTCTGAGTCTTCTCGGTGAAGGTTCAGTTACAACAGAATTGATGGCTGGAGGCAGGGTTGCCAACTCGTACGATAATTATGGGGGCATACGATAATTATAATGTTTGTACAATGTTTGCCAACCCATACGATAATTTCAATACTGGTGAAATATCATTTTCACTGGTTTGTCACACCAGGGAAATGAAACAAATTACAAATAGTGACACCACTTTTGCCCTCATGGCCTGTCTCCACCCCTCTAAGGCAACAATTTCATATCACACTAATCCTTCTTCCCTTTATCCTCACGTTGCCAGTATGCCCAGATCTGGTAATCTCAATGAAAAAAGTTTCCAGAAAATTGATAATCAATGGAGAAAACTCGGAATGAGTGATATTCCGTGTGAAATAAAGGACAAGCCTCAACCTGACAGTTTCTGGAGTGCTGTTAAACACATGTATTACCTTGGTGAAAATATTGATTTAAAAGAAGTAGCAGCCTTTGCATTATCAGTGATTTCGTTTGTATAATCTGTTTCGTTGCCCCAAGAAGCTTCTTGCAAAAGTTTTTCCTAAACTGGGTTTAGTAAAAACCAAAGTTAGAAACAGATTGGTGCTAGATATGGTATATGAACTTATTCTGTCGTCTCAGCTAATGACAGAATGTGGTATATCTGAAAATCTGCAAGTCACCGAGAAGATGTTAGGGTTTACCCCAACAACAAATTTGCATAATGCTACAACAATTGAGGAAGATGAACTTTCAGATGAATAGTGCGAGAAACATAAGAGCTAAAGTTGCAATACTGGTTGAGGTCATCAATCTTGTAAGTGAATTTATATCATTACTATTACATTTTCATAAGTGTTATATTGATATTTTTATTGTTTTAGCATTTGGTTTATGATGTACGATAATTTTGAACCCAAATCTATAATTTTGAGTAGCTGGTACAATAATTTTGCTTTTAAATGTTGGCAACCCTGGCTGGAGGTGCCGATTGTAGATGGATGGATGGATGAATGGAGTTTAGGGGCCCGTCGACAACTAGGTCATTTGGGGCCTCCAATTGTAGATGTGACTGATATAAGTAATTTGAGATTGGCGATGCATGATCCACGGTTAAACATAGCACAGTTATATGGTGTTAAACATATTGGTATTAGATGCTGATAAGTCGATGTTATAGCAAATCTTGTTGAAAATTTCTTAGAATGTCTTTAAAACTTCTGTCTGAGTATAGAAATATCAATTTTCAGCAGCTTGATATCAGTGTTCTCAAGATTTAATCCAACAAAGATCTCTGAAATCTCAAACTCTAAGGCGTACAGTATTAGAAGGCACATGAGGCGGAGCTCTAGAGGGCTCGCCTAGAGCGACTGTCCTATCATAGTCATGCAGCGTTACCTAGTTCGGAACGTGCAGCACAAGTGTGAGCAACAGACATTTCTCTTTTTCATGCACCCAAAATTATTACTGAAAATTCGACATTCTAATATGCCTTGGTATATGTGTCAAGAAGTATATGGGTCAACTGACTCCCCTGTGCAACTTCCAATCTTGCGTGTGTGTTTTATTCCTTTTCATTGCACAGTTATGGAGTAAGACATTACGAAGTGTCATTAGGAACTGCATATATTTAGTTCATAAATTAACTGATCATGGATCACTGCATTTGTGCACGAATACAGTTTATAATGTTATCATCACCATCCTTTGCTGCGTAAGTTTGCATTCTGACAATTTGTGACACAACAAATGTTACTTTTCTCGCTTCCTCCCCGTAAGTTCTGCTCTCTGGCACATCACTTGGCAGCAGTGCAGCCACTGTGTGCACGCATTGGTTCAGCTCACGTGCCTTCTAAAACCATATGCCGTATAATCACTTGACAGTGTGACACTGAACAATGACTAGCTGTCTTGTGTCATGTAGCCTACTCTACAGGCATTTGTTTCACTGCTCTTGTGGCTTAGTGTGTAACGCCAAAAGGTATTATTTGGCTCACACCAGTAATCTTGAATAGAGTATAACAATTGTTTCTTCACTGCTGTCAACTATGCCATGAAAATTCAGATCACCATTTTGAGCAGTTACTCTAAAATGATGTAAAGACGTAGATGTTTGTATACTTTCTTCATCTTTTAAACCACTTTTCATTTTGAAGCACAGTGATAAATGTACTAAGCAGGATTCAACTTTTTGTAGTTATTTATGCATAAAATGAAACAATTTAAAGTCTAGACCAAAATATACTCTACTCAAAAGAAAGGAAGGAAGAACAAAAAAAGTAGTGAATGAGAGTCAAACTCGAAAATGACTTTATACTCAAATGCTAATGTCATAATCATTGTGCCAGAAAGGTACTACTTGGCCACGATATCAATGCACTTCTAGGAGGGCGCCACAGTTTTGTTTGCTATCTTAAGTCTAGGGATCTGTGCGGAGTAAGAAGACGTGAGGGAAAAGGCGATACTGGGAATGCACAGTTGCAGAATGAAAACATAACTCACCTGCTGATGTCTTCACATTAGCAACTTATCCTTTCTTTCCCAGCACAACAAATATTATGCGAAAGAACATCATCAAAGGCAAGATTTTTTGGTGGTAATTATTTGAAAAATTCACATTAATAATTTAAGTTAGCAGTTTTCTGTTGAATATTGTACTAAAAATTCACATTAATTTGCACAAATTTTTGGGTAAAATTAATACACATAAAGATTACCAAAATTAAAATTAACAGCTAAGTAATGTTACTGTAACATTATTGTTCAAAATGTCTCCAAATTGAAACATTTATTTTATTGTTATCATGACATAAATCACTACATATATCATCATGCATCAGGGCCATTGCCCATCATTCAGTATCACCAAATTGCAACATACAACAGGTTGTGACACTTTAATTTTTCATTGCCCTTCTTTTGTTACAACCAAGTTTGGTTTATGTAGAAAAAATTCTCTCACTCTCAGCATTTGATACTGATAACCAAAGACATTGAAGGGACTTTTCATAGAAAAGCTGCTAACATTCACCTTTTGCTTTGAGTGCTCTATCATATTTGTTGCTATGGCCCAACTGTCCAACAATGGCACAAAGTTCTCTGTGTTTTAAGTTTATTGCAGCAACTTTGATAACACAGAATGTGACCTTATGAGATAGCCTTTTGTTGTAGCCTCAGTGATTGCATTGTCGGGAAACTTTCTTTGTCTCTGCCAATAATATTTATTTTGTAGTATTGTTAGAAATTGATCTCAAAAGAAGCCAGGTTATTGAATTTGTAAGAATTAAATGTGAATTCTTTCATTGCTGTTAAAATCAAAACATAAACACCCGCAACGATGAGTCTATGAATAAAAAAGCACATTTCTAAGCAAAATGTTAAAAAAGTTATACAATACATTACCACATAAAACAAAGCAATTATGATCATACTTTCAGTAATATCACTAATGAATTATGTTTATTAGAGAATCTAAAAACCATACAATATAATATTGTGGCAATACTGGCACTGCTTACAGTTCAACTGTCTTGTAGATAGTAATTTTGAACTGCTGTGCAAGCATCTTGGTGTTGGTGATGTTTTCTCTACGCAACTGTACCTCTGAAACGCCGCCTACTTGTGATGTATTTGTTTAGTAACTCTTCTCACCGAGTACACTCACATATGCTCTAAAACGTCACTTTG
Organism: Tenodera sinensis; assembly: GCA_030765045.1. Lineage (NCBI taxonomy): Eukaryota > Metazoa > Arthropoda > Insecta > Mantodea > Mantidae > Tenodera > Tenodera sinensis. Next base: position 9,850,430 of record CM060974.1, read on the forward strand.
TTTCTGTGTATTGCGCTCTCAAATGGTTGATATTAGCTAGTGGTGTACTGGCACTTGAGAAACTTATAGCCATAGCTTTGAAATTTAAACAAACAGGATATAAGTCTCCTATCTCAAATTACTTGTTTAAGATATCTCTATATTCTCTGAAAATATTTTGGTGTAGTTCATTAACATCCTTTATATATAAAGATTTTTTTGAAACCAATCCACTTCCTGGTGTGTGTTTTATTGAATAATGCATTAGAAGATTAGCAAAGGTAGGATATAATTTTAACAGTGACATGTTTTATTTGAAAAGGAAGCAGAACTAAAGATCCTAATGAACAAGTTGTCAGAGCTGCAGCTCCGACTCAGCTACGTAGATGGTGATGACAGCTGGAGCATTGAGAACCCTCAAGTGACAGAAATGAGAGTGCTGTTAGATGAGATGAAACTATTTGTGGAGAGCTCCAAAATGCGAGTCACTGACTTGCAAGGTAGGCTCAACGAGGTGGAAGAAGAAAAGTTGATTGTAAACCAGCAATTAGAACAAGCCACAGAGAGAGAATTAAGGTGAGTAATACCTAAATTAGTGAACATCGTGTTTTACCAGATGCAGAACACTTTACGCACATTTTGAACTTGGGGGTGGGGGGTGTGGGCAGGCAGACATCGATGAAACTTGCACAAAAATGATGAAAAAATCTGATTTTTCATTATTTGCCTTAAGGGGAGATTAAAAGATCAATTTGTTTAAAAAATGACATCTTTTGTTTTTAGAATGATATTATTTGACATTTTCTGAAAATGTTGATGTACAGGGTGGAAGGGAAGTCATTACATTAGTTTAAACCAGTGATAGATCTCAGTATTTGGAACACATTTTGTATCTTACGTTTTTGTCTCTGACCATTTTCTTTGGAGATATTTTAGTTTCGGCGAAAACAAGCTGGCAACACTGCAGATTGTGTGGGTATCACTTTTGCTAGGTCAGTATATTAACTACCACCGCAGCATGGTATCTTGTGAACGTAAGCAAGTACCATGCCATATCCTTCCGTGTTTACTGTGCTAGTGTAGGCCAATCAGAAGCCGTAACGCCCAAAACTTTACATCACCCTGCAATCAACCGACATGTTTACATCCAGAAACCGGTTAATTTCCCTAATGAACCTCAACGCAACATGTCGAGTTACTTCATGTCTGAAAAAACTGCTTGCAGTATCCCTTCAATCCTTTTAAGTGACTAATTATTTCAAAATCTTGAGTGATGTCCCACAATTACTACTGAAGCTGTGTCAGAAGCAAGTTACTCTACACATCTTACAAGTAATAAACTATTATCTTCATACTCTTACGCCAGCCGTGGACCGGGCACTGCTTGTGAGAGTTGGCAGTCGGTGGCATGGGCTCTGCCGATGGTAGGAACGGGCCAGAGACACTTACCTGCCTTAATGACCTGTTCTCCAGCAGGACATTAGGCCATACAGAAGCAATAGCTATTGCATGCTGTTCAACAGTCTAGACTGTTCCTCTTTATTCACTCTCGAACATTCCACTTCCAGAACTCTCTCATTGTGAGTCACTACATAAGGGACTTACTCATGCACATAGACAAAGTTTTTCCAGTTCTTGTAGTGAAGTGTTATGTTGTTGTGAACTTTGGCAGTTAGTTAAACATTTATGAAGGGTTCAGTAGACAGTGCTTGTGAATCATGCCAAGTGCAGTTCAGTGCGAGTTGTAATTTGACAGTTCTTTATTGAGACTCAATTCAACAGTTGTTCTGCTGCTTTGAGTTTGTATGAAAGTGATCTAGGTATAACATTAACACTACACTGACATTCTTGTGGAATTACGCATCCAATTTGGAGCAAAAACCATTTATTTTTTGAAAATTGGCTGATCAAAGAACAAAATGCCATTAGGCTTTTTTGTTTGCAATCCTTCTATGAAGCACGTATTAGAAGCAATGTAATAAGTTCCCTTTCACCTGTTATGGTTAGTGCTAGTGGCACACAAACATTTTTAATATATTTTTGAAAATTGTGCTGCATTTCACCTTCCTTTGTATCATTACAGAAAAAATATACCATAACTTTTGAACCAATTGCGCTATAAATATATTCAGCTAACTGGATAGTGGAATTTATGCTGCAGTGATTGGTACTACTGCTGGCAAGATGGCCATTGCTTGTGCAAGGGAAAAAATGTTGATGGTTAGTGCTGGATTTCTGACAATGAAGTCATTAATCCTCTTGCTCTCCAATATTTTTCACTGATGGATGGGAAGGGCACTAGAAGTGGCCGGGCATATTTGAAGGTGGTCTTGATCCATTTCCTCTTGCAGATCACATAGAGGACAGAGTGATGAATATATCCCAAAGGCAGTCTCACATCAAAGACAATTACCCCAATGGTGATTTGTTGTCATAAGTACGTTGTCCCGGGTTAAATAACCTTGAGATGGTAATTATTATTTATTTATACCTTTGTGGTTAACCAGGAGAAATATGAATTGGTTGGAGAATTCAATGTCATTCTGGCAGGTTGTCACAGTAGCTTAATGGTTAGAGCACCTGTCTGGTAAGCGGAGGGTCTGTATTCAAATCCCAACTGTGGCATTGAATTTTGCAGTTCCAATTCTACCTCTCAAACAGTAAGTTTGTTGGCATAAATAAATAATAACCATCTAAAAGTTATTTAACCCAGGACGCAAAGCACTTACAACAGTAAGTTGCCCTTGGGGTATTTATCTCTGATGTGAGGCTGCCTTTGTGGTATACTGGGAGAAATATGAATCAGTAGGAGAATTTAATGTCATATGAGGAAAAATTGAAGCTATTAACAGTGAAGCAACAAGATTCTAAAGTAAGAACAAATTAGAAACTAAAAACTTCACTTATCTTAGTATTATTTGCTGACCCTGGGTTTCAAGCTTTATCCAGCTCATTCTCAAACCCATATAAACAAATTTGTTGCCAAGCTACAGTCTTTTCTATTTTTTTTTTCTTTTTTTTTTCTGAAAAACAATTACTCTTGAAACCCAGGGTCAGCAAATAATACTAAGATAAGTGAAGATTTTAGTTTCTAATTTGTTCTTACTTTAGAATTTAATGTCATACTGGCAACTTACTGCAGTAGCTTAACGGTTAGAGCGACCACATGACAAACGGAAGGTCTTTGGTTGAAATCCTAGCTGTGGCACTGAATTTTTCGGTTCCAATTTTACCTCTCAAGTGCATAGGTGTTTATAAATGATGTTCAAAATGCCAGCATTGGTCTTTGGAGCATAGTTGATAGCGCCAGATTGCCGAGCTCTTTAAAAAGTACTCAGCATATCACTAATATATACAAAGTTCCTGGTTATTAGCTGCTCTTTACTATTAACTGGCATCTAGTACACAAGATCTTCTGCCCTTTTTACATTTTCCCAAGCAGCACATAAACATAATGCTTCTCTGCTCATTTTGTGTAAGTAAAGGGGAACATTTTTCTAATATGCTGCAAAACTGAAAGTCTTCCAGTGCACAATACTGTGTTGCTGATATTTTCTAACAATTCAAAAGAAGTTTCAATAGGCACTTTGACTTTCTTTATTCAATACTCTTCTTTTGTTATCTAGTATATTATCAATTTATTCAGATGAGAATTATTCTCAAGTTCTATATTTCGGCTGGCCTCATAGCGTAGATGGTGGAGCACCTACCTACTGTGTAAGGTCCCAGGTTCGATTCACGGCAGGGGGGGTAGGAATTTTTCTCCAGCCAGGATTATTCCTCATTCTTCCCTGAGTCTGGAAGTATGGGGCGGCGCCGTGGCTAAGTGGTTAGACCGTTCGCCTGCCACCCAGGCAGGACTTGCTTATGGTATTCGTGGTAGACAAAGTGGCATCTGGGCGGGTTTTCTCCGGGTTCTCCAGTTTCCCCCGCCATTCATTCCACCAATTGCTCCATTATCACCTTTCCAATCATCCATTTCGTCTACATTTCATATCATCCTCTTCCTCACTATCATACCTGGTGCTTGGCTGACCACCTGCTTCCAGGTCTTCACTCTGTCTGCTCCAGAGATCCCTCTGCTCTGCGACAGGTGTGTGACCCTAGGCACTGGCTTGTCAGTCCTACATAAGGGGAGGGTAATCGGGGAAAGAAGAAGTTCTACATTTCAATTATGTTCATATAATTAATTATTATTTTGTGTGATATCATGTTAAAGTATAACTAGGAGTTATTTCTGGCCTGTTATGCCGTGGTCTGCTGGCGTTTGAGTACCCAGACATTTCGTCCACATCTGTGGTGGACATCTTCAGTGGCGCAGTTGTAGTCTTGTTTGGCCCAAGCGGCAGCTTCTTTTGTGTTCTGTGAGCTGCTGCATGGGGCAAACGGATAAGCCCGCAGTTGCCCAACTCGCCATTGAAGCGGAGGTCGAACATATAATTAAGTTCCAGGACACGAGCATTCTGTCATCCATAACACACTACCATGCCCAGCTACAACGTGAAGCTAATCAAATGTATAAATATCCCCACAATTTCAGTAAGAAAGAAGAAGCTTTGAAACTTAACAGCCACTGGTATCCTGTCATTGAAGACAAGAAACGGCACAAAACAGGAGAAATTGAAGTGAACCAATCAGGAGGAAACAACACCTTGGGTGAAGCCCACCCCCTCCCTACTGCCGTCTGCCATCCAGACCAATCAGCGGAGGCCACTCGAGGGATAAACACAGCAGCTCAGACAGCTCACACCTCGGTTAACTTCTCCTAGCAAACTACAACTTTGTCACTTAAGATGTCTGCCGCAGCTGTGGGTGAAACGTCTGGGTACTCAATCTCCAGCAGACTACGGCATAACAGCCCGGAAATAACTCTTAGTTATATTGACTGTGGCACTGGAAGCGTACGCTTTCTCATCATGTCAAAGGTTTTAAAAATGTAAATTGATATTATTTTCTTGGCATGTCTGAGATAGTTATAAAATCAAGTATTGTACGCGAAATATGAAATCATGAGGACGTCATAAGAAGGTACTGTTAAGCAAGACAATATCTGAACAATATTGTCTTAATAATGTAAAGAATAATTTTCCAAACTCTTGGGTCGACGTATTCAGGGAAGATAGATGCTGTTTCTGAGAAATTGTAAATTATATAATATAATACTCTTGGATTGAAGTGTTCATACAAGTGGTGCTGTTTTTACGATTTTAATGTAATGGGCTGTGCTATGAGACTCGTTTTCTATCTACAAGGTCGTGGTAACGGATGGAATGAATATACACTTGGGTCTAACTTTAGTCACACATTTTATTTGCACCTTCTTGTTCACAATTTTTAAATCACATCACAGTAGAAAGTCTTATGTTAGCGGATCAACTTCCCTAACGTCGCCAAAATTTAATTAAAGGCCTCTAAACACTTAGTAAATTCACTTTTACTATTTCATGACGCGTACACATAAAAATACGTCCGTCTACCTCGGAGATACCCACGCTAGTGAACTAGTTCTTGGCGTCCTTTTGACACAACACACCACCTTTTTCATCTTCCTCCGCGGTATTCATCCGCGCAAATAGTTCTTTCTCGTTAGGGAAGCGATCCCAATTATTGTCTCCTACTTTTATTATGGAACACAAACACTTCTAATATTTATACACATATATTAAAATCAAATATGGAAAGATTTATGACGTCTTTGTGCAAACTTAGTTGTTCGTCACAATGAACCTCATCAGCATGCCTTCGTCATTCAACTATCTCATACCAACACCAAAAAAAACGAATTACACTTTTAACAAACATTTACATGGACGATTTTCTTTTTGGGGTCTTCTAATATTCTGTCTCACAAGATAGACTGTTTTTTGGAGATACTTCACAAAATTGTAAAATAAATAATTTTGGACGTACCAAACAGTACAAAGTAGTAAAGAAAGTGTTGATAATATAACTACTCGATAATTGTGTTATTTTATAAAGGTGTAAATAAACATCTTAACGAATTTAAATGGAGTTCAGTGGATGTTGTTCCGTAATTATGACCCAAGATAAGCAGAGAATTGTCATTGCTCTGCCGATTGATTGCTGAGGCATACATAAATATTTCACAGTTAAGCGAGATAAGACGTCTAAATAAATAAACAAGCAGCAACTATTAGAAAACGGCACTAAATACATGCATTAAGATAAAATGAAACAATCTGTATGCTTATGTTACGCTTGTTTGATTGGCTACAGGTGTGAAGAACGGGAAGCTGCAATACAAGTAGAACTGTCAGAGGTGCACAGTCATGAGTCACAGATGGTACGGGAGAACAGCAAGCAGATGTTGATATTGATGGCTCAGCTGGACAAGGCACTAAGTGAGAAATCTGCACACCAGGTGGCATGGAAGTCATTGAGTGAGGAGCTTGTTGAGGTCCACAAGGAGAAGGATCTTTTGAAGCAGGAGTTGACCAGAGCCAGTGCACCAAATAGTCCTCAAAAACAGGTTTAGAAAATTACTCTTACGTTACATTTAAACTTCAAAGGCTCAACAACCCATATTACCATATTTCATCACTAGGGCTCAGATTTTTAGGTAAATACATATTTTGTTTGAGTCCTAGTATGAACTTCAAACTTAGTTTAATGTTCTGGATATTTACACCGGAATAAATATTTTAAGTTTTATTGCACATAAAAATGCATACTTTCTGATTTTTTTATTTAAATAAATATTTTTGCTTATTCACATAAATTAAACAAAAATTACATAAAGGAAACATTTTTAAAATAATTTTCACATAAAGCCATCAAAGCAGCACTGGCTGGCACCGTGTCGCAGTTGGTAGAGCACCTGCCTGCTGTGCTAGGGGTCCCGAATTCACTTCCCGGGAGGGCGGTAGGAATTTTTCTCCAGTCAGGATTATTCCTCATCCTTCCCTGAATCTGGAAGTATGAATGTAAGTGTGAATGTGTGCGTGCGTGCGTGTGTGTGTGTGTGAATTCATGTATAAAAACCCCACTGTTAAACGAGTAAAAAACCAATAGTCAAAGGCCGCCGATATGACCTCTGCAGTTAAAGGCGGATATAAATGAAACAATAAAAAGAAAAAAAGCAGCAGCAAATTATTTTTAACAAGTCACCATCCACTTCTTTAATGCTCAATTATGCAGGCTGGATGTTGCAATGTGTTGTTCATTATTGGAAGAACTGATATGTCAGCTATAGTATCCCTTCATTTGGAAGAAAATATAAATATCCTGGTTACTCAAGCACCATGAGCCTGCAAGATAAGAACAGGGAATTCCTCCACTGCACCTGTTATCACTTCACAATCTGGCTAGTATATACACTGAAACTGTATAGTCAAATTTAGTCATTTGTGAGTCCGCAGAGATATACCACATTCTAGTTGTGTTGTGTTGAGAAATTACATATCGACAGTTTTGAGTTCACAGTGGATTAAAGATGTCTGGAGTGAAAAGTAGTACAATTGCCACAAAATGCTGCAAAAATTAAGATACTGTGTTGAGAAATGACTTCGCATACTGAATTCTCAAACCAGTTCAATCCCATTCTGGCAAGTTGTCACAGTAGCTTAATGGTCAGAGCACCCACCTAGTAAGTGGAGGGTTTGTTGTTCAATTCCCAGCTGTGGCATTGAATTTTTAAGTTCCAGTTCTACCTCTCAAACATTGCCCGCATATGGCTTGTGTGTTTAAAAACACCAACAATAAGTTTGTTGGCATAAATAAATAATAGTTAGTATTTAAGTTTAATGTCTTTCAAGGATGCAATACGAAGATTTTGAAGAAAATTGCTCCACCCTAAACTACCCTTACATGAAAAATTTTTTGAAAATTTTGATTTTCTTTAAAATGGCTCTAACAATTTTGATTAAAATGCCACATATTTAAGATATTTTTGTGGGAAATGCAATGTATATTTTGAATTTTTTGGCTGTAGCCCACGTGGTCCTGTTTATTCTGGATGACTTTTGCATATCTGGTAAACCGTAAGAGATAGACCAAATCTTACTATACAAAAAATGTAGATCAATTTATGTCTAAATAATTGTTTTTAGAGTGAACCATTTTGGAGATATTCCTTGTTATTTGTGTGAGTTTTGGAGAACTTATACTTCTGTCAAATGAAACATCATTATTCATTTTTTATGTTAAACATGCAAAGAGAATGGAATTTGAAAGCTTTAAACATTTGACTATTGCTCGAAGTCTACTGTATTCCCATATTCTCCTTGTACCCACAAGAAGATAAGCAATAAGATAATTTCTGCCAATGTTTATCTCAACTAACACGAAGAAGATAGAGGAATAAGAGTTTGTAAGAATGGTTAGTACAAGAGTAAGAAAATCATGTGAGTGCAACACATCAGATTTGTTCATTATTGGATGAAACATCTTTTAAAACAACTTCTGTTAGGTATAAAACATTATACAGTAGTTAGATAGTTATGATGATAATAAGCAGACAAAATGTCAAATATTATATATCTACCCAGAGATACAATTTTTTCTGTCAATAGAGGGGAAAAATAAATTTTGCAAGCTAACGTCACCTTAAGCTGCATAGATGGCTCATATTTCTTTATTCATTTTCAGCAAGATGTTTTGCGTGATCTGAAACTCAGACTAGATTTGGCTGCCGTGGAATATCGCAAGCTTTATATGGAAAAACAGAAGCTTGAACGCAGATTAACAAAGCTGTACCACAAACTGGGTGAGAGAAAGAATGCAAAGAAATCTGGATGTTCATCATTGGAACCAGGGGACAGCTCTGGCACTGAAGCACAGGGACCTGGAACGGCAACTGCGGTGCCTGTACCTTTGTCACGTGCTGCAGGATTCACTACGGAGCCACAGTAAGTGTTGTTTGAGTTGTATATGAATGAACTAATGATTTATTAAGTACCAAATCTTACACATCTTGGGCTACTCCTAAGCTGGGCCCTGGCCCCTTTGCTGTTAGGGTAGCCCTTTAGTATATTTGCGTTTTACATACACATTACACATGTTTACCTTTTCACTAATCTTATCGTGCTACCACCCTTTAATTTTTATTTCTGTTTTATTTTATTTCCCAACCCTATTCACTTTCTCAAATTTTCTTATCAGTTTCACTCTTATAACTTTTATTAATCAGTTTACATTTTACACTTCACTAATCTTCATTATCCCAATTACGCTACTTCACTATAACCTCACTTTCACCATGTACAAAAACCCTCTACTACCTTGTTCATGGATTACCCAACCATTTTTACTTTTTCTACTGCCAAGTATTGTGTTCCACCCAAAAATTCGATGTTAAGATTCCACCGGAAATATATGTTTTGAGGCTCCCTGAATCCAAAAAAAGCATTTTTAGAAAAAGGTTTTGTGTGTGTGTGTGTGTGGGGGGGGGGGACACAGCATAACTCAAAAACGAAAAGTCAGTTAAAAACCAAAGTTGGTATTTAAGTTTGTCTTCAAGGATGTGACACGAAGATTTTGAAGAAAGTAGCCCTACCCTAAAATACCCTTTACTTGGAAAATTTTTTCACAAATTTTGATTTTCTTGAAAATGGTTCTAACGATTTTGATTAAAATGTCATATGTTTGAGATATTTTTATCACAAATGAAATGTATATCTTGAATTTTCTGGCTATAGCCTATGTAGTCCTGTTTACTCTGGATGACTTTTGAATAACTGGTAAATCGTAAGAGATAGACAAAATCTTACTATACAAAAAATGTAGATCTCGTTAAAACACAATAATTTATGTCTAAATAAATTTTTTCGCAGAGTGAAGTATTTCAGAGATATTCCTTGTTATTTGTGAGTTTCAAAAAACTTAAAACTTTGGTGAAATGGAACATCATTGTTCATTTTTTTATATGTTAAACGTGCAAAGGGAATGGGATCTCAAAAGTTTTAAAAGATTTGACTATCGCTCAAAGCCTACTGTATTCCCATATTCCTTTTGTGCCTACAAGGAAATAAGCAATAGGATAATTCCTGTAAATGTGTATCTCAACTAACACGAAGAAGATATAGGAATAAGAGTTTGTAAGAATGGTTAGTACAAGGGGAGAGAAAGTCTTGTGAGTGCAACACACATTTTTTAACCTTGTTACTCTTGGCGAAATATCCCTTTTTTTCTCTCCTGCTTATTTCTCCCTTACCCCCTCATCCTCATTGATTCCTTAGCTGTTTCATTTGACATTTTTTCCATAACTATTCTTGAATTCACTCTTTTTTTCACTTCCTTCCAACTATCCACCTTGGCTCTTTCCCATTTCTTTCACGCTCGTATCCTACCTTATCCCCACCTTGTGTTTTACTCACACTTGACTTTGACGCTTCTTACTGGATCCATATGTGTTGCAAGTTGCTGAGTAATCGTCTGTTCTAAGTTACTTTCTGCTGATGCTTGAACATTTCCCTGTCCTTGGTGCAATGACTGCTGGTCCTGCCTCTGCCCGTCACTTGGTCCGGTTTTCCTCTCTGCTGCCTGGTCAACTGCGCACAGCTTGAAGTTTTTAATATATACCCTCTTGCCCTCATTTCTTACTTGTCTTTGCTGATTGATTAACTCCATCATTTATGCCCTTTGTGTATACTCTAAGTCATTGTTGATGTAAATAGTTGATCCTCTCAATTTGTTTGCCTGTTTTAGTACTTCTGCAGCTTTTTAATTTAAAAGGTGAGACAATTAATAACACTAAGCAACACTTACATTTATAATTTTCCGGAACGCATTTTGGAGGTTAACTTTCCTCCATTATCAACTGGATAATGACTGGGTTTCATTGGTGCGGATGGCGATGATGATAATGGAGGAAAGTTAACCTCCAAAGTGCGTTCCGGAAAATTATAAATGTAAGTGTTGTTTAGTGTTATTAATTGACTCACCTTTTAAATTAAATTGATTATAACAATACTGTTTTCAGACTTCTAAAAACGGATGATACTTCTATAACTGTTTGCATGTTTGTGAACTTCACAAGAATATTTCTTTTCCCTTGCATTTTGCCGATTCTGAATGCGTCACAATCTTGTAGCCTCTTAGATGTGCTTCCATTCTGTTCACTAGATCTCTTAAAACCTACATTGTATTTTCTGATTTTGTATTCTATTTTTTCAAGTGTTCTTTTCAAGTTTTGGATTTCTAGTTTTAATGCACCCATTTCTTTGTTACCCGTATTGTATTTCATCTACTCTTGTCTGAATCTCTCTGCCAGTCCTATACTTCCTACTAAAACTTTTGTTTATCTGCTCTGCCATGTCACTTAATTCCTTTTTCCCCTTGGTCACAGGACCTTCCTTCACTATACGTCCAGTTATCTTCACTGCTATACCTGTACCATCAAATTTTATATATCAATGATCTGGTAAAAGAATGTAATACCTAAAGTAAGGGGAAATGTTCTTGAATTTAAACTGAGTTGAACAACACTACTTCACTTGCTTCATTTACACTGTGGAACTCAGATAATTCAAACATTTGTAATTTGAAATCGACATTAATTCAAGATTTTTCTTTATTTTCCCTAATCCAAAGTGTTTGTTCAGAAATGTCAAAGAAACACAGGTCCTGAAATTTCGACCAAAAATGACAAAATTTTGAATTTCAATTTTCACTCACAAATGTAAGGAACTTCAGGAATCAAATACATTAAAAAATGTCAGATTCCACCATTTTTAAAGTGCCACTGCATGTTTAAATATCTATAGTGCTGCCAAAATAACCAAGCTACTTGAAATATACACTCATAGCCTGACCCCTAGCACTCTGAGGAAGAAAAGAAAATACATCTACCACTTTTTAATATTACTGTCTTTAAAATATGTTTGTAATTATGATTAATGCTTCCCTCATCCAATATGAAAACACAGCCATTCTGGCAACTACATCCCAGTACTATTCTAGTTTATTCCATGAAGCCATTGAAATACAGAAGCATAAAAACATCAATCGCAAAGAAGGCCTCAAACTCAACAGAATATTGCAAGCAGCACTGACAAAAGTCAAAGTTAAGAACTCCACCCAAGCCAATCAGATGCCAGCAGCAGACCGTAGCACACCGCCAAAACAAGTCCAGCCCACTAACCACCTGGACCAATCACAACAGACCTCCCCTTCAGCCATGGATATAAATACGGCAGCCCACGGAGCAACTGGCACAGTCACTTTTCCACTAGGACATTTCAACCTTGCTGCCACTGAAGATGTCTGCCGCAATCGCAGACAAAACATCTGGGAAGAAGAAGCAGCCCAGTAGACCACGGCCCACAAGCCCTGTTTATGCTGTTTCAAGTATTGACACCGGCCGTGAAAGCCTTAAAACTTTGATGAAATTTACTGTTGGTGTTTTTAAACACACAAACTTGTATGGGCAATGTTTGAGAGGTAGAGCTGGAACTGAAAAATCCTTTGCCACAGCTGGGATTTGAACCACAGACCATCTGCTTACCAGGCAGGTGCTCTAACCATTAAGAGCACTGTCAATGTCATTCTGGCAGGTTGTCACAGTAGCTTAATGGTTGGAGCACCTGCCTGGTAAGCAGAGGGTCTGTGGTTTAAATCCCAGCTGTGGCATTAATTTTTCAGTTCGAGCTCTACCTCTCAGACATTGCCCACACACAGTTTGTGTTTAAAAACACCAATAGTCTCTTTGTTGGCATAAATAAATAATAATTGCCAATAAGCTGTTTCCCCCATATGAGTGACTCAAGAAACCTTGGCCTGTCTTTTGAAATATTCACAGCTTACACCAAAGATAGGTGAAACTCAGTCTCCACATATTTATTATATTTGTTTATTTATATTGCTTCACTAATCACTAGCTTGAGCTGTTTCATTGATTAATTCCATTGTTTGTTTCCTTTCAGAATACCACCTACCCAGGAAAAAGGTGGATCAAATTTCTGCTTTTTATGCCCCATTTGCACAGTTACATTTCCTCCAGGAGCCTATGACCTTTTCACACAGCACTTTGATAGTCATCTCAGCTAAATTTACATAGTCGTAAGCAAATGAGAAAATCAGTAGTCCTTTGTCAACAAAGCATCCTTACTTCAGTTTTAGTATTATTACTAATAGATGCAATATATTATTCATGTAAATTAAGGGTAAGTTGAATGACATCAATATAATTAAATATTGTCAAAATCTAATGTTTTGTTTTCGCTTTGATAGTTAATGCATTTGTGTTGTGCAGAGTAATGTTTTCGTAATAGAATACATTTTGTGAATTTTAGCCATTTGAGTAATGATTCTGTTATGGTCTGAGGTTTTAACATAATTTCTGTGGAAATGTTGAAAATGAGAGAGGACGAGGTACTAAATATGGGATTCCTAATAGTTAAGATATAAGGTAATAAGCAGTAAAGTAGAATATTGAGACATCCGTCCTAACCTTCCGAGGAAGTACAGGGCACTGCAGGAAAGATTTAACTTTTAAATTTTGTGTTGACAAAATGTAGGTCCAAGAAAAAATGGTTACAGGCATTCCAGAATTCTTTGTGATTTGTTATGCATTTATTACTTAACAAAACAAGGCTTTATTACAAAAACAGCCCTTATGCTTTCTTGCAACATTTTCTGGAGCGAGGAGGAACTTCCTTACAATGTGCAGTATTATCTTTCTGAGCATTTTAGACTTTGTATTTGAATGAGACTAGCAAAAGTATTATACAAACCTTTTAATACATATATACATGAGTAATCCTCTCACATTTTAAAAAGGGAAATTTGGAAAAATAAGTTTTGTGCACAGCTGTTATTAAATATTTACAAATGGCATCTGAGAAGTTTGGTAAATGGTGTCATGTTATAAATGCCATTGGTTAGGATGAGGTGCCCATGCTTACGCACTGACAGACATGCTAAAAGGCACCCCCATCATGCAAATCACCGAAGCGAAACAGTGGTGGATGCTGTGACCAAGCTAATGGGGTCACTGTGAGAACTCCTGTCATTGCTCACAAAAATTTAAAGAAATGAAACATTTCTTCCTGATTTATACCAGAGCTGACATGTGCAGAAGCAAGCTTGGATGAAAATGTGTTGAACATTTCGACATCTGACCAAACCCACAGGTTTTGGAAACCATTAAAGGAGATGAGACCTGATGCTACTGTTACGTCAGTAAAGCGTAAGCCTTTAAGCTGGCAAAACAAAATGCAGTGTGTCAGCGCCAAATCTGGAGAGTAAGGAGGATGTTGAAGAGGCACCTTGCGTTGAATGAGCAAGTTGAGCACTTGGATCGTAGTGTGCGTAGGGGTGTTATTGTACAGAATATTCCACTATCTGCTCTGATATGACTGCGGCGGCCGAACCTGCCAGACACATTGCAGCGGCCATTTCAAAACTTCCACATGGACAGATTGACCCTCGGGTAGAAATGAATGGATCAAGCACTTGCTGTTAAAAAAATGCAATCAACATTTTCTTAATCTTGGATTTGGTCAGCTGATTTTGTTTGGGAGGCGGGAAGAATATGAAAACCATGCCATTGGCTGTCACTTGGTCTCCAGATCTTATCAGTAGCACAAGATCTCATCTCCTGTAATGATTGTTTCCAAAACTGCAGATTCCAGTCAGACACTTTGATGAAGTCTCCAGACGTTTCCATTCAGTTTGCTTCCACTCTTCTGTTGGTGTGTAGTGCAAACCAGGCAGAAACCTTCCACGTTTTCAAATGTTCATGAACAGTGACACAAGTTCTCATTTTTGTGATCTGCACAAAAAGACTAATATTATTTCAATACTGTAAGAATCATACTTTTTATAACATGACAATGAAGTCATATAAAACATTAGTGCTTACCCTGTATACGAAACACGGTATTAAAATAGGATATTGAGGATCATAGGTTATTTTCGCAAGAAAGTTGTAAATCATTTGCTGTTTCTGCAAGGTTTAAAATGAACAACAGTACACATATTCTTGTATTTATTATCCTTACTTATTACTTATAGTCAGGGTGCACAAATGTGGATATGATTTATTGGAATTTTTTAAGCAAATCTTGGATCTGCCGAAAGCTTTGCATTTTACATTTATAATGGAAACTTTCCAGTTATTGTCCGGTTGATAATGGAGGAAAGTTAACCTCTGAAACGCGTTCCGGAAAACTATAAATGTAAGTGTTGTTTAGTGTTATTAATTTACTCACCTTTTACATTAAATTGAATATAACAGCACTGTTTTCAAACTTCTAAGAAAGGAAGATAACAGTAAGTATTAAATTTAAGCTATAAGCAGGATTGAATAGCTCTCAACCACAAGGTTTGAATCCAAGGTACATAGCAAGAAAGATAAGAAACGTATACCAACTTGTGTCTAAATTTAGACTTACATCTTTACTATTGTTTGTAATATTACAATGAAATAAATTACAAAAAGACTACACAAAATACGGCTAGTTTCTACAAAGGGTATCACAAAAGTAAGTTACACTATTTTTTAAAAAAATAATAAAACATTTAAATATTTTGAAAGCTACATTCATTAACTAATTTTCTACATAATCTTCTTGAATCACAGTACATTTTTGGTACCGTGATAAAGTTTTTTTAACCTAGTATCAAACCACTCTCCTGCCATACTGGCTAGCCATCTTTCCACTTCTTGTTTTAACTCTTTATTTACAAAGTGTCTTCCCCCGAGATTTACTGCAGCTGTGGAAAAAGATGGCAACCACTCGTGTAAGGTTAGATGAGTAAGGTGGATGACTGAAAACGTCCCATTCAAACTGCTCAAGCAGGGCTTGAGTTTCATAAGCAGCACGTGGACAAGCATTATCATGGAACAGAAAAACTATTTTGTTCAAATTCAAGATGCTCGAAGCCCAAGAACATCTTGAATATGTTTGTTGTCAGGAAAGCTTGAAATCATATTTTATTCAACTTTCCCCTCCTTTTGTTTTGAATCACCCTTCTGGGTTTTCTCTGCATCTCACAATAGTGAACAGTTGTCATCAGGATTCCACAGGACACGTAATCGATCAACAGTACTCGCTTCGAATCCCAGAATATCGTTGCCATGACCTTGCCAGCTGATGCAGCAACTTTTCCTTGTTTGGTGTTGGCTCATCCTTTCGTTTCCACACCTTAAATGAACAATGGATGGCAAAGAGAAACCATTGGTCTCAACATAACATCTTTACTGTACACACTGCACAACTTGCAATGAATTTCAGTCGCACATTTCTTTTTTGCTGTCAAAAAACAGATTACAGCACGAACTTCATAATTGGCAGTAGGAGTGAGTGGAGTCTCCATTGTTACTTCCATTTTAATGTCCAAGAGGTAAAGATAGGCACCTAGGAATTTTACAGTGCTGCCACTACACCCAGACCAAGGTTCTCTGTAACTCCTGGACTTTTGCTGCCTACTGCGTGGATTTAAAATAATTGTGTAACTTATTTTTTGAGACACCCCTCATAGAACATGCAGACATTTGAGTTTGTGGTATTTATAACATGAGTATTCTTTGCCAAAACCAGTTACACCATAGAAAGTTTGCCAAGTACCGTATAATATATGTATATGGTACTAATATCTCCATTTTAAAAATTGGAGAGGGGCTGATTTTGTAATAAACATCTTGTATATATTCATGTCTAAATCCGTTTCATATTTCACAGTATTGTTTTATGTGACTTAGCACTTTAATTTGGCTTCGGTATAACAAATGACATTGGCATATAAGAATCTGTTTACCTTGTTAAGTCCAAGTGATACTTTATAAGTATGTCTACATTATAACTTACATATCACACAAGTTTTTACCTAAATTCATACTACGTCAGAACATGGCATATGCTAGGGATGTTGACCATGGTGATATTTGTAGCAAATTGATATTGGTATTGATCAATAATTATAATTTGATATACTGAAGCCCAAATATTTTCATGAAAAATGGGTGCTTTTCCCTTGTGATGTTTCGTTGGTGCTGCATTTGTCAAGACACTTATATTCAATCAAGATGAGTGCTTGCCAGCTAACCAGGTCAGCTAAACTGCAGTGAACATTGGGTGATGATTATCCTGGACAAATTCCAACGGTGGTAAGCTGAAGGTTTCTGAAGGGTTTGTTTAACGAGAATGTTGCACACAGCAAATGGTGTAAGAAATGGCCAAAATATACTAAGCTGTCAATTCATAAATTTGAAAAATAAAAAGTTAAAAAATAATCCACATACATTTTAAGAATTGAGACAGTATTGGATGAGAAATGCCAAGTTTTGGTCATATGTATGCTTTTCATTGTGAATGGTCCCGTACACAGCATTAAGCATAAATTTATCTCAAAATTGTATAAAAGCCATGTATCTCAAACTTAAGTGTAAGTCATCTTTTGGGAACATACAAACATTGAATGCTGGTTCTTTAATTAATTGCTGTCAGGTACCATAAGTATCACTTGAAATTCAAATACTTGTGTGATATGTAAGGATTTAGAATAAGAAATTTCTTAGTGTAGTGTTTAACAAAGAATAAGTAATTTACAAATGTAAACAGTTTCCAGAGATATTTTATGGAAGTGAACAGTTCTGGAGATTAAACTGTTGAGATGCAAAGTATGAGAATACACGTTGAGTAAGAGTTAAAACCAGGGATGTAAATACATAGTCTCAGTTATTTGTTGTATATGTTATTTTTCCTGTTACATGTTAATAGAGGAGAGATACTGTAATTTATCCAATAATGTGATTTTTATTACCTACCACAACACCTCTTGTGCTCCCGAATAGATGATAATATGAAGGGCGTCAGGGGAAAACAAGGAACATAAATTTATTCCAGTTCTGGGAACAAGTATGTTAATGTATTTTAATGGAATGTCAGAGCAATTACTCCATCCGCACCTTGTATCCCTCCATGATAACCTGGTGTTCTTATCAGCTGCAACTAACACAATCAAATGCCACGAGGACTCATGCCTCGTGTTCATGACACAACAGAATGATATCTACTCGGGAGTCTTAGGAATAGCGCTACTAACATGTTACATTCAAGCTGTCTTTACCAGAGTTATCATACACTTTGAAAACTCACAGATAATTGCTAATATTTTGTGGTGTGTTTTGGTTTCGGCATTTCACGGATTAGTTGGCTTGTGTTTACATCAGGTCATGACATAATATATTATACACAAAATATTTTTTTCTCTTAAACTGATTAAATCTAAGCAATGACTATATGACTTAGATCTGTATACCGAGATCAAATTAAAAATTTAGGAGAGCTCCACTGTAGAATCCAAGTGTCATTTCATACTAACATATCTAAAAGTGATTTATTAATATTTGAGAGGTAGAATTGGAACAGAAAAATTCAGTGCCACAGCTGGGATTTGAACTGCAGACCCTCCACTTACCAGGAAGGTGCTCTAAGCACTGTGACAACCTGCCAGAATGACACTAAATTCTCCAACCAATTTGTATTTCTCCCAGTAAATAATAAAGGCAGTCTCACATCAGAGACAATTATTCCATTGGTGACTTACTATCTTAAGTACTTTATGTCCTGGGATTAAATAACCTTCAAATGGTAAATATTATTTATTTATGCCAACAAACTTACTGTTGGTGTTTTTAAACACAAGCCTTGTGAGTTTAATCCCAGGACATAAGGTATTTAAGATAGTAAGTCACCATTGGGGTGATTGTCTCTGATGTGAGACTGCCTTTGTGGTTTACCGGGAGAAATACGAATTGGTTGGAGAATTCAGTGTCGTTTTGGCAGGTTGTCACAGTACCATAATGGTTAGAGCACCTGCATAGTAAGCGGAGCATCTGTGGTTCAAATCCCAGCTGCGGCATT
Organism: Tenodera sinensis; assembly: GCA_030765045.1. Taxonomy (NCBI): domain Eukaryota; kingdom Metazoa; phylum Arthropoda; class Insecta; order Mantodea; family Mantidae; genus Tenodera; species Tenodera sinensis. The sequence goes on from CM060974.1 coordinate 9,869,236, forward strand.
GAATTTTTCAGTTCCAATTCTACCTTTCAAACATTGCCCACACACAATTTGTGTGTTTAAAACACCAACAGTAAGTTTGTTGGCATAAAGAAATAATATTATTTAATAATAATTTCAAAATGTTTGACACAGGGCATTGAAAATGTGCATAGTACATATTTTATGTTCTGAGTATGTGGAAAAAAATTCAAAACAATCAGAAGAAAATTGTGGATTTTTTAATTTTCATAGATACATTGCCTAATTTGATACTTCTGAAGTTTTTGGGGGTTTCGGTTTTAGATTTTTTTGGTTTTTCCTATATAAAATTTTTTACAATGCATGGACATACACATAGTCCTCCGTGGTCTATGGGTAACATGGTAGCCTCTGGTTCCTGAGGTCACAGTTTCAAACCCTGCATAGGGTAATGGAGAGTTTTTGGGCATAAAAATCTTTAGTATAGCTTTCTTTGTAAGGTAAGCAGTCCTATGTTATAAATTTGCAACACATAAAAGAATCTCATGCAAGATAGAGGCCTCTGAGTAAAATGACTGCTCTTTCACACCCAAGTACAACGGGATGCTAAGAAACAAGGTTAAAGAGCATCCATTAGAAACAAAAACACATGAACTTAATTGGAATGAACCATAAGAAATTTAAAAACTTTCAGCTTTGAAACCATAACCTAGACCAAATCTGAAACTACTGAAAACCTGACAGGCCACAGCAAACTTACAATGTGATAAAACATTTTGGAGATACTTTCGAACACGAGATGCAAGAAGTTTTATTAGTTTGAAAGTTCACTAATGCACTTGCACAAGCATTAGTATTTTTTACATGTGTAAGGCCTGAAATAATTTATGAAATCTTTGCAACAATTATTTTTGTAATGATGAAGGCATTTTTATTCTTATTCTTTATTAAAATACATGTGGAAAACACTACATATATTGAACAATCCTATTTCTTTTTTCTGCAATTACTTTTGCTAGCTGAAAATAGCATCTTTTTTCTTTTAAATGTAACTTTAGTTTCTTCCCTCCTTTTTTCCCTCTCAGCCAGAATATTTAGTTCTTGTAAGTGCAGTAGGAGTACCGAGTTAGCAACGAGAGAGTGTAGACGCATGCCAAGAATACTCCCGTGAGTAAAAGGAAAAAGTATGCAAAGGACATGACCAGCAAAGATACGACAGAAGAAGCGATAGCAGAGCTGGGCTAAATAGGAAAATTATTAGCAATGGAAGGCAGGGCAGAGGAAATAAAAGAACTAGTTGAGAAAGAAGAGGAAATACTTAAAATATAGAAACGATAAAAGAACTACAAAACATCAAAGAGAGAATGGAAAAATGAGAGGACAGAAATAGGAAATTTAACTTGGTATTTGTCGGAATAGAAGAAAGGACAGGGTTCCGTCCAAGGCAAGAGGTAAAGGAAGTGTTGAAGAAGTTACAGATGACCATTAGTAACTATGAACTACGTGAAGCATTTAGATTCAGAAGAAGAAATGGAAGAAGGAACATTCTAGCAAAATTTACAAGTACATATACAACTCACAAGATACTGAAACAGACAAAAAAATTGAACATCTTTATCAACAAAGACTTATATGACCAAAGGCAGCAAATGAAGAAATATAGAACAGAGAAGATGAGCAAAAAGTGAGGGGAAACACACATACATAAGAGATTTAAAACTATGGGCAGTTGGACAAAGTGCATAGGAAAAGAATTAACAGACATAGTAGCGGAAATTCAAGAAGTGATGAGTCAGCCATATCACATTTCAAAGAATTGCTGAGAGAAGAAAGTTTCATCAGCTCAAGAACAGATGCGAGAGAGAAAAAAGAGGGGAAATTAGCAAGTGACAAGGTAACAGAAGAAGGAGAAGAAAAAGCTATTATTGGTGACAAAAATTTGACGCAGAAAAAAGATGACAGCAGTGAATTGAAAATGTTACAACCAATCCTAGATAGAGCGAGTGGAAGAGAACAAGCTAGTGCAAGTTACTCAAATAACAAAGGGGCCATTCCAAAGTCAAGTAGAAATAACTGGGTAAACAAGAAGTGGGGTATGACCAAGTAGAGTGGGAGGACAAAGAGACAGGTATTATGTATGCAGGCAGATTGAAACAACAGAAGGGAGAGCAGAAAAGTCCACTCGAATTTGGAAAGATATGAAATCAAAAAAGTGGATATCAGATAATGGACATGTGTTAATAAATAGGAAGCTGAAGAAGAAAAGGGAGGAAAATAGTGCTTCACGCCATGTGACAAGGAAGAATAAATGATCAAGTGAACGGTGTTCAGGGGTGGTAGAGGGAATGGAAATAATAGTTTAGGGTTAATGTCAAGTAAGCACTTTAAAAAAAGTAAAAGTTACATGAGGAAAGAAAGTGGAAGTGATACAGAGCTAAGAAGAAGGTGAATTGGTGAAGTGTAAGAAATTATTAACCAGGAAACAAATGAGGGGAAAAATAAAGTTGAGAATGGAATGGGCAATCTGAAATAGTAATGGTCTTAGGGAAAAGAAAGTATAAGAGAATTTGATGAAAATAAGAGAATCGAAAAGACGTAAGTTAAAAAGACAGGTTTGAACAAGGTTAATTAATTGTTGTCAAAGAATAAACAGCACATGTCAAAAATTGTATGTAGAGAATTGCAGAGGATTGTCACATGACAAAGGGGCTAGGGCCCAAGTTCATGAGCACCTCAATGTGTACATGCTTTGGTACTCAATAAATTCATATTCATAAGTACAGTAGAGTTGCGGTTGTCCAAGGCCCAACTAACCGAGTTTTGGGTTAACCAAGGTGCCATTTTAGTAAAGGACAACTGCCCTGCTCATCCTGATACAGAAGAAACTGTTTCTGGTGATATTAATACCATGTTTTAACCCCAAGTCATGGCTCTTCTCCAGGCATTTTGAAAAACCTCAATAGTGCAAGTGATGAAGAAAACGACATCATAAAGACTTAAAAGATCACAGTGGAAGATGCTTACATGTCAGCTGAGGCATGGAATGAGGTAAAAAGTTCTATTCTTCAGAAGTTGAGGAGGAAGTTATTGTCATGGAAAATCAAGAAACTGCCCATAGAGCACGATGACCTCAGGCTTGCTCAAAGACTGACATATGACACAATCACTGAAAACTATTTAGTTGAGTGGATCAACACAGATAAACAAATGGAAGTGACTGATGAGATTATAGTAGAGGTAGTGAATGTAGAGGCTGAAGAAAGTGGAAGTAACAATGAAGACCTTGAAATGGAAAATGAAAAAATCAGCCACAGCAAACAAAGCAAAGTGATGGAGAAGACCATTGAGTACCTAGAGAAACTGTCAGAAACATCTTCAATACAATATAAGTGCTGAGGCTTTCACGGCTGGCATTATCAACTATGTTAAGTAGATTTTCCGGGCTTGTGGGCCGTGGTTGAGTTGGATTGCCTTCCTCCGACGTTTCGCTGAAAACTGCGCCAGCATCTTCAGGGTCAACCTCTGTTATTTTGGTCTAACTTAGCGGCTGCACATAAACTAAAATTCACTGCAAACTTTAATATTACTGATCATGATAATGATGATACTCATAATGATCAGTAATATGAAAGTTTGCAGTGAATTTTAGTTTATGTGCAGCCGCTAAGTTAGACCAAAATAACAGAGGTTGACCCTGAAGATGCTGGACGCAGTTTTCAGCAAAACATCGGAGGAAGGCAATCCAACTCGACCACGGCCCACAAGCCCGGAAAATCTTCAATACACTTTGAATTGCTATGATGACTGCATAAAACGGCAGTAAAGGAGTTCTGTTAAATAGAAAAAGTTATGGACTTCTTGAAGAAATAACTTTTTTAACATGGAACATGGACATATATGTACTGCAAGTCTTTTTGCTCTTTTTTCACTTCGTATTATTTTATTTTTTATTTGATAATACAGTAGATACCTTTTTTCACATCTTTCACCATGTTCTCATTCATTTCACCAGTTTACCATACATTTCTCTCTTGATTTTTGACAGAGTACATGTTGATTATCCGAGGTGCTGTCGGTCCTCCTTATCTTGAATAATTGAGGCTCTACTGTTAACCCCTAACAGTTTTCTTTTGTGGCTGGATTTGATGATGTTGAAGGTGGTGGTGGTGATGAATAAGATTATGGTCATCCCAACAGCTTTCCCCAAGCAACCCTGTTTGTGGCGAGCTGGAAACCTTTGTTTCAACCATTATTACTCCCAATGCTTGGAGCCTTCTACTTTTTCTGCATTTTCTTTCTCCTTTTTTTTTATTTGCTCTATATATGGAGGTTTAAATAGTCACACGCCCCCCAGTTATGGACACTCCTACTGATTTATTTAGTTCTATTGCAATGTCTCCGGTATTTTTTTTTTTTTTTCTTTCCAAATTGGGCAAGTGGAAGCAGTTCTAATTATAATCTCTGCTAGCAGTAATTTGGTGAGGTTATCCGTCCACTCTGTAGGTGGTAGCATTTAAGCAGAGGTGTGTACAATGCTTTCCACATTCGCCTGAGTGATGTCCGAGGCAATAATATTCCGAATTGTTTTGTGAGCCGTCTTGAGTATATCTGCGAAAAAATCATCTGAAACGAAAGATTACCGATCAACTGTAAACATGTGTGTGGATTTAATGTAATAACTTAAAGTAATGCTAAACCAAAGATTTAAAACAAAAAAAAAAAAACGTATAAAGCGAGTGAACATTATTGCTGTTTAGCAATTGCTCCGAAAGTGAAAAAACCGCCTTCATGATCTTAGTTATTAATAGGCGACACATAAATGCAATAGTAAAGGGAAAGAAGAAAAAAACAAAAGATATACAGCAGTACGCAATACCATCAAGTTTTCATTCGCAGCATGTTGCCTGTACTGCATGGATCTTCGAATCGTGGTTCAATTCACCGGAAATTACGTCCATCGTTCACCAGAATGATGTTAAATCAAAAACTCCAATTTCCAAAGGAATCACTTCAATAAATTGAATGAACTACTTCTTTTCTTTGAAACTATCCCTAGTTTGTAGTGAGAGTGAAAGAAGTAGTTCCGACAGAGGACCAAATTCGAGGACTTGGTTCGATTCCAAGTGTAAGTGTAATGGATTTGTCCTATATAATTCTTGATTCGACCCACAGATTCGACCTATCACTAGAGCTCGAACCATCAGAGGTATAGTTCCAAATGCACTGACAAAGGACCCACCAGGAAACGCAATCAACTGAGGATTATCATCGGTTGGAATTCCGAAACATGCACGAACTATTATGGTTAGCATTAGGGCGGTCACGCTGCACTTTAATAAGAAGCAGTGGAAGAACAAAAACAAGGGGGTTAAAAACCATAGAATAGTAATGTAACAAAAATAAGTATAATGTTATTATTCTATGCTAAAGGCAGTCAGCAGGACGTCAGGTCATTGTGATCTGTGAGCAGTCTGTGGGTCACTCAGCTGCAGACTGCAGAAATGGCAAGCGTCAGCTATGACGTTCATGTGCGGAACGCAAAGTAGAAATATTTGTACCTGAAATATGTATAGTTATCAGTTATACAGCGTTCTGTAATATTAATGTCTACATTAGATGTGTAAACTTTGTTTACATTGTGACAAAGTGTTTATGCATGAACTTCCCTTATCACTACCAATCCAGGCTTAAATAAAGGTCACCGACTGATAAGCATTGTTGGATTCTCGAACATGTGCAGTTGATAGATCATGTCAGGTAAGCGAGTATTCGAATAATATGTAGATATGGCTAAGTGAAACGATGAAACGTATGCCACATAGTGACATTGTTATAATATCCATCAAAGTAAACATTAAAAGTGTGATCTTGCATTAAGATAGTACGTACATGGAAAACCAATTAGGCGTTTTTTAAACCATCAAGCATCGTTTTAACTTCGCGTAGAATGAGGCGTTTGTACCTCAGATGTATAAGAAAATACTTTATAGTTATTCTAATCGTTACAGATTGAGAAAGGTGATTGTACCATAAGGTACACAATTCAAGAGTATGATACGAAACCTGCACTCATCGCCATCAGTACCACCATATGTAATGTCCAGGAAAAATAGCATATCTCGAAAATCATCTTTCTGTTTTGTTTTCTTTCTTCCTTTACTCTGTTTTTCCTTTTCCAGTTGCAAACACATTGCTGACAACTTTAGACATTTACCTTCCTAATCGTAAAATTAAGCGTTTTGTTGCACATCTTTTGTAGCCAACTTTTTTTTCTTTTTGTAGATAATTAGCATAACCGTATTGTGATTGAATACATGAGAAAATATTTCGGCCCAATATTGGGAACGGTGAATTTTGACTTTGAAATGAGTTATTTCTAGTATTAAATGCTGGTTTTAACCTGACTTACTATTTTCTATTATATTTAAAATGTTATCCAAGGAACATGCTATGGTTTCCTGGGCTACATCACATAGTTAACTCATATATGGGTCATCCACATGTAAAGTGAACCCAATAAAAATAATCAAAAGTAAACATTTTGTTATGGTAAATAATGATATTTCATGAATAGACAGCAAAGGAAAAGATAGAAAATTTCAAAACACTTGTCATATTAAAGCCATGAAAAATAAATTTTGAACTATATGAAAACATTACTGCCTCACACATTGGATTTCTTTGGAAATTTAGGCAAGTTATTGAAAAGAAAATGATATGTATTCACATAACTTCTCTACTCAAAATTATTTTTACAAGAAGTTATTCTTTTATCTAGAACTTCTTGTAAATTGAGAAAAACGTTCATTACTTAAACTTATTATAAAAAGCATAATACTATAAAATAATTAACATGCCAAACCCTAATTAATAGTGTACCTACTCTAGAAAGGAATGGTTGAGAAGTGTGCATCCATTAATAATTGTTCAACTTTTTGTACAACTCACCTATAATAAATATTGTATTCTACCCAAAAATTTGATAGTGAAATTTCACCAAAAATACACATAATGAATTTCTTGAATCAAAAGAGCAGCTCTTTTATGAAAAGATCTCAGAAGTAAAATAAATGTTTCATTTGTTAATGCTGTCAATTGCAAGAATCATATCAGCACCATTTGGATGCTGGAATTTCGTCCTGCAGGATTTATTATACATGTCAGTAAATCTGACATGAGGCTGTCACTTTTAAGCATGCTTAAAAACCATCAGTATAGGCCAGGTGCCATACAAATTAAATATGCTCTTGAACTTTTTGGGAATAGTCTGTGAAGTCTTCATTCTGAATGATTTTTATATAATTTGTAAATTGTAACTGATAGATAAAAATTTACTACTGCACAAAAAATGTGGGTCTTGTTAAGAAACAATTTGTGTCAGATAAAATTTTTAGTAGCATTAACTATTTCTGAGATACTATTTGTTATTGGTTTGAATTTTGAAATGCACATTTTTGTTTGAGTAGTAAATCACTTCATCTTTTTGTATAGTCATGCCAAGAGCATTGAATTTTAAAGCCATCACATAATGATCTGCTTAGGTTGCTGTGTTCTTATATCCACTCAAGGAAATGTGTGTTGAAAGTTTATGTCGATTAACATGAAGAAAATAGAAAAAGTAGCTTACACAAGAATATTTGTAGAAAGGTGAGAAGAGAGTGAATGCAAGATCAACCTTTTTCTGGTGTTTTATGTGTATTCTTGATTGTTATTCTAAAAATACACTAATAGAATATAATTGCAAGCAAAGGATAAAATATTCAGTATTTGGAATAAACCTTTGATGGCTCTCTCTGAAGATAGCATATATTAGCACAGTCTATCATACAGGGTGTTTCAAAATGACACCACACCAAGATATGGATGTTGTTTTATGATAAAAAAATATGAGGCTCATTCTATAAGTCTTGGCAGCGATGTGATATCTTTTGAATGTGTGGTAGCACTGTACTGGCTGTGTATACATTCGAAACTCTGCAGCAAACTGTGCTGAATTCAACCGACAGATGACGACTGTAAGCAAGAATGGCTAGGGACAGTTTGTTTACCAGCAGATGGTCCCTGGCAGGAATGCAGCCAGCCAGTCAGTCGTACGTCAATAAACAAGCGATATCTAAAGCAGGAGTCGTGCTTTTCATCATGCTTATGATAGTAGTACCAACCTTGGAAGGTGTATTCACACTAGATTAAAGCAAAGAATTCGCTTAAAATAGCACAATTTAAATGTTATTTTCGGTTCATGGAGTATGCTTAGCTTATAAAACATAAATTATGTTTTCAGCTACTTTCTTTCTCCCACTGATCATTTTCTGCCTTTTCTATATTTTTCATAAACCCTGTCAGTTTGTTTTGGTCTCAAGTGACACATCCTCAAGCGTTATTTCGTGCAGTTCCTGTAAGAATAAGGCACCTGTTACATTTCTTTAAGTAATCATTTTACCTTGGCCCAAGCTAGTTCTTTGGGATTGAGATCACACGTGTATGGGGGCAAACAAATGAAAGTGTGGCCTAATAAAACAAAAAATGTGTGTGCTTTAAGAACCTCATTAGGTTTGTTCCAATCATTCTATAAAGATCTTTTTTACACATGGAACTGTCACTCTGAACCCCTTTGTTCTGCAACACAATATCATAGCAGATTTCACAGCACTCCTAGGCGGAGGATTATCTGCTTCTACATTACTTTAACCATTACTTACTACGTAAAACTAATGACAAAGAATTCATACAATTTTCTATATGATTGACATAGAAATGCAGCATCTTGCATTCACACAGCTTTCTCTACTTGCTTTTCTTCCTGTGGTATTTGAGTTTGTTCAACAGTGCTATTGTATAGTGTTTTCCTGGTGTTTTTATTTATTTTGGGTTCTTTACAGTATCCACTGTAAGTCTAAAAGTTGTGGGAATAAAATCATAAGCCATGAGCAATGCCAGGTATTTCAGCTAGTTTCTTATAAAAGCAGGATGACAACTCCTTTTGACAGTCATATTCTTTAAAAATTTCTTTGGGCCACGCAGTAGCCGAATGGTTAGACCATTCGCTTCTCACTAAGGCAGCCCGGGTTCAATCCCAGGCAACTGCATATGGGATTTGTGGTGCACAAAGTGGCATGGGGGCGGTTTTCCTCCGGGTTCTCCAGTTTCCCCCGTCATCTCATTCCACCGGTGCTCTGTCTTAATTCCATGTATCATCAATGTCACCACCTGTGGTGCCATAGTAGTAAAAACTGGCATTAAATACCCAAAAAAGTTCCTCCTTTTGCAGATTTTTATTTTTATTGTGCTGCATAGCTCTGCTTTGGTTCGGAATAGCATAAAAGTATACCAAATAAAAGTTGTAACAACAGCTCGGTTTGCAGCAGGCATTTTCCAGCCATTTGTTATACAAGGTGCATCCAGAAACTAAGTTCCAGTAACAGATAAAAAAACAAAAACGTCAGTAAGTAAGAAATGTTTATTGAAATATTTACATAGATTCCCTCAACATAGTCAGCACCATTGTTGAGACATTTATCGTAACAGTGCACCATCAATTGTGTGTCCATGTCATAGAAGTCTGCCACCAACGTCTGGAGCCACAGTCACTTCACTCTGCATCTTTAGTGGCGTTGTGGAAACATCTTCCTGCCAGAAAACACTTCATGAGACGGAACAGAATAATTGACGAGAGTTGTGAAATTGCAAAGTGCTGGTTCTGCAAAATTGCTTGCCTTGCACTTTCCATCAGTTCTAGTGTTACCAGGGATGATTGCCCACTATGGTCGTCGTTGTGAATATTGGTTTATTCATATTATGAATGGAAGTGATACAGAGCTAAGAAGAAAGTGAATAAGTGAAGTATAGAAAATTATGAACCAGGAAACATAAGAAAAAATCTTAAGTGTTGCACTCACATGACTTTCTCTACTCTTGTACTAAACATTCTTACAAACTCTTATTCCTATATCTTTTCGAAAACTTACACAAATAACAAGGAATATCTTCGAAATGGTTCAATCTACAAAAAAAATTATTATGGGGATGTTAACTTAACACAGAGTTTAATACAATGATAAAACACTTTAGCATTATGTTAAAATTTAAGATTGGTAGGTGAAACCAGATGTTAGTTATGGGATGATGTGTGCTTAAGATGAAGTTTCAGTTTAGATATACAGGGTGGAAGGGAACTCATTACATTAATTTAAACCAGTGGTAGATCTTGATATTTGGAACATATTTTGTATCTTACGTTTTTGTCTCTGACCATTTCCTACGGAGATATATTAGTTTTGTGAAAAACAAGCTGGCAACACTGCAGATTGTGTGGGTGTCACTTTCACTAGCTCAGTACATAAACAAGCGCTGTAGTCTCAAGAACATAAACAAATACACTGCCATGTTATTCCATATTTACTGTGCGAGTTTAGGCTTAGCTCCCAAACCATTACACTGTCCTGCAAGCGATTGAGTTGTTCACACTCAGAAACCAGTTTGGTTCCCTGACCAACCTCAGTGCAACATTGTCAAGTTACTTCACATCTGAAAGAGCTGCTTGGATTATTCCTTCAATTCTTTAAAGTGTTTAATTATTTTGAAACCCTGTGTGATGTCCCATAATTACTACCAAAGCTATGTCAGAAATAAGTTGCTCTACAGATCTTACGAGTAACAAACTGTTACCTTCGTACATTCTTGTGGAATTATGCATCCAGTTTGGAACAAAAACCATTTTTTTAAATGGGCTGATCAAAGAACAAAATGCTGTTAGACTTTTTTGTTTGTAATGCTTCTGTGAAGCATATACGAGGTGCATCCAGAAAGTAAGTCCTGATGACCGATAAAGAGAACAAGAACATCACTAAGTAAGAAATATATGTTGGAATAATTAGATAGACTCACTGGCTACATTTCAACATAGTCACCACCATTGTTGAGGCATTTATTGTAACGGTACACCATTAATTCTCGTATGCCCAACTCATAGGATTCTGCCGCCAATGTCCGCAGCCATGAAGTCACTTCATTCTGCACCTCAGCGTTACTGTGAAAACGTTTTCCTACCAGAAAACGCTTCATGAGACGGAAGAGATGAAAGTCACTTGGAGCGAGGTCGGGGCTGTAGGGTGGATGTTCGAAGACCTCCCATCCAAACTTATTCGACACATTTCATGTGGCGTTGACTGTATGGGGTCTTGCATTGCCATGCACAAGCGTAATGCCTCTGGCGTCACCAGGGACACTCAGCCATTATGGTCTTCATTCTGAATCTTGGTTCTTCCTTCCGTGAAATGCCTGCACGATTGTCTTACCATACTGTCACACATAATGCCCTGTCTATACACGTGACACAATTGACGATGGATTTCTGCTGGAGATTGCTTTTGAGCATGCAAAAATCGGATGACTGCATGAACCGTGCATTTGGCGGGAGACAATATTTGAGAAGCCATTTTCTCCTAGCACAGAGCAGCAACTACTGCCGTCACAAAACTGAAACTTTACTGCAATGTTACCATATACTTCCTCTCTTCTCCTGCACTCGCGCATTCCTATCCGTCTGGTGGTGCCATCTCTGGATGTGATCGGGACTTAACTTTCTGGATTCACCTTGTATTAGAAGGAATGTAATGACTTCCCTTCCATCTTGTATATAAGTGTGTAGTTCTTAGACATGACTATGTCCTGTTGCAGCAGAACAGAAGGATCAACTGCCTATCGTTGTGGTGACTGGATTTGGTCCCTTTGGTGAACACAAAATTAATGCAAGCTGGGAAGTAGTAAAGCTGCTGCCGTCCAAGGACTTTGAAGATGAACTAGGAGTGAAGCTCGTCATTAAAGAGATTCCTGTTGTGTACGAGAATGTGATTGAAGAAATTCCAGCCTTATGGGAAACCTACAGTCCATTGGTATGGGCAACAACTTTATAAGGTTGATTGATGTAAACAAATGAATAGAGAAGCAATTTTCATGCACCGTCAAATACTAAAGTATGTACTAAAGTCTGGTATAAAACCATTACAAACAATTTCTTCTGTGTGTTTATTTGTGTATCTCTTAGCATATCTGTTTTTATTACTTTATCACACAGTTAGTTGGCAGAGTAATTGTCGTATTATACTCAAAAAATTTGCTATTGAGATTAACCAAAAATGCATGTTTTAAAGCACCTTGCTCCCCACCCCAAAAAGCATTTTAAGATGCATGAACACATTAAGGGTCTCAGGTTCACTTGATCATCATTTTTCCCATTTCATTCATTCATAATCCAATCTGACCTACCAGGTTAAAAGTTGTTACACTTCAAGCCAAGAAAATAACCCAATTTTTAAATATTTTAAGACTCACTGTTTGTCTCTTTGGAGTTGAAATTGCCAAAAGTAGCCTCTGATATCCATATGCAATGAAGTTTAGTTACATGAATATGACATATTTGCTGGTGGCACCGTGACCGAGCGGTTAGGCCTTTCACGTATCACCTGGTTTCGATCCCAGAGACCCACATGCGATATTTGTGGTGGACAAAGTAGTGTCTGGACAGGTTCTTCACTTTCCCCTGCCACTCATTCCACCAAATGCTCCATCATCACCTTTCCCCTGCCACTCATTCCACCAAATGCTCCATCATCACCTTTCCAATCATTGATTTCAGTCACATTTCATATCATCCTCTTCCTCACTGCCCGCCTCTGTAACGTTGCAAGAGGTCGCAAGTTTGAATCTCGCTTAGGGTGAGTTATCCAGATAACGTTTTTTCCGAGGTTTTCCCTTATCCTAAGAAGATGAATGTCAGTAACTTAAAGCACTATGGACCTCAGGCTCATTTGAGTATCATTTCACCCACTTCATTCATTCACCGTCCGATATAACACTAAGTTGGAGGACGTTAACACAAAAAATATCTTCCTCACTCTCATACCTGGTGCTTAGCTGACCACCCACTTCCAGATCTTCGCTCTGTCCGGTCCATAGGTTTGTCTGCTCCTTGATAGGCATCTGAAATCTAAGAGGTGCCAGTCCTCATTTGGGGAGGGTAATTGGAAGAATATGACAAATTAAACCCCTAACCCAGGCCTTTTCAACTGAAATGCCGCCAGGGGCCCTGGCCAGCACCAGTGCTGAGCTAGACACAGAAAAGGTGGGGGAAGGTGAAGTGGCAGGAGCCGAACCAAGAAGGTACAATATGGTGGTAGTGATACTCGAAGTACCTGCAGTGGGGCGAGTGTTGTGTTGACTATTGAGTGGGAGACAGGTCAGTGCACAGCTTACCAAAATAATTATTATTACTGACAATTTTGTAAACACACAAACACACCACTTATTTTCTACATATATTTTGGTTACTGTTGTGTACATTTAGGTCAATTTTTGACATCATTTTACTGCAACTAATTTACCAATGTTTGGTGAAAACTAATATTACCGCCTCTAAGGCAGCTTCAGAAAGAACATGTTGCTTTTACTTGATTTAATTGCATTTATTTATTAACAGGTTTACAATGTAAAATACATCTTCCTGTACCCAAAGTTGAAGCTTTTATCCTCTTTCTCCATTCTTCTCTATCCTCCCAGTCAAATTCCTCCAGACCTAATTCCCTCATTCCTCTTTTAATATTTGCCATCCATTTAAGTCTAGGTCGACCATGTCTTCGTCTTCCAGGTGGGTTCCATTCTAAAACTTGTTTTGGTAATGTCATCTCAGGCATTCTGCGGACATGCCCGTACCAATCTAGCTGTTTATGTCTTACAAAATCTAAAATTGAATTTTGATCTTTCATAATTTGTCTTATCACTTTGTTAGAGATTTTTTTCTAATTTAGAGTGTCTAGTGGATCTCCTGAAACAGTCCATTTTGGTAGATAATAATTTTAAATTTAAATTCCTATTCACTGCCCAAGTTTCTGCTCCATAAGTTAACATACTTCTAATTATTGACTTACACATCTGTAATTTGGTTTCTAAAGTAATTATTCTTGTCCCATAAAGCTCCATTCAACATGGATATTCCTGTTCTGCCTTTATGAATTCTATGTTTAATGTCCTCTTCTTACCACAGTTAGAACTTATCTTCAGTTTTTTGTTGTTGTGTGTGTTTAACGCCCACTTTTACTACATACGGCGGTGACATTGATGATACATGGAATGAAGATGGAGCACCGGTGGAATGAGATGGCAGAGGAAACTGGAGAACCTAGAGGAAACCCGCCCCAGCGCGCTTCATCCACCACAAATCCCACATGCAGTTGTCTGGGATCGAACCCAGGCCACTTTGATGAGAAGTGAATGGTCTAACCACTCAGCTATGGCACGACCCAATCTTCACTCCTAAATTCTGAGCCCAGATTTTCTTTGTCATGCACACGTAAGGCATGCTGATGGAATGTGTTTATCATGGCTCATTTTACTGCTGGAGGGAGATGTGAAGAGGCTTCTATGTACCTATCTGTGTGAGGTGGTTTCCAATACACGGAACATCAAAGTATTTTCATCGCTATATGCCATTCCACCAGCATGTCTAAAAATGGTAGTTTTCCTTCCTTCTTCCATAGTAAATTTGGTGTTGTGCAGACTATTGAAGTGGTCTAAAATTCTGGGATGGTGTTTTCTCCATGAGGCCAGATGGCAAAAGTATCTACATACCTCAATCACATTACAGGTGTCAGGGAACATGTTTCAATAGCCAACAATTCTTCCATGGCGAGATTTGCCACAATGGGGGAAAGAGGACAACCCATGGTTACGAGGGTCATTTAATAAGTTATCTACCTGAGCATGAAAATTAATCTGATGATGAAATTCGTCTGATATACACAAAAATTCAATGTTGAGATTTCACCGGAAATATATGTTTTGAGACTCCCTGAATCCAAAAAAAGCATTTTTAGAAAAAGGTCCATGTGTGTGTCCATCTGTCAGTCTGTGGACAGTTTAATATCTTTCAAGGATGTGACACAAAGATTTTGAAGAAAATTCTTCCACCCTAAACTAGTCTTTACATGGAAAAGTTTTCAAACATTTTGATTTTCTTGAAAATGGCTCTAACAATTTTGATTAAAATGCCATATGTTTAAGATATTTGTATGACAAATGAAATTTATATCCTGAACTTCCTGGCTATAGCCTATGTAGTCCTGTTTACTCTGAATGACTTTTGAATAACTCATAAACCATAAGAGATAGACAAAATCTTACTAGACAAAAGATATAGATCTCACTTAAACACACAATTTATGTCCAAATAAATTTTTTTGTAGAGTGAACCATTTTGGAGATATGCCTTGTTATTTGTGTCAGTTTTGGAAAACTAAACTTTGTTGAAATGGAACATTGTTCATTTTTTCTTTACATGTTAAGCATGCAAAGAGAATGGGATCTCATAGTTTTTAAAGATTTAACTATCGCTCAAAGCCTACTGTATTCCAATATTCCCCTTGCACCTACAAGGAAATAAGCAATAGATAATTTGTGCAAATGTTTATCTCAACTAACACAAAGAAGATATAGGAATAAGAGTTTGTAAGAATGGTTAGTACAAGAGTAGAGAAAGTCATGTGAGTGCAACACATCAGATGTTTTTTCAGTGTACTACCCATTGACTGCAACGCACTTTGTCCACTTTGCCTCCGATGAATGAATACCTTAGAGAAAATGAAACATCCTGGGTGTCAAAATACCCTTTACAGCTGCCTTGACTGCATTGTCGCCGGGAAATTGTTTAATGTTTCTGTACAGAAAGTAGTCATTGGGAGCCAGGTGTATGGTGTATGGTTAAGCTCTACGAAGTTGCACGCTTATAGCGGCCTGCAATATGTGTGACTTGCTTGCGGGTGCATTGTTGTGAAGAAGAGAACATCAGCTGACAACTTTCCATGGCGTACCTACTTGATATTCTCCTGTAAAGCCACCACCGTGGAAGCATAGGTGTTTGCAGTAATGGTTGTCTTGTGTGGCATGAATTCCAAAAGTGGAACACCTTCTGGGTCCTAGAAAACTCTTATCGTGACCTTTCCGGCTGATTGTTGCACATGAAATTTCTTGGATTGTATGGACTCTTGTTTGGTTTCTAGATCATGATGATGGACACACGTTTTATCCCCTGTAGCAATCTTAAGAAGTTTTCTGGGTTTGCTCTAAGCATGTCAAAATTCTGTTCACTAGATTGCTGGTGCCATGCTTTCTGCTCGGTTTTTCTTTTTTTTTTTAAATTAACATCCTCCAACATTGTGTCATATCGGACGAATGAATGAAATAAAATGGGTGAAATGATGCTCAAATGAGCCCGAGGTCCATGGAGCTTTAAGTTACCCGACATTCGTCTTCTCAGGGTAGGGAAAACCTCGGAAAGAAACCTTACCCTGATAACTTACCCTAAGCGAGATTCAAACTCGCAGCCTCTTGAACGTGAGGCAGACACGCTAACCATCACGCTACCGAGGCAGGCTTCTGCTCAGGTGCCAACACTTGTGGCACTCATGGGGAGCTGACCTTTGACATCATCAAGACTATGTGGATGATGCTGAAAACTTAGCCAGCTGAAATGCCCAGTTCATGAGCTATAACATTGACCTTAACAGCACATTTCCTTCTGAACACACTGGCCGACCTGAACATTGATTATCTTCAATCGATTCCCTGCCCCACTTGAATTACTGGACCAAAACTTTACTTGGTAGTAAGACGGTGAAGCATCACCATATGCGGTACTCATTCTTTCATGGATTTCTTTCAGCTTCTTCCCTTCCTTTATGAGGAAATTTATCATGGAACAAAGTTTCAAATCCCTCATGTTCATTATAAACTTGCACGCCACTGCACTTGCCATCCTCTCACGGTCAGCACTCCCCACAGACTGATTTGTAACTGAGTTTGTCATGTGAAAACATGTCCCATCCTGCATGTGCAAGATCATGCCTAAAAGAAGTAAACCCCAGTGCAACAGCCCATGAAGGATCAAGGCTTACTGGCCAGCCATTGCATCCCCCACCTCTGCACACCACAGGCGTCATTTGTGGGGTGCAGTACTGGAGGGTGGTATGTGGTCAGCGTCCCGAGGCCTTCCAGCTAGCCAATTATGTGGCCTCAACCTGGGGCCACTACTTCTCCATCACATAGCTAGTCAATTGACACCCCCCCCCCCGGGACTTAACAAGGCTGAGTGCACCCTGTGCCAGACCTTCCAGTGCGAGAAAAATCCCCATGCTGGTACCGGAGATCGAACGTGGGTCCTCTGCATCAGAGGCAAGCGCCCTACCAACTGGTGTAGATAACTTACTGAATGTCCCTTGTACCTGTTCAAATAATTCTTCGACATAGCTGAAAAAAGTGGAAGAAAGACAGTGGCCCAAGAAAGAAGCAATGGATAAAGGCCTTGAAAGTCTGCATAATTATTTCTCAAAATTGTTTTCTTTTACAGTAACTGACATGTATAGCAATTATTAATGATTTAAAAAAAATATAAGGTCAATTGTTTTTTTCATTTTTTTGTCCAATTTGAAATGAAAAAGCCTGTACACCTCTGTTAGTATAGATTAAGTTTGGGCAATGTAGGATTGTCATAATGATGTGTTACAGCTGGTGGTGCATGTTGGAGTCTCAAGCATAGCGTCAGCTCTCACACTAGAGATGCAGGCGCACAAACAAGGTTACTGTAGACCTGATGTCTATGGAAAGCTTCCGCCCAATTGTGAACATCCTCGCCAGAAAAGTGAGGTTCTGCAGCCGCTGTTTGATGTGGAGGTTGTCTGTAACAAGGCTAATGGACGTACCAACATGCCCATCTGCAAGTCCAAGGATGCTGGAAGGTAAGATAAATGTGTCTACACTCTGAGTTTACTTTCTCTACTATGTTTAATAAAGTAGAGGAAGTATTGTATTCCACCCAAAAATTCAATGTCGAGATTTCACTGGAAATATATGTTTTGAGACCCCCTGAATCCAAAAAAAAAATTTTTTTAGAAAAAGGTCTGCAAACGTGCACGCACATGTGCATGTGTGGGTAGGTGGGTGTGGGTGCATCTGTGAGTGTGTGTCTGCCTGTGTCTATCAATCTGTGGACAGCATAACTCAAAAATGAAAAGTCGGTTAAAAACCAAAGTTGATTGGTTGGTTTTTAAGTTCAGTGTCTTTCAAGGACGCAACACAAAGATTTTGATTTTCTTGAAAATGGCTCTAACAGTTTTGATTAAAATGCCTATATTTGAGGTATCTTTATGACAAATGAAATCTAGATCTTGAATTTTCTGGCTATAGCCCATGAAGTCCTATTTGCGCTGGATGACTTTTGCATAATTGATAAACTGTAAGAGGTAAACCAAATCATACTATACAAAAAATGTAGATCTTGCTAAAACACACAATTTATGTCTCAATAAATTTTTTGTAGATTTAAAATGATGTTGTTGTTTAACGACACTGTCAATTGCTGGGATCACATCAGCGTTGCCGGTGTCCCGGAATTTTGTCCCGCAGGAGTTCTTTTACATGCCAGTGAATCTACTGACATGGAGCTGTCGTTTTTAAGCACATTTAAAAACCATTGGTCTGGGCCGAATTTGAACCCGTGACTTTCGGATCAATAGGCCAGCATCTAGCCAACTGAGCCACCCAGACCGAGTGAACCATTTCAGAGATATTCCAGGTTATTTGTGCGAGTTTTGTTACTTCTGTCAAATGGAACATCGTTATTCATTTCTTTATGTGTTAACCATACAAAGAAAACAAAATTTTAAAGCTTTAAAAGATTTGACTACCGCTCAAAGCCTACTGTATTCCCATATTCCCTTTGCACCTACAAGGAAATAAACAGTAAGTTAATTTCTGCAAATGGTTAGTACAAATTTTTAAATTAAATTTTAAATTCTTTATTGTCAATAGACTGCTTACAGTTTCTGACATTGTCACACATTTATATTTATAATTTGTATTACAGAAATGGACAACCTAATGGTTACACATATAACTATAGCTACCTATCATTTGTGATTTACACAGAGGGTCTGTAATTTCAATATAGACATTATTATAGTTCATTGATAATGTACAATGTCTTTGTTATCAAATACTTCTTCAGAGCACTCTCAAATTGTTTACCTTTAGAACATTTTAAATATGCAGGTAGTTTTGCATGAAGCATTAAACCCATGACATTTGGATCATTTTTTGAAATATTTTTACTAAATCTCTGCTGAAAATAATCATCATTGTGTCGGGTGTAGTGACTATGGATATTGCTATTTTTTAGGTTTTGTTTCTGAACTGCATAGGTTACAACTTTATAGACAAGTGTAGAGAAAGTCATGTGAGTGAAACACATCAGATTTTTAAAAGAAGATACATGACACATGTCAAGCAAGGGGCTAAAGGAACACCATTGCTATGGAAACAAACAAAGATTCACTCCAAAATAAACAGACTTAGAGATCAAAAGTTTCACTTATCTTGGTAATTGCTGTAAGTTCTGTTGCCCCTGAGAAACAGATAAATGATGCTTTAAAACTTATTTGCAAGATAAAGTCATAAAATTCACTTTGGAAACAGAAAATAATAGCTGCCTTCGGTTCCTGGATTTAAAAATTTAAAAACATAACAGCAAATTAAATTTTGACATTTATAGAAAATCTACTCATACTGATAATTACATAAAAAATAAAAGTTTTAATCCTTTTTCACACATATTTGTTGTTTAATAGTTTAATTTATTATAATAATAATAATAATAATAATAATAATAATAATAATAATAATAATAATAATAATAATAATAATAACAACAACAACAACAATAGCAACAATAACAATACTACAAAGTGGCACTCTATTGAGCATTAATAGTTCTGTGTTAGTCGGTTGCATAGTCTGTCATTGATCTTTTCCTTCCGTTGCATTGCACAATGTGGTATCTGCTGCAGGTGTCACCTGGCTTGTGGAATCTTTGAATCACACATATTTTATGGTGGAATCCATGTATAGCCGTCCGTGTTATGATGTACCTCTGCTCCTGGTTTTCTTGTGTCCAGTTCTTGTATACCATGGCATCTGTGCCGTAAAACTCTGGGTCGATTTCGTTCTGTTTCCTTCTCTCAGCTCTGTATTTGTATATGGCAGTGTAAGTTTCAGGTCCTCGACGTAGAAGGTTTCTTTTGCTAGCTCATATACCAGTCTTGACGGTGATGTTACGCCAACTCTCAGTGCTCGTTTTAGGAAGCGGGCTTTTATCTGTTCTATCTTTTTTAGGTCACCACAAGATAGTTTTTCCCAAGTCAGCTCGATCCCGTATGTTACTATTGGGGATATTGCGCAACTGTACAGAGTCATTGCAGTTTCTAGGGACAGCAGATGTCCCGGGCGAGGACTGGAGTGCCACAGTTACACATTAATGAATGACAAGTCATCGGAACACTAACTACTGTACTGACTTACATTACTTACCTGCATCACATCAGATGTTGAAATTGATGACCTTCAACATGAACACATTCCCTATATCTGTGAAAACAGTTCTGGTTTACTCACTAAAGTTCACGTTTACTGATTGCCTATATTTTTCTCATGATGTTGTCCTTCATTTCCAGTAATATGTGCGAATCTGATGTTTTCACTTTATTCTTTAATGTTCCTCATAATTAAAAATGGCATTGGGGTAGGTCGGAGGAATGAGGCAATAATTCTTCACTAATTATTGTCACCATACACACCTCCCAATTCATGCATAGAATTTGCAGCAATATATGCGCTATAGTTGAATCCTGCTGAAACTAGTCACACAATCTTTCATTTCTTGTTATTTGGGAGAAAAATTATTTAAAATAGAATTGACTTAAATGTGTGAACTAAATGTTGTGACATAAAATATGGGACTGATAATTCTACGCGCACTCACTGTACACCAAATACCAACTTTTGCAGCGTGGTGAAGAACTTCATCAATAATATGGTGATTTTCGGTAAACCAGAATTGTTTTTGGTGATATAGGGAATGTGTTCACGTTGAAGGTCATCAGTTTCAACATTTGTTGTGATAAAGGTAAGCCTAATGTAAATCAGTGCTCTGTAGTCACAACTTGCCGGTCATTTACGCTTAACTCTGGTGGAGGGTGGGGTGGTCCGGTAGATCTACGAATATGCTGTAGTGAATTATCACCAGAATGTCTTTCTAGATAACAGTATTTCATATTTTAAGAATTCTAGTAGTCTTGTTTTAATTTCCACCTTAATTGTTTCTCATAATGTTTCAGATATCTGTGCGAGTTTATTTATTATACTTCTCTAAGTATTGACTGCCTACGTACAATGTTTGTCCATGTTCCGACACTGGATGTTCCATACTCTGCTGCTGAAATGGCCACCGGTCTCAAGAATATAATTTCTGTACTCGTCCAGGAAATAAAAGCTTCAAGTGATGAGAGCCAAAAATGTGAATGTACCATAAAGATTTAGGAAATATGTATCCCTCCATGATGCAAATGTTTTGCACTGACTGATAAATAAATGTTGAAATTCATAAGTGCTTTATTTCTGCCCAAACACAATCCTTTTTAAATAAATGCCTACAGTAGTCCTAAGCCCTTTTTACATGATCAAACTTTTTTTTTCAGATGAGTTTATATGAAATATTTTTTGCAATATTTGACAAGACTTGACAATGTCATAAATGTGTATTTTAAAACCAACAGAACTTGAAACTTGGGAGAAGATATTGTAACGCTGAGCACAGCACAAAACAAAGGACTGTCGGGCAAAGCTACTTCACACCTCAGATGTGCCAGCAAGGAGGTCAGGCTGCCTCCAGCTACTGTTTGTGTACATGGCTACACAGAAAGGATCTTTTTCCGGAGCCTTCGAGAAAGATCTGGTTATGTCAACACTGGTGTGTTTGAAGGAGTTTGCAGAAGATCTGTGTGACATCATCCCCACTATATAAGGAGGCCAGGAAACAGCAGAGAGAGAGTTACAGTTGCAGACAGGAGTCAGTTGTCATCAAATGTCAAGTGATCATATCATCATAGTGTATGAGAGACAGAAAGTGAAGAAAGGTACTGAAAAGACTGAGTCAAGGCTATAAGAAGTAAGCTTTGTGAGTTGTGATAACATGAAAATCTATAGACTGTTAACGACTAGAAGAAAACTGTGTTTCTGTGCAAAGTTTAGAAGACAATAAAGTGATAGAAAAGTAATCAGACTGGACTTTATGTTGTCACAATATTCTTGAAAAAATATTACTCAATGGTTGATAAATATTGAAATTCCTGGCAGACGACCCACTCCATAGGTTCATCAAAAGGCCAGTAGGAGAGCCTCAAGACTCCAGAGCAAACACTTCAAATCATTCCAGCAGTGGAAGATAGCTGATAGTGGAGCCAGTGTTTTATGCAATCCACAACCAGTCGATGTCCAGTTGATAATGGAGGAAAGTCAACCTTTGAAACATGTTCCGGTAAATTATAAGTGTTATTATTAATTGACTCATCTTTTTGGCTTAAACCAAACTTAGTATTTAAGTCCAGCATCTTTCAGGATGCGACATAAAGATTTTTCAAGAAAATCTCACTACCATTTACATGGAATATTTGTTAAAAGTTTTGACTGTCTCAAAAAGGGCTCTAACAATTTTGATCAAAATAGCAGTAAGATATTTTCATGCCAAATGAAATTTATATCTTGAATTGTCTGGGGATGTCCTGGAAAGTCCTCTTCTTTCTGAATGGACAGATCAAGAGAAAATTGCCAAGAAATACTTATATAAGTTGTTGTTGTTGTGTTTAACGCCCACTTTTACTACTACGGCACCGCAGGTGGTGACACTGATGATACATGGAATGAAGATGGAGCAGCGGTGGAATGAGATGGCGGGGGAAACCGGAGCACCCGGAGAAAACCCGCCCTGACGCCGACTTATATAAGTAACCACAATGATAAACTACAAAGAATAGATGTCCATATTACAAATGGTTTAAGAGAACAAAAAACAGCATGAACAAATGGCTATTGTAGTCCCATACATTGCTCCAGGAGAGAATCTTGCAATAGAGAGAATTATTTCCTTAAAGAAATGAAAGAAAACGGACACTGAAACTGTTGTCTTGTGCTGAATGAAGCTTTGGAACAGACTGGGGACATCTGGACAAACGCTGTATCTGCAAGCTTTGACAGAACATCACCAAAGGCAGTGAAGTTGTTGGGTGCTAATCAAAGAAACCCATGGATACTATGGCTATTATCTCAATCAAGTTGTTCCAACCAAAATACTTTGATATCTGAATTTGTGTAGTACAATTTTATAGAAAGTCTTAACATACATGCTGTTTTTAAATACCTAGTTTAAAGCCCTGATGTAAAGTTTGAAATGTTAAAGTCGCTTGTAGAAATTTGTTGTGTGAGTCTGTCTCAAGTTATGTCTACAATACTTGCTCTGTTTGAAAACATCATCACAGATGGAAAAAAATCCTTAAACATACAGATGATTCAAAAGCAACAAGAATGGAAAAGGAATTTTGTCCCAAATGAAAACCTTTAATAATGGCAGCGCCGTGGCTGAGTGGTTAGACCACTCGCCTACCACCTAGGCGAGTCCCGCATGTGGTATTCATGGTGGACGAAGCAGTGTCTGGGTGGGTTTTCTCCGATTTCCCCCACCATTCCTCCATTATCGCCCTTCCAATCATCCATTTCGCCTGCATTTCATATCACCCTCTTCCTCACTGTCATACCTGGTGCTTGGCTGACCACCTGCTTCCAGGTCTTCACTCTGGTCCGGAAGTCCCTTGCTCCCCGACAGGCGTCTGACCCTAGGCATTGGCTTGTAAGTCCTACATAAGGGGAGGGTAATCAGGGAAAGAAGAAGACGAAAACCTTTAACTTTTAAGCATGCTTTCATATTGTCACACTGACAAGGTGCACGCAGTGCTAGACATTGAGCTTCCATGCATCCTGTTCCAGGAGGATGTCATGTTGCCAAGGAGGCAGTCTACCTTTGAGCAATTGCAAATCTGGTTGTAAATTGCATGTACAAAGAGAGTTTAATAAGTGTATTGGTGTGAATTCAAGTAGGTGAGGCCATACCTGTTGTAAATAGAGGAAATAAAGAGTAAGTAAAAAACAAGTGAAGAGTAATTTTGTGACAATATCATGCACCCAGTTCTCAAAATCATGGCAAAAGGTAGCGAATCTCTTTAGAATTCAGACAGATATTCGTGAAGCAGTTGTAGCAATACAAAGTGTACCTTTGGCATTAGCTAAAATTAGAAATGAAGTTTGACGCAATATACAAAAAACTAAGAAGGTGTATGACAAAACTAAACATTGAAGTATTAGTGCCACGAAAAAGAAAAGCGTCCACCTGATAATCCATCTCCAGAAAACATCCTTATGTTGAGACAAAGTGCTTGTGCAAAGTTTGGTAACTTGAGCACAATTGGTTTATGAGAAAAATGAGTTGTTGTTGTTATTATTATTATTATTATCATTATCATCATCATTGTTATTACATTACTATTATTATCATTATTATTACTATTGTTATTATCATTATTGTTGATGTTATTGTTATTGCAACAAAATAACAAATCAGTCTGGTTAGTTTTCTGTCACTTTATTGTCTTCTAAAATGTTATCACAAATACAGTTTTCTTCTCGTCATTAGCACAGTTTATGGTCTTTCGTGTTTAAACAACTAACAAATTTTACTTCTTTTAACCTCAACTCAGTCTTTTCAGTGTCTGTATTACTTCTCTGCTTCTCGCACACTAACTACAACGTTACAGTCACTCGACCCTGGTTGAATCTTCTTTACGGACGATCGACGTATCCATTACGACGACACACGCACAGCTGCCTCGCACTCACTAACACACCGACCGACTCATGTCCATGACTGTAACTCTGCTGGTTTCTCGCCTCCTTATATAGGGGGATGACCTCAAACGGACCTTTCGCGAACTCTTTCAAATACGCCGGCAGTGACGCAGCTGGATATTTCTCGAAGGCTCTAGAGAAAACCCCGTTTGTGTAGCCGCTTCCATTGTTATTAGAAGACACATGAGGCCGAGCTCGAGAGGGCTCGTGTAGAGCGACTGTCCTATCATAGTCGTGCAGCATTACCTAGTTCAGAACGCATAGCACAAGTGTAAGCAACAGAGATTTCTCTTTTTCATGCGCCCAAAATTATTACTGGAAATTTGACATTCCAATATGCCTTGGTGTATGCGGTAAGAATTTTTGAAGCAGCCTGTACAGAGACGATTCTCGAGTTATCGCTTCGAGAATAAACAACTGACTCCCGTGTTTATGCTCATGTATGCAACTTCCAATTTTACCTGTGTGTTTTATTCCTTTTCATTACGCTGTTACGGAGTAAGACGTTACGAAGTGTCGTTAGGAACTGCGTACCATATTTAGTTAATAAACTAATTGACCACGGATCACTGCAGTCGCGCGCGAATTCTTTAATTCAGTTCAAGACCAATCCGTAACGCAAATTGTGCTTTGTCTGTGACAATAACCAGAAAATTCACATGTTTGCATTGTGGTTAGTGAAGTGTTAACAATGTCACCTGATACCAGTGGCGCAGGTACTAAGAGTAAAGTAATCCGCTCTCAGGCCAGAAATATTATTTTTAAGGTGTACAGTTTTTTTAAGGAATTGGCATCTGAGGAAGTGCATGACCGGATCAATTTTTCACAAAGCCGGGATCTCGCAGCCAGAGCGTGCAATGTGAGTGTGCATACCACAGATTATACATACTGTGTCGCGTATTGTGAAACAGGGCAAAACTTCTAGCCCAGAAATTGGTGAATCTATTTAAATCTCCAGGAAAGCATGCCAGTAAAAAAAAAAAAAAATATATATATATATATATATATATATATATATATATATATATATATATATATATATATATATATATATACAATGGTGAGTACCCCACCATTAAAATGCTGGTTCATGTTATGAGGGGAAAAAATAGACTATATGGGTTCCTCTACTTCAATGGTATTAATACTTAAGAATTTGGGCTTCAAACACAGAAAAACTATGATGGGCATAAATTCTCACTCGAAAGAAGTGATATATGTAGTTACCGCAAGAGTAAGTTTTTAAGTACTACGCATCTGGAGATTCGCGCCCCATTTTTATACTGATGAGACGTGGGTAAATCAGAACAATTGCAAACAAAACAAATGGCAAGATTCGACGGGAAGAGCATCACTTTTCGTCTCGCGGATGTTGAAAGGCTTATGCATGCTGCATTTGTCAGTTACAAAAGAAAACTGGGCTAGTCGTGTTGCGCACTGTGAGAAATTGCAAGAAGATTTCCATAAGGAAGTGGCTCGAGATAACACAGTGCAGAGTTTAGTTATAAATCTTCGAGAAACTGATTCAGAATTAAGTGAGGATGAGGAAGAGGAAGATGAGGATGACGAGCTAGCAACTCTTTTACAATAAGTCGCTTTCAAAAATCCAGGTACGTTATTTTCAGTAAATAAGTACGTTAATATTGAGTGTTACAGTTTATAATGTTATCATCACTATCCTTTGCTGCGTAAGTTTACGTTCTGACAATTTGTGACACGATAAATGTTACTTTCCTCGTTCCCTCCCCGTAACTTCCGCACTCTGGCTCATCACTTGGCAGCAGTGCAGCCACCGTGTGCACGCATTGGTTCAGCTAAAACCGCACGCCGTATAGTCACGTACACACAGACGCCTATGCCCACTCACCGCCTCGGCATATGGTGTGAATTAGCTTCCCGACCTTTGTTGTGCGCTGAATCGGCGTCACATTACTACTACCACCATTTTTTATGATCGTTTCAGGCCTTTACGTCAAGCAACCCACTGCATTTGTATTTACTTCTTTTCCCTTTCTGTTTCCAAAATTCCTTTATCCTGTCACTGAATTTCTTTTCTTTTCTTCTGTTCAAATCGTAGTTGTTTTCTTCTTTTTTCAACTGGAAACCGAAATTTTGTGTCAACTTTTCCTAACTTTGCTTTGTCCTGTATTATTTCTTCCAGTGGCATTAGTCATGTATGCAAGGTAAGCAGTGCTTACCCAGTACAATGCTACAAAACAGTGGCGGCTCGCAGTCAAAATTTTAGGGTAGGCAAAGTGTAACAGCAACAACAACAACAACAATAATAATAATAATAATAATAATAATAATAATAATAATAATAATAATAATAATAATACAGTAGAACCCCGTTTACCCGAAATAAAGGGGTCGAAGTCATTGCGGATAACGCAGACAATATATTGTTTGGTTGTTTAATAAGTGCAGAGTGAATGAGCGTGACTTATGGACGAATTACGGCCAAAACTAAAATGAATGAAGAAATTGAAGAATTGTCTGGCTGTAGCATTGTGTTAAATAGCTAAAACACTCCTCTTTTCATTGTCAGTGCGCCGCGAAAGCGGACTTTGTAATAGTTCACTAATTAAGTCGGTCATACTGGTATTACACAGAGATAACGACAGATTCAGATCTCTGAGATCTTCGTTCGTGGTGTATGGCTGTTCGGAAAATGTCGCATAAATTCGGAT
The DNA here is from genome assembly GCA_030765045.1 of Tenodera sinensis. NCBI lineage: Eukaryota > Metazoa > Arthropoda > Insecta > Mantodea > Mantidae > Tenodera > Tenodera sinensis. Next base: position 9,896,715 of record CM060974.1, read on the forward strand.
TTGGGCAGGCAAGTGTTCGGACTGCTGGCAGACGCGTCTACGCATGCTCGGAGTGCATATACAGACCGAATGTTTCCTTATCCCTGTTCAAGGGCCTCGTACTGAGGAAATGGGGCCGGGCCGGCAGAGGTTAAGCTAGCTGGCTCTCCACTACCCAGGTTCCATGCGTATCATTTCTGCCGCGCGTTTCAAACACGCAGCTCAGTTTTGATGAATCGGAATTGAGATTGAAGGATTTGACCATGCGTTGGTCATTATAACCCAGAAAACTTTTCTGGAACTACAATTTAGGGGAAAATGACGGTTCAAATGATAAAATGCAGAATCATAGCTAAACACTGTTTGTTGATGTATTACGGTAGGGCAGGCAATGCCTACCCTGCCTACCCTGAGGAGCCGCGCCTGCTACAAAATTATTTATATTATATTATCTAGCAGCACGTTCTGATTCTATGTTAAGCGCTTGACTACTGCAGTTGATCTGAACTAAGATTTCCGTTTTATTGTACAATGATACGCTCTCAATACGCGCAATCATGCGTGCAACAATGTACTCTGTCTGCAAGGTAAGTAGAGTAGCCTGTGACACAGACTGTTAGAAAATGTTTCACTTAACAACACCTAGCAACAAATATCAAGCATACATAAAGAAGATAAATGTGTTGGTAAATATTTTCTGTGACAAAAACTATTAAAAAGAAATCGTATATTGGTTAAATTGAGTCTTAATTATAATAAACTGTTATTGGAATTGACAAACATCGTATAGATTGTAAAATATGTGCAATAATTATTTGAAATATAATAATTTCAGACGAAAATAATTAAGGAATAACTTCAACAAAAATTGAGAGCTTTTATACTTGCTTAATCGAAATAAAACCAAATATTGTAAAGATCAGTGATCATAAAATGTAATCGACGTGAATAAAAACAATTTATAAGAGAAAACCACATCATTTTCAAACAACTTCCCTGCACCCGTAATGTGCTGCAAGTCCTATCAGAAGGAACCGACCGAGTTGGCCGAGCGGCAAACCACCGCCGCAACAGGCAACAAAATAGGATATTAATTCTTGACCCTAAAATCCAATTTGAAAAAAAAAAAAAAGTAGACCAAATTAATGAGAATAAGGGGAAAAAAAAAACTATATTATGAGCCTTGCATTTCTTATTTAAGAGACAAATACAACATTTCAAATTGGAAAGTGATTGGTCTGCTGTTTGGTGCTCATAAAGTGATTACTAAATTTACTGTTAATTTGTTCCTACATTTTGAATTGCCATTAAGTATTTTAGAAGATATTGGTTTACAAATTACCTATCCGTGATTCTTTGTACATTTTAGGCAATCATCTGTATACTACGCTAAATTAAACAAATAATTCTAAAATGGTTAGCTGTCTGTTTCCAATTTTATAATTTTGTACATTATTACACTTTATCAATGAAATATTTTTACATTATACGATTTTTATGCTTTAGCATTCATGTTTAAAATTGTCCTTTTCTACAGACTTATTAGAAGGCGTATCATTATTACAACCCTAAAATAGGACAGCTATCCAACTACTTGATTTTTTCCCATATTCCCCTTGCACCTACAAGAATACTAGAAATAATTTCTGCAAATGTTTATCTCGACTGACATGAAGAAGATAGAAGAATAAGTGATTGTAGAATAGTTAGTAAGAGTAGAGAAAATCATGTGAGTCTAACACATCACAGTGTTTAAACATCGGGCACTGCAAAGTTTTGGAAATTCCGTGGTAATTCTAGTTCTGGGTTAACGACCACGGTAATTGAATTTGCAGTTTTGTCTCTTTTGTATTAAAAGTAGAATTAAATTATTTTAGCACTTTCACTCTCATGGGCTAACCCAAAGCCTGCACAGTTAAAATTCTCTACAGTGACCTGTTGTGAACTTTTAAAGAACATAACCTCCAAGTGAATTGATATTTCGACAAACAAATGTAAGATTTATATCCCGAGCCAAGGACACACCCCATCTCTTCTAAACCTATGATCATTTATTCAGTTGAAAAGTATCTGTAAATCTGTTTTGTGGGATTTTTGCAGTATTAAAACATAGGCACTATCAAAACATTTTGTAAATCAGAAGGCATTAAAACGTTCCCTAAAGATCATACATGTAACAGTCTGATGATGTGTTCAACAGCTGTCCAACGTTAAAGCTTCTAAAACAGTACAAATCCAAGGCAAGAGGACTCTGGAGCTTACGATTTATTTGCCAACTTGGGACATAAGCGCCACATGCTTGCCTGGCTGAGTGGTCAGTGAATGTACTTCATAGTTCGGAATCCCGGGTTTGCTGCGCAAGCATGGGGTTTTGTTTTTATAAATTCTTATTTTAAAAATAGATTTCTGCAGGTCACGAAATAGTTCAAATGTTTGTCCTAGACTTACTAGTATTGAAATTACAGCTCTCTAAAGTGGGCTGTCGTGAACTTTGACATATCATAAATCACAAATAAATAGGAATTTTGAGCAACAAAGACCAGATTTGTGATCCTGGGATTTGAAACTATAAGTGTACCAAATTTCATCGAAATCGGTGATGGCCATTGGTCGACTGGCCCGGCTGGAGGCAGCTTTTAAAAGTTTTATGTTCAGCGTAATGTTGCAGTTGCACACCAGTTTTGGACATCCAACCACAACATTACACCGAACATAAAACTTTTAAAAGCTACAAAACACACTGCAGAGTTGGATACTTGGAAAAACAATCCATATAATAAAAAACAAGCTCCATGCAATGAACTTTGATTTGCCTCCACAAAGCCTTTATGGAAGTTTATCGGTTCACCGCTAGATGTTATCTCAACCAACCACACATCAAACAATATTAACAAGAACCAGTTGTTTAATTCTAATGATGGAGCAAGTTGGGCTCTTGAAACCGGTCGTTTAATTATATCTAAATGATGTTTTGTATTTCAATCTGACTCAGTTTTCATTATAACTTAAATTCACATCAGCTTATAAAAAGATACGTAAAGTGCACAACACTGACTAGTTTTAAACATGTGATAAGAAGAAAAAAGGGAAAACATTTCAGAATTTCTAACAGTCAGTTGAATGTAAGTAAATCATGCCACCGCTTGCATCTTCATTATCATCAAAACTGAAAATGTGAATTTCTGTTGACAGTGCTTTAATCACTGATGGTAAAACTCTGCCAAACTTTATGATGAGATCTCAAATTGAACAGCATTTATGAAGTAATCTGCATAGTAGGAATGAACAATGTGGTTCTTGGAAGAACCTCATCCAATAGTGAGATTTACAAAGAACTGTGTACGGCAGGGAACACACCCTGGAACAAGCTTGTTATCTGAATTTAAACATTTCTTACAAAAATACTGCAACCGCAACATTCCTGATGAGCCCACTCTCAGGAAGAATTACTTGGATTCTTGTTATGTTGGCCTATTAGAAAAAAAATCAGGGCTGACACAGGCAAATCACCCTTATGGATTTCTGCTGAGACATGTTGCAGACAATTTCATCGCTAATCTAATTGTGGGCAAATTGAACTTTGAAGCTGCATCAAAACCCTATTTAATTTATTGTAAACCTTTAGAGGCAACAAACAGTTCAACAATTGCTAGGTGATGGACTTAAGATACTATGGCTAGATGGCATAAAAGAAGAGATGGTACTATTGTTGTACACAGATGCACCTCCATACACGTTGAAAGTGGGGAAATCACTTACTCTGTTTTATCTAAACGTAGTGCATGTTACATGTGCAGCTTATTCATTGCAACGAGTGCCAGAGACAGTTAGAGGTAATTTCCCGGAAGTAAATACATTGATATCAGCAATAAAGGTTTTCTTGAAATGTCCTTATCGTATACAACACAAGCAGCAGCTACCTGACGTACTTCTGCCTCCGGAGCCCATGATAACAAGGTGGGCAACATGGATTGAAGCTGTGAAGTCAGTGATGGAGAACTTTTCTTCTGATCTGTGAGTGAAACCTTGACAGCATTCAACAGTTCTGAAGGGCTCAGTTCAGTTTCATACATCACAAGTCACTTCAGCTGGCTTCCCAAAGTATCAGGAAACTGGAAACTTCAAGAAGCTGTGGGAATAATGGAAAATGCAGTTCAGAAAGTGAAGTAGGCAATGTAGTTTCCACTAAACTGCAATCTGTGCAACCCTGGATACTCAAATAGTATTTTGTCTCGCTTATTTAATGGTGAAAATTTAGAACCCTCTGATAATGTTATTCGCACAATCCCTGTGTATAAATACCCACAGTTGACTTCTTGTGAAGTTGAGCGATCTTTCTCAATTTATAAAAACATAGTCAGACAGAAGACTGTGCATGACAACAGAACATTTGGAAAAGTATATTGTAATTAATTGTGCATACCGTTCTAATGTGATTTAAACACTTGAATGGGAGAACTTGTACTCGGTAGTAAAATAAACAGAGATCTGACTAGCTTACTGGTGAGTTTATATTTTGTGAACAAGAAATACAATTTTGAATGTTACATATTTATGTACATATTTCTTAATTTGATATTACATAAAATCCGGGCCCTACAGATAAGGTTTTGCTTTTTAACTATGTTCCTTTCATAGAAGTTTGAAAACAGTGTTGTTGTAATTAATTTAATTTAAAAGGTGAGTTAATTAATAACACTGAACAACACTTACAACATATTTTTCCGGGACGCGTTTCAAAGGTAACTTTCCTCCATTATCAACCGGACAATAACTGGGGTTCCATGGTGCTTGATGGTGCAGATGGTGATGCTTCTTCTGGTGGCGGTTCAATGAACTTACTGAAAGAGACATTTTCAGTAAGTTCATCGAACCGCCACCAGAAGAAACACCAGAAGAAGCATCACCATCTGCACCATCAAGCACCATGGAAACCCAGTTATTGTCCGGTTGATAATGGAGGAAAGTTACCTTTGAAACGCGTCCCGGAAAAATATGTTGTAAGTGTTGTTCAGTGTTATTAATTAACTCACCTTTTAAATTAAATTTGCTTTTTAAGTTTATTTACATAGATGTCTTTCCTGAAAAATCACGATTTTACAAACAAAAAAAAAAAAGATACTCCCCCTTCTACAAATAAGTCATACAATGTTCTGTATGTTTGACATAGAAATGCTACATATTACATCTGCACTATTTTCTCTACTCACTTTTAGGTAACACATTCCCCATTTTTTCTCTACTCACTTTTCCACAATTTTCCTGAAAAAATACAATTTTACACAAAAAAAAATTTATTCCCCCTTCTACAAATAAGTCATACATTTTTTGTGTGTTTGAAATGTTGTTTTCTAGTGCCTTGCATCTTGCAATGAAGCCATTAGCATTTGTGCTTTCCAATACTTTTGAACTGTAGTTTCTTCTGATCTTAATGCTTCACAGGTCTTCAAGTGGTCTTCGTTCATTTCTGCTGGATCGTTACACAGGACACATATTGGTGAGGCTGAGATACCTATTCTGTAGAGATGACTTGCTAAGCAGTCGTGATTTGTCAGTAGTCGGAAGGCTGCAACCGCTGTGTGTTTGAAATAGAAAGGCTACATTTTACATTCACACTGTTTTCTCTACTCACTTTTGAGTAACACATTCACATCTCTTTCTCTATTCACTCTTGTACAAGCAATTCATAATGGAAGTTTTCAACTCTCCAGTATTTTGTTTTCTTTACCTTCATCCAACTATGACCTCACATAAACTTAACACAATTACATTCAAACTCTTTTTACACATTAATTGCACGTAATGATACTTATATGTATCTTTATATCTCTTGTACCTCGGAAATGGCTCTTAACGATTGCAATGAAAATTTATATTTAGTACATTTGAAATCCTAGGGGGTGTTAGCCCTGCATAACGAGTAGGGCAAACCTGACTAAGTGAGTAACTTATCATTTTGCTTTTCAAGATTATGTAAATAAGTATCTTCTCTGAAAAACACGATTTTGAAAAAAGAAAAAAGAGAGCTAAACTCGGTTGTCCAGGTACTAAGTAAATATGTAGACAGACAGAGAGAGATAGACAGATGGATGGTTGGATGGATAAATAAATAAATTTTAAGTTTCCCAACAAAGGTACCAAATCCTGGCTGCATTACTGGTTTCTCCACTCGCACAATTACACAGTGCAAAGGCAGGGGTAGTACCCTCCCCGCCCCTCCCCATCTCTGCTCTTGCAAGCAGGTGTACCGAGGAAAGAGAAAACCTTCTCTGTGGAATGATGTCACAGAGCGAGTAACCTGTCGATACCTGCCCTATGTCTTCTTGTCACCAAGTGCCGTAGATAATGTCATGAAGGTTCAGAAACTGTTTCTCCCAATTCATATTTTTCCTCCATTTACAACATGTCTACTGAAGTGTAAAAGAGATCATTTGTATTGTAACAAATTTACCAAATCTTTTTATTTTCTCAAGCTTCAAGTACAGCCACACTACTAGTTTCTGTCTCTTAATCTTTCCAAACTCTCACACCATACTAGTTTCTGTCTCTTAATCCTTCCAAACTCTCACACCATACTAGTTTCTGTCTCTTCATCTTCAACAACTCAAAACTGTCTCCATGGCAACCTCCTTGAAAATCAAAGAGTCTTAATGACATGGAGAAGCCATGTCACACTGCTCCCTCCTCAGAGCTGGTCGTCCCGACCAGCACTATCACTGCGGCATCTCCCTTGCGCCCCGGTGGATTAACCCATCGAACCTCTTCTCCTGGTGGTCCACGAGGGCCTGGTGGTCCTGGTATACCTTGAGGTCCTGGGTTTCCATCTCTTCCAGGCATACCTTTAGTTCCAGGTTCACCATCTTTTCCCGACAATCCTGGAGGTCCAGTCATGCCTTTGTCTCCTGGAGGTCCCTGAGGTCCCGGTAACCCTTGTAGACCAATGAGACCACGGTGTCCTTTTGCACCCTTTGGACCTTCTTCTCCTCTATCACCCTTACCTCCCTCTGGCCCTGGAGGTCCTGGCTTTCCTCTAGCTCCCTGTGGCCCTTCTACACCCTGTGGTCCAGTTTCTCCTCGAAGACCCCGTTCTCCTGCTGGTCCTGGAGGTCCATTTGGACCAGGTGGCCCTGGAAGACCTGGTGCCCCTGGAGTTCCCGGAGGTCCTGAAGGTCCTACAGGTCCCTTATCTCCCGGTCTTCCTGCAATACCAGGTGTTCCTGCTTTACCTGGTGCTCCCTCTGGTCCCTGTTCTCCAATTGGTCCCGGTGGTCCTAGAGGTCCTGCAATACCTTGTGGTCCTGGAGGTCCTTCACTGCCTGGCTTCCCTGGTGGACCTGTCTCACCTTGTGCACCTCTCTGACCTCTGAGGCCAGCAGGTCCTGTTGGGCCGGGTAATCCTGGAAGTCCTCTATGTTGTCCTTGAGAGCCTGAGTCACCCTTAGGTCCTTCAGGTCCTGGTGCACCAGCTTGTCCTGGAGGTCCTGGATTGCCCTGTTCACCTTTCATTCCTGGGAATCCACGTTCACCCTTCATTCCAGGCAAGCCTACCAGACCCTGAGGGCCAGGGAATCCTTGTAAACCTTGAGGGCCAGTAGGACCTCGCTCTCCAGGGGGCACGATCCTAGGTATCGCTGTTGGATAGTGTCCCTTGGTCCAGGTAGGACGATGTATGCCATCCTGCTTCGAAATTCTGCAACAGTACCGCCGGTCTTGACGGTCCCTCGTCCAGTTGCCCTTCTTCCTGGTGTGTTGACGGGCCATCCTGCGCACTTTGAAACGGCTCACTGGGTACCATGTCCGCCGACCTCTCTGGCGCACCTTCGCAGCCACCCTGCTTCCGATGGGTCCGGCAACAAACCCCACCACATCCGCGCGAGTCGCGTCCACCGCTGCACTCGTGTTCACTCGTGCTCGGCACGGCCTCTCCTGTATCCTGCCGTCCACGATGATGTCCACCATTCTTCCGTTCACGGCACTATGCGTCAGGTGATTGGATGGCCCCGACGGTCCCCCCATGTCACACGCCAAGTCGGTTCTCGCGTGTTGCTCGTTTGCTTGTGCGCTTCCCTGCTGATCGTCCGAAACGGGCGCAACTGTCGCCTCGGCCACTAGGTGCTCCCTCCCCGGCTCCGCGCTATTCCGTCTGCCCCTGGCATCCAGTACTTTGACGCTCTCGTCAACTCCTACTACCAGGGCGCCAAGACGTTCCCCGTCGTCCTCCACGACGTCCACGTGCTGGCAGAGGTCTTCCACCTTTTCGCCGAGTTCTTCCACGCCCTCCGTCACGCCAGCCAGTTGCCCGTCAATTTTCGCCGATAGCTCCGTCTTTATCTTTTTCAGCTCGGCAGCGAGGTTGTCGTTTCTCGTTTCCATTTTGGCAAATAATTCTTTCATCATTGCCATCATCCTGGTTTCCGAATCTCCCTCCATCCCACTTCCTGACACCAAATGTAACAAATTTACCAAATCTTTTTATTTTCTCAAGCTTCAAGTACAGCCACACTACTAGTTTCTGTCTCTTAATCTTTCCAAACTCTCACACCATACTAGTTTCTGTCTCTTAATCCTTCCAAACTCTCACACCATACTAGTTTCTGTCTCTTCATCTTCAACAACTCAAAACTGTCTCCATGGCAACCTCCTTGAAAATCAAAGAGTCTTAATGACATGGAGAAGCCATGTCACAGTATTCACAAGGTTGTTAATGAAACATTTATTTGTTAATGATTTTATTCTGAAACTGTAACAACCCATAGTCACTTTTGCAACACAATAACTTACAAACAAAATACAAACAAGTTCTCTCCAGAATAGATTCAGTATAATACTGTTATCAAAGATTATGAGGCAAATTGAAATAATCTTCCACAGAATAAACCTATTCACTGTCATTGAAATTTGTCCTCATGGGTGGAATGTTATATTTAATGTCCCTGCATTGAGGTTTACGCAGCCAGCTTGCAGCATGACTGAGCTGAAGAGAACAGTCGACATGGGTAGTGTTTGGCAACACTGTGCATTCACGCTCAAAGATAGCTGCCAGTCCATCCAAAAGCTCTATGAACCCAAATGAGATGGCAGCACGTCGTACTCTGTTTAGCTCCTGTAAAACAAGTAAACAACTTATCACAAAACTTTTCAACTATAATTTATGCTAACAAATGTAATTAGCAATGTTTACAAGAAAACTCTGATGTGTTACACTCACATGACTTTCTCTACCCTTGTACTAACCATTCTTACAAACTTTTATTCCTATACCTTCTTCGTGTTAGTCAAGATAAAAATTTGTACAAATTTTCTTATTGCTTATTTCCTTGTAGGTACAAGGGGAATATTAGAATATAGGAGGCTTTATGCAACAGTCAAATCTTTTAAAGCTTTGAGATTCCGTTCTCTTTGCACACTTAAAATATAAAAAAAAAACACACAAGTTTTAAGTTTTCTGAAACTGACACAAATAACAATAACAAGGAATATCTCCAAAATGGTTCACACTACAAGAAAATTTATTCAGACATAAACTGTGTATTTTAGCAACATCTACATTTTTTGATTTGGTCTATCTCTAACGGTTTACCAGTTATGCAAATGTCGTCCAGAGTAAATACAACTATAGGGGCTATAGCCAGAAAATTCAAGATATACATTTCATTTGTCATAAAAATATCTCAAACATGTAACATTTTGATCAAAATCCTTAGAGCCATTTTCAACAAAATCAAAATTTCCGAAAAATTTTTTTATGTAAAGGGTAGTTTAGGGTGATGCTATTTTCTCCAAAATCTTTGTGTCGCATCCTTGAAAGACATTAAACTTAAATACCAACTTTGGTTTTTAACCGACTTTTCGTTTTTGAGTTATGCTGTCCAGTGTGTATAACAGTCTGTATAACTATACAACACAGCAAGCCTATGATTGAATTTAGTATCGAGACACCCATCATCAATTTTTGCGACAACTATAATTATATTATTCTCTATGCTAACAGTGACCAAAAAGTAGGAGTGAATATATTGAACGTACCTTATAGAAATGCTGTGTTTTCTCTGGAAGTTTTCGGGCATGTCTTAGTATTTTCTGAATGTCTGACTGCAATCCAGCCTGACGAATCCAAACCACACAATTCTGTGTATAGCTTCGCTTCTCAAGTGGACGAACAGGAAATGCAGGTTCTGGTTCACTGTCATGGCTCATGGCTTTGAAATCATCCAGTGAACCTAACCTGTTTAGGTCCCCTAGCCATGGGACAACATTTGAACCTGGTTCCAAAACTGTGAGCATTAGGTTAGATTTCTTCTTGCTATCTGCCCAGGAATAAACTACTCCAAACCAATCCTCTGCTAACAGACACAGCGCTGCCATATTTTCCACTTTAAGAGCACCATGAAGCAGCACACAAAATGAGGGTATTTTCCCCTCATCCACACTGGATTCATCGTCTGATTCTGCCTCTACTCTCACTCCGGCAGCCATTCCTACCAACAGAAGGGCAGTATCAGTATGGGTGGGTTTATCATATGTAATGATGGCATAGTGTAAGCAAAATCATAGTTTTTACCACATATTATCTTACAAAATGTTGCCCTGATTGAGAAACACATGGGTAAAACAATAGTCAGGTGACAGTAGATAACAGTTGAGAGATCAGTGCTCCTATTTCCCTGAAACGGATCACAATACAGTAAGTTCATTTATATAAGTCTAGGAAAAGAATTATTCCAGGAAAGCATATTGTTTATAACTGAGCACTGCACCTTGTGGTAAGCCATGGTGTACTTGTTTATATTTAGATATATTTGTTCCATATCTGGTACCAATAAAGCATTGAGTTAGGAAATGACATAGCCATGAAAACATTAGACCTTGTAACCCTATCTTTTTTACTTTCTTTACTAGTTTTGCCCTGCATATAGAATCACTGGAAATCAATAAAAACTGATACATTATCTTCTTTTCTATTGAAGGTGTCTTTGATTTCTTGACTGAGAAGTTGTTGTTGTTTTCTAGTGCCTTGCATCTGGCAATGAAGCCATTAGCATTCGTGCTTTCCAATACTTTTGAACTGTAGTTTCTTCTGATCTTAATGCTTCACAGGTCTTCAAGTGTTCTTCATTCATTTCTGCTGGATCGTTACACAGGACACATATCGGTGAGGCTGAGATACCTATTCTGTAGAGATGACTTGCCAAGCAGTCATGATTTCTTGACTGAGAAGTAAGACTTGTTAATTTGTAGAGTGGAACTCTGAATACAGCTTGACATGGGGAAATTAAATTTTGTGATTCTAGAAACCAATTTAACCTATCTGACACCATTCTTTCCATCACTTTTGCTATTATGCTAGTAAGAGCTATTGCTCTATAGTCTAGCTCTTCATCCATCAGTGAAAAATGTTGGAAAGCAAGAAAATTAATGATTTCATTGTCAGAAATATGCATTAGCCAAAACACCAACAACAACATATTGTTTATAACTATCCAAGCTGGGTTTAAGTTTTACTGCAAACTTTCTTCAGTTTTAAACCAACTTTTTGTTTTTGAGTTATGCTGTCCACGACTGACAGAGAGAGAGAGAGAGAGAGAGAGAGAGACACACACAGACACACACACACAGACACACGCACACACACACACACACGGACCATTTTCTAAAAATGTTTTTGGATTAAGGGGGTCTCAAAACTTATTTCTGGTGAAATCTCAACGTTGAAGTTTTGGGTGGAATACAATACTTCCTCTACTTACCAGAAGAGAAAGTAAAAATGAGAAACAAATACATAAAGAAAAAGTATAATGTATTTTTCAGGGACATAACTTTCCCCTGTGTTAAGTCCGAATGCACAGTATTTCATACTGCGCTATTTCGGGCTTCTACTGTATGTTTATTTCTTCATTCCAGACCAGATAGTGGTAATGGGTGGTATAAATAAAAACTAGCTAGTGCTTGTGAGCTGAAGCTGGTAAGCAAGTTGAGAATAAGCAAAAGGTCGTGATTTGGTATAAATAAAAACTTCCCCTCTTCCGCCAGCTCTTGCTTTCAACACAAAGCTCTAGCTCTGTGACCTTCACTACGTGACGTAAACAAACACACCTTTTTCATGTCTGAAGGGGATTTAAATATTTGCTGCATTTAAATATCCATATACTTATTCATGTTAAACCTGATAGAGATACTGATTTTAAAGAACGAAAATGTAAGTAAAGATTTGGCAAATTAAATAGAAATTAAGATTCGCCTGGCATTCCACCGCTAACGTTCATACACTTTCTAAATTCCATCAGTGATTTCTTAATTTTATAGTATGTATCAACTGATATATGGAAGTAGATAATTTGTACTCGTGCGTTTGCACCGTTATACTGATATCCTTTACATCTATACATATAAACTATCAATAACTAATACCAAGAGTGAATCTGTGGGGACTAATTCCAAGATTATATGACTTTATCATAAATTAAAGCTATACCGGATGAAGAAGTTTCATTTCGTGGAGATTTAAATTTAGGGTTGGTTTTATATGAAAGTCTTCAGAGATAACACGGTTTTGATTTGCACAATATTCTACTCTATGTATCGCTTTGATTACATTATCGTCGGTAATGAGAGCGGATCACTATTACCTCATTCACATTTTGTTTAGCGTTATCGTACGCAGGCAAGATAACAACACCTTAGGATGTATACAGATTGTTAAAAGGTCCCCTTCGTGTTTCATTTCCCTCTGGAAGCAAATGCTGCGGAAGCAAGTCTACGTTTTCTCTTTAAATGTCACCGTAATTGTTTATATCTGCATCCAAGTCCCTACATATTGTGTAATTTTTTAGTTCAACCACTAAACGTATAGAAGAGGAATTATTGCATTCCGCCCAATAATTCGACATCGAAATTAAAGCAGAAATACAGCTTCTGAGCCTCTCTGATTAGAGAGAGAGAGAGAGAGAGAGAGAGAGAGAGAGAGAGAGAGAGAGAGAGAGAGAGAGAGAGAGAGAGAGAGAGAGAGAGAGAGAGAGAGAGAGAAGCCTAGGTGTGCATGCTTGTATGTGTGTAAGTGTGAACATCAAAACTCCAGCAATCACTTTTAAAAAACAATTTCGTATTGAAGTTCAGTAACCTCCAAGAGTGAAACTTTATAAAAAACCTTCCATCCATAACTAACTTTTACATGGATAAACATTCCTAATTATTAATTTTCTCAAAATGGCCACTGTACTCGTATTGTGGTTAAAATGACATATATTAAGATATTTACATGGCAATTGAAATGTAGGTATACCTTTAATTTCGGGGGAATAGCCTGTGAAGTCCTTTTCATTCTTAATCACATTTGTATAACTGATAAACTGTAGGAGATAGACGAAGTCTTACTACACAAAACATGTGTTTCTAATTAAAGCACACATTTTACGTCAATTTTTTTTCTTTTTTTTTTCTTTTTTTTCTTTTTTTTTGGGGGGGGGGGGCAGGGATAAATGAAACAGTAATTGGGATTGATCCGAACTTCCAACACATGGCAATTATCCTTTTATAAATTTAAACCCAGATTCCCATAATTTGATGCCTTGCGTCTATTACAAGTGATATACTGAAAGATTTCTTTTACTGGTGTTCTGTTGATCTGCTCTAGAAATGGGCAATTACAATTTATGGAACATCAAAATAGGCAATTCTAAGATTTTAAAAATATTATCTGAATTAAAGCTATACCTACTTTGTGAAAGAGTTAGGCTTATTTTATAGATATAATTCGACCTTGATTTGTACGAGCATTATGCTCTTCATACGTGCTGCATGTTTGTGTAAGCACGTTCGTATATGTTTTGATTCCATTATCAGGTTTCCGGTGATGAAAGTGGATCACTATGACATCACTCGCATTCTAACCAGGCTTGATCACAACACCTCAGAAAAATGTCCTTGTATCATTGGAGCTGATATAGCAGCAAATATCTCCAAGAGTAAAGTTTATTATATTTTACAACACGTATGTATTTCAGTCACCATGGTTGAAGAAAGCAGTGTATTTATGAGGCGCTTTGTTCATCTATTAAAGAAAAATCAAGACATTCTATTAAAAGCACAGTTGTCAGAAAGTAAGTGCAAACGTTTAGCAGTAGCTACAGTAAAGCAACAATTGGAGGAAGAGTTTAAAACATCCATCAGCGAGATGCAAATACTAAAAAAAAAGCAACTTAAAAACAAGAATGAAGTCCAAAAGTGATTTGAAACTAATTGGCAATAAGCTAGTTGTTTTAAAACAGTGGTAGCAGGAAATCCTGGCCATGGTACTAACTGATTGAGTAAGCTGAGGTACCTACATAGCTACCTCAGAAAAATCCAGCAAAAGCTCTGTCGGAGCGAGGAAAGCAGGTTTTTATTTATACCATTTCGCGAGCAATAGCTCCGCGGCCAAGGTCGGGAAGCTTCAGCTTGCAAGGAGACGGAGCAGAAGGTTTTTATTTATACAAAACCAACCTCTTGCTCCGAATTAGTGAGAAAAAGCTATTGCTTGCTTTTATTTATACCACCCAATGTGTTTGCCATTGTAGTTCTGCCTTATGTGCTTGATCACATTAGTGAAGTGGCACTATGAATTAAGTGAAGTCGCAGTGAAAGTTGAATTAAATGAAGCAAAGCAACAGTAAATACTGCTCTTAATGTGCACAATGATAACATACCTTCAAATCTGCCAGACGGATGTGGCAGTACCAGGTGACGAGATATAGCCATTGGACTCCCAACATCGGCTACGTCAATGAAGCCACATACCTCAATGGTATCAGAAATACTTCTCTTCACTGTCTCAAAGTCACTCGTTTTGCAATAAGGCTGCAACATTATTTAAATAATCTGTTAGCTTTATAACTTGTGATACGAGAATCCAAGAGTTCTGTCAAATAATACAAATTTTCTTAATGCCCTGTTCAGTAATATTTATAATAATCATTAGCAGTATATATCTTGTATTGTAAGAAAGCTTTCTGATTAGCTGCTTTTCTCTCACTGTACTGTATGTTATTGAATCAGTCAAGAGCTGTGTGGCAGGTAGCAATGGGCTCTTTACTTCAGGGTCGTAGTGGGTAGCAGATAAAGTTGGCAAATGCTAGCATATTTTCAATTAAAATTCGGCTTCTGCCAAAATCAGCTATATTATAACAAATTATCTCACTCTTAACAGACATGACTGCAACGAATTTTCGAAGCTATTTGGTTTAATATTGTCCTCTTTTATGATTATTTTGTACGCCAAACACAAAATGGCATCTCTCAATCATTACGCTTTCTCAGCTTTCTGGACTAATTTAAGTGTGTCTACAGAACTCACATTTGCTAGTGCTCGGATAGTAACAGGCAGAGCTGAGTTTGGGTAAGATATACTTAATGTGAGCTTTCCAGTCTAAATATTGATCTACTTGCAGGCCCAGAAATTTGATGTTGTCTATTTGTTCTAATAACATGTCATTAATTCCAATTACAATATTCGAGGGCTTTTGGTTAGCTGATGTTACAGATAATCAACACTTACCTGTGGTGCAGGTGATAGTATGATCTGGGAACCCAAGTTTCCACACTTGAGTAAACCCTGGAATGAGGCAAAGTTGGCTTCTGCTAGTTTTAGGAACATCGTCTGTACACTCTTCATAGAGAGGGGCCCTTCAGGCACAAGCACACTGCTTTCGCAACCAGCCAGATCTGCCAATTTGTCATACAATGGCAAGCTAAGGCGCAGTCTTGGATCGTCTGCAGAAGCAATGCACATGATGCTCAACTTGGCAGGGAAGGAAAAGGGCAGAGGAAATCCTGATGGGCCTTCATGCTTATTCAACATCTTCAGTGAGTTCTTGAGACACATAGGACCAATACCATGACTTCCATCTGTCACCAGCACAACCTAATTACATAAAGCAGTGTTAGTTTTTCAACTAAAATTATAATAATACACTATAACTTCAATACTGGTCTTCAAATACTGCATAAAACAATGATCATGTACCATAAATTGCTCATGTTGCAAAATATGACACATGCTTTCCAATTTCCTGAAATTGAAAACTGTTAACACTTTTCCCTGTTGAACAATGTGTAATAATTTTGGCACAATATGAAATTTATGTGTAAAATATTCAGTGCAGTAAATGTACAAAAGTTAAATTACAACAAATAGAATTAATTTTATAAAACTCCTTCAACACTTGTTGTACAGTAGAATTCCGATCACTTGACTCTCAGTAACTCAACATTCCATGTAACTTGACAACCTTTATTATTTTTATTTTTTATTGTTAAACTTAACTGCAATAATCAGGAGCTTGCTGCTATAATGTGGATTGTTAGCACAAACACTTGTTAGGAAGGTTTGAAAGTTTATTGCTTTACCCAGTACAGAGGTATTTTTAGATGTGACAAATTGTGCAGTGGTTTATCATCGAGTTCACTTTTATAAGACTTTAGGAATGTCAGGCCATCTTTCCGTCTTCCATGTATTAAATCAACATTGTGGACTGTGCGTGGTTAAGTGCAGTGCTCGTCTTATCTACTGCAAAGGGACATTAATTGTTTTGATTAAATAGTGCATATTTCTTGCCATATTTTCAAGTTTTTAAGAGCATATTTGCATGCATATTTCAGTATTTTTAGGGCATGAAATTCCGAGCCCTAATGATCATGATGAAGGATAGACACACAGATAAGCTCTGGTCTATCATAACACTGTATACCATTTACCAGAGGTCACTAGTGGTGCTGTACATTTTGTTACAGTCCAGTGAAGAGGGACCATGATCGTGATGAAGGATAGACACACAGATAAACTCTGGTCTATCATAACACTGTATACCATTTACCAGAGGTCACTAGTGGTGCTATACATTTTGTTACAGTCCAGTGAAGAGGGACCATGAAGGATAGACACACAGATAACCTCTGGTCTATCGTAACACTGTATACCATTTACCACAGGTCACTAGTGGTGCTGTACATTTTGTTACAGTCCAGTGAAGAGGGACCATGATCGTGATGAAGGATAGACACACAGATAAACTCTGGTCTATCATAACACTGTATACCATTTACCAGAGGTCACTAGTGGTGCTATACATTTTGTTACAGTCCAGTGAAGAGGGACCATGAAGGATAGACACACAGATAAGCTCTGGTCTATCATAACACTGTATACCATTTACTAGAGGTCACTAGTGGTGCTATACATTTTGTTACAGTCCAGTGAAGAGGGACCATGAAGGATAGACACACAGATAAGCTCTGGTCTATCATAACACTGTATACCATTTACTAGAGGTCACTAGTGGTGCTATACATTTTGTTACAGTCCAGTGAAGAGGGACCATGAAGGATAGACACACAGATAAGCTCTGGTCTATCATAACACTGTATACCATTTACTAGAGGTCACTAGTGGTGCTATACATTTTGTTACAGCCCAGTGAAGAGGGACCATGATCATGATGAAGGATAGACACACAGATAAGCTCTGGTCTATCATAACACTGTATACCATTTACTAGAGGTCACTAGTGGTGTTATACATTTTGTTACAGTCCAGTGAAGAGGGACCATGATCATGATGAAGGATAGACACACAGATAAGCTCTGGTCTATCATAACACTGTATACCATTTACTAGAGGCCACTAGTGGTGCTATACATTTTGTTGCAGTCCAGTGAAGAGGGACCATGATCATGATGAAGGATAGACACACAGATAAGCTCTGGTCTATCATAACACTGTATACCATTTACTAGAGGTCACTAGTGGTGCTATACATTTTGTTACAGTCCAGTGAAGAGGGACCATGATCATGATGAAGGATAGACACACAGATAAGCTCTGGTCTATCATAACACTGTATACCATTTACTAGAGGTCACTAGTGGTGCTATACATTTTGTTACAGTCCAATGAAGAGGGACCATGACCATGATGAAGGATAGACACACAGATAAGCTCTGGTCTATCATAACACTGTATACCATTTACTAGAGGTCACTAGTGGTGCTATACATTTTGTTAGAGTCCAGTGAAGAGGGACCATGATCATGATGAAGGATAGACACACAGATAAGCTCTGGTCTATCATAACACTGTATACCATTTACTAGAGGCCACTAGTGGTGCTATACATTTTGTTGCAGTCCAGTGAAGAGGGACCATGATCATGATGAAGGATAGACACACAGATAAGCTCTGGTCTATCATAACACTGTATACCATTTACTAGAGGTCACTAGTGGTGCTATACATTTTGTTACAGTCCAGTGAAGAGGGACCATGATCGTGATGAAGGATAGACACACAGATAAACTCTGGTCTATCATAACACTGTATACCATTTACCAGAGGTCACTAGTGGTGCTATACATTTTGTTACAGTCCAGTGAAGAGGGACCATGAAGGATAGACACACAGATAACCTCTGGTCTATCGTAACACTGTATACCATTTACCACAGGTCACTAGTGGTGCTGTACATTTTGTTACAGTCCAGTGAAGAGGGACCATGATCGTGATGAAGGATAGACACACAGATAAACTCTGGTCTATCATAACACTGTATACCATTTACCAGAGGTCACTAGTGGTGCTATACATTTTGTTACAGTCCAGTGAAGAGGGACCATGAAGGATAGACACACAGATAAGCTCTGGTCTATCATAACACTGTATACCATTTACTAGAGGTCACTAGTGGTGCTATACATTTTGTTACAGTCCAGTGAAGAGGGACCATGAAGGATAGACACACAGATAAGCTCTGGTCTATCATAACACTGTATACCATTTACTAGAGGTCACTAGTGGTGCTATACATTTTGTTACAGTCCAGTGAAGAGGGACCATGAAGGATAGACACACAGATAAGCTCTGGTCTATCATAACACTGTATACCATTTACTAGAGGTCACTAGTGGTGCTATACATTTTGTTACAGCCCAGTGAAGAGGGACCATGATCATGATGAAGGATAGACACACAGATAAGCTCTGGTCTATCATAACACTGTATACCATTTACTAGAGGTCACTAGTGGTGCTATACATTTTGTTACAGTCCAGTGAAGAGGGACCATGATCATGATGAAGGATAGACACACAGATAAGCTCTGGTCTATCATAACACTGTATACCATTTACTAGAGGTCACTAGTGGTGTTATACATTTTGTTACAGTCCAGTGAAGAGGGACCATGATCATGATGAAGGATAGACACACAGATAAGCTCTGGTCTATCATAACACTGTATACCATTTACTAGAGGC
This sequence comes from Tenodera sinensis, assembly GCA_030765045.1. NCBI lineage: Eukaryota > Metazoa > Arthropoda > Insecta > Mantodea > Mantidae > Tenodera > Tenodera sinensis. The sequence goes on from CM060974.1 coordinate 9,915,975, forward strand.
CACTAGTGGTGCTATACATTTTGTTGCAGTCCAGTGAAGAGGGACCATGATCATGATGAAGGATAGACACACAGATAAGCTCTGGTCTATCATAACACTGTATACCATTTACTAGAGGTCACTAGTGGTGCTATACATTTTGTTACAGTCCAGTGAAGAGGGACCATGATCATGATGAAGGATAGACACACAGATAAGCTCTGGTCTATCATAACACTGTATACCATTTACTAGAGGTCACTAGTGGTGCTATACATTTTGTTACAGTCCAGTGAAGAGGGACCATGACCATGATGAAGGATAGACACACAGATAAGCTCTGGTCTATCATAACACTGTATACCATTTACTAGAGGTCACTAGTGGTGCTATACATTTTGTTAGAGTCCAGTGAAGAGGGACCATGATCATGATGAAGGATAGACACACAGATAAGCTCTGGTCTATCATAACACTGTATACATTATAATGTAATATAATTTAATGCTTTTTTGTGTCCGTGGTGAAAATATTTAACACTTTGAATCTGTCAATGCCAAATACTTCTTTTGCCATAAAGTTGTAAACAGGCCTAAGTTCCCTACATTTCACAGGCAAACTGTAAAAGTCGGCAAGTATGTGTTATTTTAGTGTATAGTCTTCATTGCTGACTGCCAAATGTAATTATCTTCTTATTTCCAACTCTATGTATGATAATGTATGCAAAACCTTTTCAGTATGTAGATTTTAAACACGTGTTTGTTTATCTTCCTTTCATATAAGTTTGAAAACAGTGTTGTTGTAATTAATTTAATTTAAAAGGTGAGTTAATTAATAACACTGAACAACACTTACAACATATTTTTCCGGGACGCGTTTCGAAGGTTAACTTTCCTCCATTATCAACCAGACAATAACTGGGTTTCCATGGTGTTTCATGGTGCAGATGGTGATGCTCCTTCTGATGTTTCTTCTGGTAATGGTTCAATGAACTTACTGAAAATGTCCCTCTGAGGAATGTCGAAATTAAATACTCAGAAAACAAGAACTGTCCACGTGGGAGCAAATCTTTATTTTAAAAAATAGAAACCGAGTATTTAATTTCGACATTCCTCAGAGGGACATTTTCAGTAAGTTCATTGAACCATTACCAGAAGAAACATCAGAAGGAGCATCACCATCTGCACCATGAAACACCGTGGAAACCCAGTTATTGTCCGGTTGATAATGGAGGAAAGTTAACCTTCGAAACGCGTCCCCAAAAAATATGTTGTAAGTGTTGTTCAGTGTCATTAATTAACTCACCTTTTAAATTAAACGTGTTTGTTTTCTTATTGATCTTTCATTTCAACTGCATTACTCTGTGTTCAATGTTAATTTACACTGGGAAAATGGGAAACAAGTTACCTGACAAGGTGTTCCATTGCCCCACTCTCCTAGAACCAAATTATTCACACCATGTAATGCTGTCTCGACACATGTCTTATCATATTCTTCTAGATGCTGCAACTTGGACTTCAGTGTATCAAAATCTCTTGTAAAATGAGACACTATTTCATAGAGTGAAGAAAAAGCAATCTGTAAAAGTAAAGACAAGGAAGCCTTAAAGTAATGTATTATTGTAATACCACAAAAAGTGTTGACAGACTGTTTTATCTGTCACTCCTGGTTAGTTGGCACTTTTGCCAGTAGGAGCGCTTGTGCTTCATGTTCATGAAATTCAGAATTGAAAAGCTGCCAATATTTGAGTGAGTCATTCTGGCAGGTTGTCACAGTAGCTTAATGGTTAGAGCACCCACCTAGTAAGTGGAGGGTCTGTGGTTCAAATCCCAGTTGTGGCATTGAATTTTTAAGTTCCAGTTCTACCTCTCAAACTTTGCCCACACGCGGCTTGTGTGTTTAAAAACACCAACAGTAAGTTTGTTGGCATAAATAAATAATAATTACCATCTGAAGGTTATTTAATCCTGGGACATAAAGTAAGTCACCATTGGGGTAATTATCTCTGATGTGAGACTGCCTTTGTGGTTTACCAGGAGAAATACGAACTGGTTTGAGAATTTAATGTCATTCTGGCAGGTTGTCACAGTAGCTTAATGGTTAGAGCACCCACCTAGTAAGTGGAGGGTCTGTGGTTCAAATCCCAGCTGTGGCATTGAATTTTTAAGTTCCAGTTCTACCTTTCAAACCAAGAGTAACTTTGTTGGCATAAATAAATAATAATTACCATCCAAAGGTTACTTAAACCCGGGACATAAAGTACTTACAATTGTAAGTCGCCCTAGGAGTATTTATCTCTGATGTGAGATTCCCTTGTGGTCTAACCGGGAAAAGTTTGAATCAGCTGGGGAATTTAATGTTATACTAGCAAGTTGGTCATGGTAGCTTAGTGGTTAAAGCAGCCCCTCGATAAACGAAAGATCTGTGGTTCAAATACCGGCTATGGCATTGAATTTTTTAGTTTCTGATTCAACCTCTTATCCTTGTGTTTCCAGATGAGGATGTGTGTAATGTGCAGAAGAATCAGTTTGTAGGGAAACTGCAAACATCCCTTCATATAAGACATGGAAGCTTTATTTTCAAAAATATTAGACAATTACATCTGTTAAAACAAATCATTGGCAAGCCTAAAAATGACCAAACAGATAAATAAGTTTACTTTAAAAACAATGTTGGCCTAGAATTATTCTTTTGAATGATGAAGCTTTCAAGAAAAGAAAATACAGTTATCTAGTACAATTTATTTGATTTTTACTTTCTACTCCACCCAAAAATTTGATGTCAAGTTTTCACCGGAAAAATATGTTTTGAGACCCACTGAATTTCAAAAAAAGTATTTTTAGAAAAAGGTCTGTGTGTGTGTGTGTGTCTGTCTGTAGACAGCATAACTCAAAATTGAAGTTCGTGAAAAACCAAAGTTTAATGTCTTTTATGGATGCGACACGAAGATTTTGAAGAAAATAGCTTCACCCTAAACTATCCTTTATATGGCACATTTTCAAAAAAATGTTATCTTCTTGAAAATGGCCCAAGCTGGACCTGTAGTGCAGTTGGTAGAGCACCTGCCTGCTAAGCAAGGGGTCCCAGTTTCAATTCCCAGCAGGGGGGGTAGGAATTTTTTTCCCCAGCCGAGATTATTCCTCATCATTCCCTGAGTCTGGAAGTATAATGGCAGCGCTGTGGCTGAGTGGTTGGACCACTCGCCTACCACTTAGGCGGGACCCGCATGTGATATTCATGGTGGATGAAGTGGTGTCGGGGTGGGTTTCTCCAGGTTCTCTGGTTTCCCCCACCATTCATTCCACCAATTGCTCCATTATCACCCTTCCAATCATTTATTTTGCCTGCATTTCATATCATCCTCTTCCTCACTATCATACCTGGTGCTTGGCTGACCACCTGCTTCCAGGTCTTCACTCCGTCTGGTCCAGAGGTCCCTCTGCTCCCTGACAGGTGTCTGACCCTAGACACTGGCTTGTAAGTCCTAGGGAATGTAAGTCCTACATAAGGGGAGGGTAATCAGGGAAAGAAAGAAAGAAAGAAGAAAATGGCTCAGACAATTTTGATTAAAATGCCATATGTTTAAGATATTTGTATGATAAATGAAAAGTCTATTTTGAATTTTTTGCTTATAGCCTATGTAGTCCTGTTTACTCTGGACGACTTTTGAATAACTCGTAAACCGTAAGAGGTGGACAAAATCTTACTGTACCAAAAATGTAGATCTCACTAAAACAATATATGTCTAAATAAATTTTTTTTTAAAGTGAACCATTTCAGAAATATTCCTTGTTATTTCTGTCAGTTTCAGAAAACTTAAAACTTTTCTGATATGGAATATTGTTGTTCATATTTTTATATGTTAAGCGTGCAAAGAGAGCGGGATTATTTTCTGTGTGATAAAGGTACAATAGATTTCAGGGAATCTTCTCAAATTTAATTAGGAATTTTAACCATCTTTATACCAAAATTGGTACGACCATTTAAAAAAACAGCCAAAGTTAGCCCATTCTATGGTATTTAAATATTCAGTGAAGTTTCATGGTGTTGTGAAGAAGTGCTTTATAAAGTATACTCATTTTATAAAACCTAAAACCTTCTTCTTTACCTGATTGCTCTCCCTTTATGTAAGACTTACAGGCCAGTGCCTACGGTCAAACGCTTGTCGGGGAACACAGGAACCTATAGACCGGATAGACTGAAGACCTGGAAGCGGGTGGTCAGCCAAACATCAGATATGATAGTGAAGAAGAGGAAGATATGAAATGCAGGTGAGATGAATCATTGGAAAGGTGATTATGGAGCAACTGATGGAATTAGTGGTGGGGAAAACCGGAGAAAACCCGCCCAGATGCCACTTCGTCCACCACGAATACCACATGCAAATCCCTGGGATCGAACCCAGGCCACCTAGGTGTAGGTGAACGGTCTAACCACTCAGCCACCGTGCTGCCCCTAAAACCTTAAAAATTATAATGAGGTACTGTTAATAAGTTTTTGACTTTTAGGACTTGCATGTGCAAATCAACTGCAGCAAAATAAGCTGGAAGTTCAAGTAACATATCTGCTGTGGAAAATACTGAAGATTGTAAAACCTAAAACCATATAGCAATTGACAGATGACAACCTATGCGTTATGTCAATGCTTGTGAATTCTCAGGTGTATGTAAAACTATAACATTCCAGATCACGTAAGGAATAAGAACTGCAACTACAGCTTCCAAAACCCCTCCTTCGAACCATGTGCCATGTGCATTCCCTGTTAGCATTTGGTAATTATAATGAGGGATGCATGAAATATGTCAGATACTTTGAGTACAATTTTGAAATTGTGTGCTTGTTTTACAACTGCTTTGTGACTGGACAATACTCCATAACAACGCAATGGTATAAATGGTGGTAAACAGGCATAGGAATTTCCAAGCACTAAAGCCAAGACAAATGGAAATTAGAATTGAACTGTAACCAGACCTTACACTGTGACATAGATAATGGGCAAACTTCTGCAGACCAACCAACCACATCAAAAAAAAATTTTATCCCAAAATATCTATTAGGGACATATAAATATGTACCCAAAGTTCCAGCTTCCAAAAATGTCTCAAACCGCCAAAAAAAAATTCCCAAAGTTCCGCAAAAATCCTGAACATTTTAGGGATAATGCTCACAAAAAAAGACACTGAAATGCATTTTCTGTACACTTTGCCTCTTCTCTCGTCCTCTACACTCTCCTTGCTCCTCACCTTTCTCGATTTGATACCCGAACCTAAAAAACAAAGCTACAACTAACCAAAGCTAAGCTAACACGGCACTTCCAAACATTACCAGCCGTAACATAAACAATCTTCTACTACAGGTGACCAAAGTTGACAATAAATAACTTTCTCTGATGCAATACTGGGGAGCTTTTTGACTATAGGGAACACTTTAGAGTATCTTTTGCACCGTTTTAATGCCATTTTATTAAGTTTTTATGGGGTTGGCCTGCGGAAGTTTGGCCCAGGCAACAAACCACCCCCTTCCATCGTAAATGTGTACAGGCCAGTGACTCATGGTTACTGTTATGTATGTTCTATATATGGCTGGTTGTTTGAGTCTAGCTGATACGAAACCAACTGCTTAAGAATTCCTATACCTGGTCATAAATATAAGAGGTATTTAAGTTGAAGACTTTCAATTCTTATTCTTCTGTGAGTCAATTCTATGCTTTCCGGGTCCCATCCACTTAACCTCAATTGTCAGCCTCCCTCTGATCACGCTCCATTATTTCCACTCTATGTGACTGCCCCCATTTCCTTTCCAAGAGTGCCATACATTTGTCTTTAATTTAAACTAAATTAAAATGAGCTCCTTTCACGTGCGTACTTTCCTTTCCTTGTCCCATTCTTTTAAACTAAATTAATGACAATTTATCAAATGATGTTAGAAACACTGGTAGTAGAACCAATGTGATTGGAGGGGAGGTTAAAAATGACGCTTGAATGACGGGACCCAGAAAGACACAAGACCACTCTTCTGTGTGACAGTAACTGTGTTGTGAGCGGGTTCTATATCTCTGAGCCCGTTCGACAGCAATTCTTCAACTTGTTTTTAAGTTACATTCGTGTATAAAATGTAAATCTATGGAAGATGGAAGCACAAAAACTATTTATTTACCAATGCAACAAATTCAAGTTTGGAATGCACTGCTAAATAATCAAGAAGGGTCTTTAACCCATGGACTGCCAACTGATGTCGGGTGAACTGTTCGCCTGTTTCTGATACATTGACATGACTGGACATGGACAAAGATACATCAAGTGCTATCACGGTTGGCATGTTTCAATGGTCTTCAAACGTTACACAGCCAAAATCAGATAGCCACTAAACACACTCTTCCACATTAGTGATGCATGCGTTTTATTGCTGCCTTAATGGTAGTGGCTTTTTTCACACAGAATATCAACACGGTTTCTTAATTAATGCCCGCTAATGGTTTTTGTGCAAACATAAATAATCAAAACAAAAGATACATTTTCAGTGTTGCCAACAGTTATTGGTTATAGGACTCGATCAAAGCAAAGAGTATAGAGAAATTACACACTCTGTGTCTAATGAGCTGTTTCTTCTGATTGTTCACATCGTCTCACAATAATTGCTCTGACGGTCTGGGTGGCTGAGTTGGTTAGACGCTGGCCTATGATCCCAAGGTCGCGGGTTCAAGTGCGGCCCAGATCGCTGGTTTATAAGTGTGCTTAAAAACTAAAGCTCCATGTCAGTAGATTTACTCGCATTGAAAAGAACTGCGGGACAAATTCCGGTACACCGGCGACGCTGATATGATCCTGGCTATTGATGGCGTCGTTAAACAAAAAAATAATTAAAATAATTATTGCTCTTTCCACCTCTTTTTGGATCTATCAACACCTCTCTTCCCTTTTGGGTGATACTGAATTGTAATCTTAGGCGGTCTTGTTTCTTAAAATATCTACAGAAAAATCTACGATAATCATTGCTGCATAAGGTAAGAACAAAATGGCTGAGGATTTTTCTATGAATTATCTTATCAGAAGAGGAAGAAAGTAAAGAAGAGAAAAATATTGTTGTTGTTAGCAAATGCTGGATTTCTGACAATGAAGTCATTAATCCTCTTGCTCTCCAATATTTTTCACTGATGATATTGAACAGAGCAATAGCAGTAATAGTAACCGATTTTTAGAGAGCACCATATTTTTATGTTTTGGCGGTCACATCGCTCTCTCAGAACCCCCAGAATGTCTGGAGGACCACACCTATCGTTGGTTTACGGGTCTCACCGACCTGACCGGGAGAGTTATCAAAATAAATTCACCGACCATACCCTCTGATTACCAATCAGAGGACGTATTACATGCCATGACAGGTCAGCATGTTAGGGGTTAAGAGGTTATAGAGAAATTAGAGAAATGGAGAGGTTGGAAAAATAAAGACTCCCTAGCCCTCGGGAACCCTAATAGCATCGGGGTCTGAAGAGAACAATGAACTCAATGTAGGAGAGCAATTATGTGTAATGTAGGTACACCAACAGTCTGATTACAGTAGATCTTCTCAAAACTAGCCAAATCTGGAACAGAATAATAGAAGAAATACAGACTAAGATTAAGCAACTGCAGGAAAATGGTTGGACAATACACATAAAATGGGTAAACGAACTAGCAGATAAATTAGCAAAGAAAGCTGTGCAAGAAGACAACAGAAAGGTTCTAAAGTAAGAACAAATCAGAAACCAAAAACTTCACTTATCTTAGCAATGTTGCAAGTTATCCCTTCAAACACCGAGAGGTGTTACTTTGGCAAAGCACATCTTTCTTTACACGGACCATTTGCAGGAACAGATTCCAGCGCTCAAGTTGAAATATGTAAGTAGTAAGTCAGTGTGAGTAAGTTAGTGCGTTTCTGGTGTGCGAAAAAGTGCAGTTCTCAGACCCCGATTTTGGGTACCTAGTACCCTGGATAGATAATTTTAACTCCCCCCCCCCATCCTTTTCAGTTTCTACCAAACACCTGAAATTTTACAAATTCAAGCTTATCTACTATATTTAAACTAGCACATTATGCGACTAAATGCTAAGGTTTTTTAAAGATACAGGCTGTTTCCCCACCTTATTTAATAAATAGCTGTCGCAGGTCGTTATAACTACAAGAATATAAATAATCAAATAAAAAAGAAATTTCGCCTAACAAGTTTGAGTGATTTTTTACTTAAAATTTCCGCAGTCCAAATTTCCACGACTACAGAGACACTGTACACATGATCTATTTACCTGTGTGAGTAATCTTTCTCATTAAAGAAACCTGTACGCCTGAACACAAAAATTAATTATCTGATATTTAAAATGTAGTCTTTGGCGTTATATACAACAAAGACAATCACTCCAAATACTACAAAGATACTTAGAAGGAAAAGGGTGAAAAATCTCGACGTCTTAAACACAATTGAATATGACTGAAAATATCGAATGTAGTAGTGGTATATAACCCTTAAGTGGGAGAAGAGCTACGAAATGGAATGTTCATTTGCTGTATTAAGCCCCAGTAGAATGTGATATGAGATATTTCTATTTGACTTTGTATACACAACCAATACTGTCAATAAAATACATTCAACCATTGTATTTCCTTCCAACTCTGCTGACGTCACAGTCTGTTCGCCGTGGCTAACATTAGGCACGCTGGGACCACCAGCTTTACTTCCCTCCGAAGGAGGCCATGCTACGGATTCTTACGCCCGAAACAATCCATCTCCCTCCGCTGGGTTTGAACCCGCAACCTCGGGAACCAGAGGTTAGCATGCTATCTTTTGACTACGGAGGACGACATAGTGCATTGAGTAGAGGCTGCCTGCACTAATTGAAAGTTAATTGTAAACGAAAATTACTCATTGCATTCACAGAGAATACAAGTACACCACTGTTGTATTTATTGTCAAGTATTAACGGTACAAAGTAGGAGATCACAACACGTGGTACCTAGGTACGTTCACAAGAAAGGCAGTACACTTCGAATAGTTACTACATCTTCTTCCTGGGTGCTTGGAGCTCTAAAGCAAATAATCAAGCGATGCATGATATAACCAACTGTGCTCACAGCCATAATTCCCAAAATTAAGCATAGTTTTGCACGAGTGCAAATGTAGTAGCTTAAGCAGTACATTATAGCTGAACCGAAATTTTGCCAAGTTTGTGTATACATATTGGCGTCCATAGCAGAAAATTTTTGTCGCTGAAACACGTACGGAAGTATTTTATTCAATTGAACTATCCATATACTATCCAGTATGTTCAACACTATCACTATTGCAAGTATAGCTGTAATGTTTTTGCCAATTTCATTCAACTCCAAAAGACAAATAAATATGGCGAAGTTGACCATTACTAACAAAACAAATAGGATATCTCGATTAAATTTCGCAAACGTGCCTATAATAAATGCAGCCAGTAGTTTGGCCAAGCCAGCAGCTATTGCTGTAAGTCCAACCATTGTTATCCCATGATTACAAGCGATGAATGACTGGGTTAGATCGGCAATCATAAAGGCTCGAGTCATTCCAAAGCACAGTATTAACGGCAGCACCAGCATATGTTGATAGTCCTTGAAGAATGTAGCTATATTGGACAGATATTTACCGATGCTGTGCTTTTTATGTCTTCCTAGCAATCCTTCATCGTGGTATTTCATCAGCGATTTAATGAATACGAAAGCAATGAAGAAAGCAAGTACGGTACATGCCATGAAAATGTACATTATAGTGCTGATGCTATCCTCTGAGGGCCTTTTCAAGTTTGGAATTTGCTCTGTATATTCTGGACAGAATTTACAACCACAGGGATGCTTCTTAGGCATTTGATCCGCCGAGACTGGCTTCTCTTTTAGCAAGAGAACCACATACGGAATAGTTCCACTCCAAATTAAACTCAAGTTTGAAATAACGAAAAACAAAATAAAAAAATTGCCAGTTGTTACTTTTATTGGCACTTCAGAAAGTTGTGAATATATCCATGCTTCTGAAAAAATGTAGATATACACTGCTGCCTACAATAGCTCTGTACCCATTCCATATACAATGGCAGCAGGAATCACTGTAACGAACATTGGGTACAGCTGTGCAACCAGGTAAGGTACTACTGAGAGAAACGTGACAGTCATCGTAGGCTTGGGGCCAAGTCGACGAGGAACAAACGGAGAAAACAGTTTACAGCACAACATTGAGATGTGAAATGTTGCAAGTGAAAACACTCCAAGCCCTTCTCTGGCATTAATTGTGCTCTGGAATATCGAGGTACCCAGCGTCGCAGTATAATGAAGCATAAAAGAAATAGCTACGAGTATCACGTTGCATAAGATTTTCCTCTTTTCCTTTTTCCGTGATAGTACATACATAGCAGATGGGAGTCCATTTGGTGAGTGAGAAAACCCGTCCTCCGATTCGCTTTCATCTTCCTGCGCTGCTTGTTCTTCCTTTATTTCCCCTTTCTGCTCCTCTTCACCCTTTGCTGGGATTCTATCCATTAATGCTGCATGATTCGTAAATGAAACAACACTTACTACCAATTAAGAGGTTATCTATCTACGCTCAATTTTCAAGTACACCATGAAACGCAAAATAATGTCTGTCAACTGTTCAGAGCACTGCTTATTAGATATATAACCCAAGGCAACCAGAATAGAATATAACCGTTCAGCACAATGTGCAATAATTAGAATATTTTTCCCCTCAATATTCTAATAGAGAAATCAAAAATTATTCCAGAAATTCCTACTAAAGTTGTTGTTGTTGTTGTTTTCTAGTGCCTTGCATCTGGCAATGAAGCCATTAGCATTCGTGCTTTCCAATACTTTTGAACTGTAGTTCCTTCTGATCTTAATGCTTCACAGGTCTTCAAGTGGTCTTCGTTCATTTCTGCTGGATCGTTACACAGGACACATATTGGTGAGATTCCTACTAAAGTAGCAGTAGCAAAATTTAGACTCATTAAAAGACATGGTTTCCTTGCAAAACATATGAGCTAGAGATATATACGATTCCAAACAACAAACAAGCAACAAACATGAAGAAGTGGCTGAAGTATATAGTATAAAAACTTGTGAAGTATTATCTGCTGGATTCATAATGGAAAAATACTGAAGGGCGTTAATGGCTTCATTGCCAAGGCATGACATTCAATAACAAGATGTGCATTGATTAGTTACTTTGGTTTTTACTCTCCCATATCGAAGCAGAACTCCTAATTGGATTAGAATATTTATTCTTTTTAATAAAATTGCAGCCAAATAGTCACAAACAATTACGGGCCCTAGGAATAGGAAAGAAAACATATTGTGCATCCAACTTTTCCCTGTAGATGTTATTCAAGGATGTTCTATGAAACATCCGCTAGAGCTCTCTCTAGTCATAAGCTATGCAAAATATTGGTCAGTTAGAAACAAGTGAGTTTCCAATGCGCAATATCAACCTCCACTTTCTGTCGGTAAGCTAATCCATAATATGGATTCCTATTCTTGTTACCGGCTGATGTGAATAAACATGAATGCTGTTTTGTTTCCCGTTCTCGTTGCCGCTCTAGTTACTGTTACCGAATGGTTGTGAACCAATTTAAGGTACAGTATTCTGCTTCACTCAGATTTCAGCGGAAATACAAGTTTTAAGTCCTTGAAGCAAAAAGTCTTATATGTTGCACTCACATGACTTTCGCTATCCATGCTTGTTCAATTAGCCTTACAATACTTAGTTTTCTATTTCAGACGTGTCATTAAGTGTCTTCTAGGGGCCACCTCACCCTCTCAGTTGTGCACCTTCCTCCATAAACCAGCAGGCTACACGGTGCAGTTCAAACTAGTAAACAGTACTGGACGGACGTTCAGAATGATTACGGGCGCGTTCCATCAAGAATGGGAAGATTATTTTTGTATTTTTATAATGAAAAACCATTTTGTTTAATGTGTGATTATTCATTAGGTCGAGTATGTCATTTTAATATTAGACGCCTCTTAAGAAGAAAAGAATATCAATGAATATAGTAAGATCGTTGTCAGTATATTTACATATTTTCTTAAAACGTATAATTATTATTACGTATGATTTACTTTATATAACCATTTTCATCACGCAGTACTTAAATAATATTTTCAGGATGAAATAATCATACTACTCGTGCTATCACTTTTTTCAACTTCATAATTTTATTGTCAGACAGGAAATCTCGACAACAAGAAAGTTGAACTGAAATCCCAGTTCTCCAACAGACTCAATAAAAAGAAGCCTTTCAACAAACTGTTAGAACCAGTTACTGTATGTTAAAACTTAATCATGCGAGGAACAGATCCAGGTCTACCTTAACACACATGAATTCCGTTTATGTTCTACGGCTAAGCTGTTCGGCTTTGAAAGCTGATTTCAATAAACTGGTAATGAAAAACACGGCCGTCGATACAGAACTATACTCCATCCAGCCTTAGATCCGCACCTTGTATCTCTCCGCCTGAATGTACATATCAGCTGCGACTAACACAAACGCCACGTGGACTCATGTTTCGTGTTTATGGGGCAAGCAGAACGATATTTACTCGGGAGTTTTAGGAACAGCGCTGCTATCGCGTTATATTCAAGTAGTCTTTATCAGGTTTATTATACATCTTGAAAACTTACAGATAATCGTCAATATTTAAGGTACTATATTTTGTGGTGTGCTTTGGTTTCGGTGTATCGCGGTTAGCTGTCGACGGCTTGCGTTTACATCAAGTGCGGATGTAAGGGTGGAGCGATTATAAGTGATTTAAAATACCTACACAAAAGGGGCTCATTTTTAGTTTCTCTACTGGTAAGTAGAGGAAGTATTGTATTCCACCCAAAAATTCGATGTCGAGATTTCATCGGAAATATATATTTTGAGAAAAAGCATTTTTAGGAAAAGGTCTGTGTGTGTGTGCGCGCGCGCGCGTGTGTGTCAGTCTGTGGACAGCATAACTCAAAAACGAAAAGTCGCTTAAAAACCAAAGTTGGTATTTAAGTTTAATGTCTTTCAAGGATGCGACACGAAGATTTTGAAGAAAATAGCTCCACCCTAAACTACCCTTTACATGGAAAATTTCTCAAAACTTTTAATTCTCTTGAAAATGCCTCTAATGATTTTGGTTAAAATGCCATATGTGTGAGATATTTGTATGACAAATGAAATGTATATTTTGAATTTTCTGGCTATAGTCTAGCTATATGTAGTCCTGTTTACTCTAGATGACTTTTGAATAACTCGTAAACCTTAAGAAATAGAGAAAATCATAATATACAAAAAAAAAAAAAAAAAAAAAAATGTAGATCTCCCTAAAACACGTAGTTTAGGTCCAAATAATTTTTTTGTAGAGTGAACCATTTTGGAGATATTCCTTGTTATTTGTGTGAGTTTTGGAAAACAAACCTTCATCAAATGAAACATCGTAATTCATTTTTTGTATGTTAGCCGTGCAAAGAGTACCGAATTTGCAAGCTTTAAAAGGTTTGACTATCACTCAAAGCCTACTGTATTCCCATACTCCCCTTGTACCTACAAGGAAATAAGCAATACGATAATTTGTACAAATGTTTATCTCAACTAACATGAAGAAGATATAGGAATAAGAGTTTGTAAGAATGGTTCGTACAAGAGTAGAGAAAGTCATGTGAGTGCAACACATCTGATTTTTACTTTCTCTACTGGTAAGTAGGGGAAGTATTGTATTCCACCCAAAAATTCGATGTCCAGATTTCACCGGAAATACATGTTTTGAGGCCCGCTGAATAAAAAAAAAAGCATTTTTAGAAAAAGGTCCGTGTGTGTCTGTGTGTCAGTCTGTGGATAGCGTAACTCAAAAACGAAAAGTCGGTTAAAAACCAAAGTTGGTATTTAAGTTTAATGTCTTTCAAGGATGCGACTCGAACATTTTGAAGAAAATAGCCCCACCCTAAACTACCCTTTACATGGAAATTTTTTCCAAAATTTTGATTTTCTTGAAAATGGCTCTAACGATTTTGATCAAAATGTCATGTTTGAGATATTTTGATGAGAAATGAAATGTATATCTTGAAATTTCTGGCTATAGCCGTTGTAGTCGTATTTACTCTGGACGACTTTTGTATAACTGGTAAACCGTTAGAGATAGACCAAATTATACTATACAAAAAATGTAGATCTTGCTAAAATACACAATTTATGTCTGAATAAATTTTCTTGTAGGGTGAACCATTTCGGAGATATTTCTTGTTATGTGTGTGAGTTTCGGAAAACTTAGAACTTCGTGAAATGGATCATCGTTGTTCATGTTTTTATATGTTAAGTGTGCAAAGACAACAGAATCTCAAACATTTGACTATCGCTCAAAGCCTACTGTATTCTAATATTCCCCTTGTACCTACAAGGAAATAAGTAATAAGATAATTTGTACAAATGTTTATCTCAACTAACACGAAGAAGATATAGGAATAAGAGTTTGTAAGAATGGTTCGTACAAGGGTAGAGAAAGTCATGTGAGTGCAGCACATCAGATTTTTCTTTTAGTAATTTTACCTACATGCAGCCCTATGTAAATGAGGCCGTGATAGTATCTAATATCCTGCGGTGATATGCAACTAAGAAATTGTTGTGTCATGCACAGTGGGTCTTGTAGTCCCATAATAATGACCGCATAGCAATGCATGTTTCTATTCACGTAAGTGGGTGATAGCGGTACAGCAATCCGTCATCGGGTCAAGCAATGCTACGACTGTCAAATAGTTACTCCGAACTGTACCTCGCAGTAGGAGGATCGAGAAATAGACTAGCAGCTATTTTAATACCAGCATCTTGCTGCATCTCTGCACGATACATATTTGCAACCTTCTGCCACTCTAATAAATTTTATTCTGTGTTAGTGAGAGGCCCAGCATTCTTCAAAATTGCCCTTTCATTTCAATACTACACACAAAAATCTGATGTGCTGCACTCACATGACTTTCTCTACTCTTGTACTAACCATTCTTACAAACTCTTATTCCTATATCTTCTTCGTGTTAGTTGAGATAAACATTTGTACAAATTATCTTATTGCTTATTTCCTTGTAGGTACAAGGGGAATATTAGAATACAGTAGACTTTGAGCGATAGTCAAATGTTTTAAAGCTTTGAGATTCCGTTCTCTTTGCACGGTTAGCATATAAAAAATGAAAAACGATGTTCCATTTCCCGAAAGTTTTAAGTTTTCCGAAATTCACACACATAACAAGGAATATCTCCGAAATGGTTCACCCTACAAGAAAATTTATTGAGACATAAATTGTGTATTTTAGCAAGATCTACATTTTTTGTATAGTATGATTTGGTCTATCTCTAACGATTTACTAGTTATGCAAAAGTCGTCCAGAGTAAATACGACTACAGGGGCTATAGCCAGAAAATTCAAGAAATACATTTCATTTGTCATAAAAATATCTTAAATATATGACATTTTAATCAAAATCGTTAGAGCTATTTTTGAGAAAATTAAAATGTTCGAAAAATTTTCCATGTAAAGGTTAGCTTAGGCTGGAGGAATTTTCTTCAACAAAATCGTTGACATATTAATTTTGAATACCAACCGTGGTTTTTAACCGACTTTTCGTTTTTGAGTTATGCTGTCCACAGACACACAGACACACACAGACACACACACACACACACACACACACACACACACACACACACACACACACACACACACACACATAAGCGCGCGCGCGGTCCTTTTTCCAAAAATGCTTTTTTCCACCCAAAAATTCGATGTTGAGATTTCACAGGACATTTTTTGAGGCCCCCTGAATCCCACAAAAAAGCATCTTTAGAGAAAGGTCCGTGTGTGTGTGTGTCTGTGAACAGCATAACTCAAAAACGAAAAGTCGGTTAAAAACCAATGTTGGTGTTTAAGTTTAATGTCTTTCAAGGATGCTACTCGAATATTTTGAAGAAAATTGCCCCACTCTAAACTACCCTTTACATGGAAGCTTTTTCGGAACTTTTGATTTTCTTGAAAATGGCTCTAACAATTTTGATTAAAATACCATATGTTTAAGATATTTGTGTGACAAATGAAATGTATATTTTGAATTTTCTGGCTATAGCCTATGTAGCCCTGTTTACTCTGGATAACTTTTGAATAACTCGTAAACCGTAAGAGATAGATAAAAGCTTACTGTACAAAAATGTAGATTTCGCTAAAACACAATTTATGCCTATTTTTTTTTTTTTTTTTAAAGTAGAGTGAAGCATTTCGAATATATTCGTTTTTATTTGGGTGAGTTTTGGAGAACTTATACTTCTGTCAAATGGAACATCGTTATTCATTTTTGACATGTTAAGAGTGCAAAGACAACAGAATCTCAAACATTTGACTATCGCACAAAGCCTACTGTATTCTAATATTCCCCTTGTACCTACAAGGAAATAAGCAATAAGATAATTTGCACAAATGTTTATCTCAACTAACACGAAGAAGATACAGGAATAAGAGTTTGTAAGAATGGTTAGCACAAGAGTAGAGAAAGTCATGTGAGTGCAACACATCAGATTTTTTTTTTGGTTCAGGGAGCATCAAAGCATTTCCGGTGAAATTTCGATATCGAATTTTTGGGTGGAATACAGTACCTCCTCTGTTTATTATACGCAGTAGAGAAGGTAGTTAATGGATGGAATACATGGCGCTATGCCGACATGAATGAGAAGAGTCGCTCTTGCACGGGGACGCTGTTGGGAGAATAACTGTTTTCTTGGGAGACAGTTAAAAGAGGCAGGTTACTTGACTGTACGTTTACTAGTGTGTGTAGCGGAGTGCAGCAAGCAGCAGGTAAACTTTACAGGTAAACAGGACTTATTATTGCGTAATTATTGGTGCATGCATTGTTTCTTTATCTAGTACCAGTTGCATTTCCTTCACCTCGTGCTTGATCAAATCATTGTTCAATGATGTACAATATTTTTATGGTTAGTCCTCCATTACACCCCTTACAAATGAACCTTAATACACTCGGGGCTATTTCTAATAACGGTTTACTGATTCCTTATGTTAGCAATTTTCTCTCTTTATACAATTATTTAAGCTTATTCTGCTAAATAAATTTAATTACAACACTAGTGCAAAGAAAATAAAGCAAAACTTTATTACATGAGGGTTACTAAAATGTTTCTAAGTTGGTACCGCATGCATATCGTAGTGTCATAAGCAAATTCGATTGTCTTATGTTTTGCGGCGTCTTTGTTTCCTTAGCTACCAAATCGATAACATCTGCAGAGGAAACACTTACAACAATTCACCAAAACCAACTGTGGCATCCACCCCCTGATAGGTTAGAATGGTCCGCCACGGGGATCGGACCCGCAACCTCCCGAATGCGAGCCACAGTCGTTACCGCGTGAGCCATCCCGCTCGGTTTTGTTATGTAACACTTTTCATGAAACACAATAATAAGAAGAGATATTTCAATTTTATGATTTCGCGAGTCGCAATGGATGCTTCCTGTTTTGGGGGACATTAACATGACTTTCTCTACTCTTGTACTAACCATTCTTACAAACTCTTATTCCTATATCTCCATGTTAGTTAAGATAAACATTCGTACAAATTATCTTATTGCTTATTTCCTTGTAGGTACAAGGGGAATATTAGAATACAGAAGGCTTTGTGCGACAGTCAAATCTTTTTAAGCTTTGAGATTCCGTTCTCTTTGCACGATTAATATATAAAAAATGAACAACGTTGTTGCATTTCGCTAAAGTTCTAAGTTTTCCGAAACACACACATAACAAGGAATATCTCCGAAATGGTTCACCCTATAAGAAAATTTAATGAGACATAAATTGTGTATTTTAGCAAGATCTACATTTTTTGTGCAGTAAGATTTTGTCTATCTCTAACGGTTTACCAGTTATGCAAAAGTCGTCCAGAGTAAATACGACTACAGGGGATATAGCCAGAAAATTCAAGATATACATTTCATTTGCCATAAAAATATCTCAAACATATGACATTTTAATCAAAATCGTTAGAGCCATTTTCGAGAAAATCAAAATTTTACGAAAAATTTTCCATATAAAGGGTAGTTTAGGGTGGGGCTATTTTCTTCAAAATCTTCGTGTCACATCCTTGAATGACAATTAAACTTAAATACCAACTTTGGTTTTTAACCGACTTTTCTTTTTTGAGTTATGCTGTCCACAGATCACAGACACACACACGGACCTTTTTCTAAAAATGCTTTTTTTGGATTTAGGAGGTCTCAAAACATATACTTCCGGTGAAATCTGGACATCGAATTTTTGGGTGGAATACAATACTTCCCTACTTACCAGTAAAGAAAGTAAAAATGAAAAGTCGGTCAAAAACCAAAGTTGGTATTTAAGTTTAATATCTTTCAGGGATGCGACATGAAGATTTTGAAGAAAATTCCTACGCCCTAAACTACCCTTTACATGGAAAATGTTTTGAAAATGGCGATTTTGATTAAAATGCCGTATGTTTAAGACATTTTTATGGCAAACAAAATGTACATTTTGAATTTTCTGGCTATAGCTTATATAGTCCTGTTTACTCTTGATGACTTTTGTATAACTGATAAACCGTAAGAAATAAACCAAATCTTACTGTACAAAAAATGTAGATCTTGCTAAAACACACAATTTATGTCCAATACTTCTTTTTGTAGAGTGAAACATTTCGGAGGTATTCCTTGTTACTTGTGTGAGTTTTGGAAAACTTAAACTTTCGTCAAATGGAAAACCATGATTCATTTTTTATATGTTAGCCGCGCAAAGAGAACGGAATCTCAAAGCTTTAAAAGATTTGACTAATGCTCAAAGTCTTCTGTATTCTCATATTCCCCTTGTACCTACAAGGAAATAGGCAATTAAAATAATTTCTACAAATGTGCAACACACCCGTTTTACTTTTTATTGGGGAGACCTCAAAAAGCGAGATATGGGAATTTGGTGGTAACCTTGACTGCATACATTTTTGCAAGAAAATGAGCTTTGTCATGAACCACTCAGTTCACAGCGAGCTGCTATCGTTTATGATTTTACAATATTTTTAAAAGGGTTTCGTAATTTGTGTACGTAGGGTAACATCCAGTTCTTTTAAATAGTGCATATTTTAAAAATGTTGATTGTACTTTTTCTATTAAATCGACTATTTTGTAGTGTTAGTATTCCAAGAAGCTAACTTCTACTGTTCTCGTAACACGCTCCACGCTCGTCATTTATTTTCTTAGCGAAAGCGGTATAACAAAACACAACAAAGCCACTTTTATTATTTGTATATCTCGCAATATATTCTTTTCAAAAGCGTTCATAATCTCAAAACCTACTTAAAATGTGCAAACAAATATTTTTTCAGGTTTACTGATATAAACCAAGTGACCAACTTTATGTTGAATTATGTTAAACCTTGCGTATCCAAATCGATCTCGGTACGGATTGAATTCAACATGGAAACGCGTGCCGTATTCAGAAAAGGATTGGATTCAAATCGATTTCAATTCCTCATGGAAACATAGTGACTGTAGATACTCTTTTGGTTGCTCCATAGACATTAGAAATACTGAAGTTGTGGTAGAGCTAGAAAAGTATTGCTGAGTTTCTTGTAGGTACAAGGGGAATATGCGAATACAGGAGGCTTTAAGCGATAGTCAAATGTTTTAAAACTGGTAGCTATATGAGGACTGAAACTCCGTTCTCTTGCACAGCCAAAAGAGGAAAAAATGATTAACGATCTTTCATCTGAGAAAAGTTTAAGTATTGCAAAACTCACACAAATGCAAGGAATATCTCTGAAATGGTTCACTGAAAAAAAAATGCATTTGGACATAAATTGTGACTTTTAACGAGATTTGGACTATCTCTTACAATTTACCGGTTACGCACATGTCATCAAGAGTAAGTAGGGCTACATGTGTTGTAGCCAGAAAAATTCAAAATATACATATCATTTCTCATAAAAGTTTCCATTCCCATTTTTGAAAAATATAACTGTTTAAAAATGTTCCATATAAAGGTTAGTTTAGGATGGGGGAATTTGCTTGCAAATGTTCGTGTCTCATCTTTGAAAGATATTAAACTTAAACACCATCACACACATACACGCACGCTGACCTTTTTCTAAACTGCTTTTTTTAGATTCGGGGTCTCAAAACACATTTCCGGCATTGTGTAAATGACAAAACACCCCAAAGTCTTCCTTGATGATTTTGGTTTTGAGAACATATTTCATTTTTGTTTTGAAAGCAGTTTAGGTCGTGAGGCAAGACAAGAACAATTCCCCTAGCTGCGCAGTGGCATCGTTACTTGAAAGACTGATGGTGGGGGAAGTTCCACAATCATGTATGCGCAGAAGTCATAAGGTTTCCGTCCACGAAGGAGTGAAGTTTGTTAGCATAGATTTAGTGCATATTGCTAATGACATTATGTATAAAAATTAGCATTTTAACGAACAAAGTGATTTGACTATAACTATGCCTATGTGCCAACAATTACATTTATGTGAGCTGCAAGCACTGCAATTGTTTCAGCCGGACGCTGCTATGGTAAGGTTTATTTATTGGCGGCAAATTCGCCCACCTCCCCCTCCCCTCTTAGCCGTTGCACAGAGAGAGGAAAGAGAAACAGATTTGCTCATGTCTCCCCTCAGGACCTTTACAAACACAGTAGATGTGCAGTGCACTTACTCTTCTCTGATTTTCACTAAAATGTTACAGATAACCAGGAATGTGTGGCTGAGGACAGGATGATACCAACACGAAGCAAATTCCTGTGTACATGTCTCGTTATCATTTTCTTTCTGGTAAGTAAGGTTTAGAGATGATAGAATGCTTCCCCGTGTGTTGCAGCCAGGGTCTTGATCATGACTGTTACCCGGCCATTCCCTATCCCATGCCGACTCAAATACCACACTAACGGGTGTGCTTTGCGGAACCCCAATACCTCTCTTCAAATCTTCTCCTCACTTCTTTTCCTACACCCACATGAAATAATATTCCTCCCCTTTTCCACCTGGCGAAATAAGCCACTCTTGTTCTCCAAATCTTCTCTCTTCCCTTTTCCAAATAAATAGATACGTAGGTAGACAGATAAATAAACACACAGACAAATAGATATAGATAAATAAATAAACCCCCAGCGCTACAGCCCATGAAGGGCCAAGGCTTGCCGCCCAGCCGCTGCGTCCCCCACCTCTACCCACTACAGTCGTCATTGGTGGGGTGCAGTATTAGAGGGTGGGACGTGGTCAGCGACCCGAGCCCTTCTAGACCTGGGGCCGCTACTTCTCCAAGTAGCTCCTCAATTGGTCCCCCCGGGACCTAACGAGGCTGAGTGCACCCCGTGCCAGACCTCCCAGAGGGAATAAAATCCCCATGCTGGTACCGGGGATCGAACCCGGGTCCTCCGCGCCAGAGGCAAGCGCGCTACCAACTACGCTACGGAGGCGGTCAGATAAATAAGTAAATACATAAAAAATCTGGATTAAAATAGCTTACAATCACACAATATTTGTATTTCCGGGATAGCGAAAACCTCCTGACTTTCTCTGCTCTTGTACAAACTATTCTTACCAATGCATATTTCTCTTTCTACTTCATGTTAATCGAGGCATTTACAACCTACTGATACCGAGTTTCAAACCTGCCCCAGACCAGTGGTTTTAAGTGTGCTTAAAAATGACACGCCCAAGTCAGTAAATTTACATGTAAAAGAAATCCTGCGGGGCACAATTTTGGCACACTGATGGCAGAGGTATGATCCTGTCAATTGACAGCCTCATTAACAAACAAAATAATTTTTAAAAGAAATAGATTTGCAGAAATTATCTTCATTGCAAATTTTCTTGCAGGTGTAAAGGGAATATGGGAATATAATAGAGTTTAAGCGAGTCAAATGTTTTAAAGCTGGTCACTATATGATGGCTTTGAAATTCCACTCTTTGCATGACCAAGAGATAAAAAACGAATAGTGTATTCCTATTTCAGAAAAGTATAACTATTGCAAAATTCAAACAAATAACAAGAAATATCTCAGAAATGGTTCATTCCACAAAAATTTGGGCTCTTCTTTAGATTAGGTTACTTGCCACTTGCCGGCCAGATTCTAAGTCTGAAATTACTTACTGCGCATGCACCGACAGTGGTTTTGCATCACCTAAACTAAAGAATATCCAAATGAACTAATAAGAAACCCCTAAAAAGGGAATCATATATTCCTTTTTATATGTTTACATATACGAGTATTCAGAACGTACCTTTTGAAATTGTAAATAAATACCTGTAATGTCACAGAAGTTTGCTTTATGTTTCAATCATACTGGCGTTTGATATTGTAATGCTTTGTATTTACTAATTGAAATCTGCATATTAAACAGCATACTTCCCTGTTTTTGTAACTTACAAAAATTCTCTCTGCTACTCTTCACGAAATAGATGTCCCAACGAAGCCATACTCGTCGCTGAATGAAGCAAAGGTAAAGCTGAACAGCAGTGAAGGGGAGGAATGCTGGTGGAGTAAGGCAAGAATGCATTTCACTGGAGTGGCTCTTTTGAGTCGATTTTGTCCATGCTTGTCTCAAACATGTAGCATTCTTATCAAAATTGTCAATTTTTGAGAAAATCAAAATGTTCCATGTAAGAGTAGTCTGGGACAGAAGTTTCTTAAAAAGCGTCTGTTGTAGCCTTAGAAAATGCTATACTTAAATCCCAATTTTGGTGTTCAACAGTCTTTTCATTCTTTACTAGGATTTTAACTCATGACGTAAAACGACTATGTGAGAACCAAAACCATGTCATATGTAGCATTCACATTGCAGTAAAACCTCATTTATCCGGATCGGATTTGCATTTTTTAAAATTTAATGTTCACATTAAATAATTGTGCGATTCGATATAATCTGAAGTTAATACAATTGTTATATAAAATGTTGTTAATTGTAAAATTAGAATTAAATAAATTTATGTTATTGTAGAATTAATTGATTAAATTCTTATAAATTAACTATGATAGGAAGAACGTAACTTTAAGTGTGTAGTCAAATATTCACCTTTTAGTTTGATTCAATGCATAAATTGTGCAATAAATTATTGTAATACGTACTGTACTGTACTGTAAAATGCTACCTATTGAGTTTAACAAGGATTAGTAGTATGTCACACAGTGCCTACATGGTATATCTCACCAGCTATAAATAGCATCGGAAGAAAGCATTGACCTTGACCACTACACCTCCCTCAGTCTCCTACTGTTTTCAAATGGCATGTGTCATTCAATTTATTGCGCATGTTTCAACTGGGTTGTTTTTGTGTGTTTTATCAAAGTGTTTGGGAGTGCAATTCAGTGTAAAATGACATCGAAACAAAAGAAGCTCATGGTTTCAGTGGTTAAAAAGTTGGATCCTACTAATGGAACTGATAAGGGAAACACATTGAAGAAAATAGCTGCTGAATTGGGAGTTGCTGACAAACATTATGGCGTACTTGGACACCACTCCAGCTCCATTTGGGTGACCGTACTTTGTTCAAATGCCACACATGTTTAAAACACAAGACTGTGAATAATTTCTTTGTTAAGAAATGATGTAATTTTATGTGATTAAGATTTTATATTTTTTACTGTTATATACGGCAAGTCTGCTTATTTAAGGATTTTTTTGCTTATTACCTATATATCCTGGATTCTCCAGATTTTCTGGATTGCCCTTGGTCCCAGTTAGACCAGATAAACAAGGTTTTACTATACTTTCTAATTTTTCTATTTGCTTCACGTTACTTGAGATAAATCTTTGTACAAAGTTTCATTAGGCATTATTGTATGTTCCATACAACTGAATAGTGACAACACTTTGAATATGTTGTTGTTGTTGTTGTTTTCTAGTGCCTTGCATCTGGCAATGAAGCCATTAGCATTCGTGCTTTCCAATACTTTTGAACTGTAGTTTCTTCTGATCTTAATGCTTCACAGGTCTTCAAGTGTTCTTCATTCATTTCTGCTGGATCGTTACACAGGACACATATCGGTGAGGCCACACTTTGAATATTGAATTGTGCAAACCAATAATAACGGATATTACGGAAATGGCTGATACTAAAAAAAAACGGACTATGTCCCACTATATCCACTCATGTCTTCTGTGGTGAGCATAGGTGGGGGATGCAGCGTTGGGATGGTAAGCCTTGGTCCAGAAAGGACTACTGTGCCGCAGGGTTATTTTTTTTTATTATGTGAGTATTCACAATTAATGGAAACTTTTCCAGGACCCTGAGAAAATAAAGAGACTTGGCCCAGTTTTAACTTTGTTGTTGGTATTCCCGGGCATGGCATATTAGATCCATATTGTGCCTATTAGATTCTTCACTAAACAAATTATTTAAGGTGGCCATAACACAATACAGCTGCTAGAACTATCTCTAATTGCAAAATGGGTAAGTGAAATTGGAAGAAATTCTAGCACATGTGCGTCCTGATCTCAGGTACGTGTAGATTCATTCAATTCAATTTTATTCATCCGATTTAACATATACATGTTGTGGATTCTTCCAGTATTTTAAAAGTTAAACAATAATTACTTAAAAATTATACTATAGATGTAGACTAAACATATATTGTTAATAAATAAAAGTGAATACTTTATTAATGCAAATACTCATCAGTTGAGTAATAACACTTTTCAATTAAAAATTCCTTGAGATGTTTTTTGAAACGGTGAATGGAATTTATATTTTTTTTATTTCAATAGGTAATTTGTTGTAAAATTTAATGCCTCTATAGTAAAAACTATTCTCAAACAATTTTTTGTTATGTGGGGTTATATACAATTTTGCTTTATCTCTTGTGTTAGGACAGTGAATTTCAGAATTTGTGGTAAAATCTTTGATGTGTGTTTGCATTAGAACAATTGTTTCATATAAGTATGTACAGGGTAATGGCAAAATGTTTAATTCTTTAAAGAATGGTTTGCAACTGACAATAGAAGATAAACATAATAATTCTAATGACTCTTTTTTGTAATCTGAATATTATAATAGCTTCGCTACTATTTCCCCACAAGGATATTCCGTATGAAATTTGGAGAAATACATGACCCTATGTGTATTTTTACTCACAGTGTTTCAAAATGTTAATTTGGGAGCAAATTTGACCCAGTTTTTAATTAATTCATTAATATGAGGTTTCCAACTGAGAGTTTCATCAATACATATTCCTAAAAATTTTGACTTTTGTTTTGTTGTTTGTGTGATGAAATCCTGCAGCTAAACACTTCTCCTTATTTAGACGTAGACTATTTTCTTTAAACCAAGTAGCTGTGTGATTCTTCTAGCAACAGCACCATCGATAGCTTGTTTACATTAATTCAAAATCGGCTGTTGCCTAAAAAACAAGTATTATTTTTCACAGCACTACAGTCATTTGCATCTTATTATTGTAAATTTATAAACTACACAACATTCTAATCCTTTCACAAAAGCAGATAATATCAAAGATGACATATGTACATGGTCAAGATGACTGAGAATTCATGTAAACTAAATAAAAAATCGGATGTGTTGCATTCACATTACTCACATTCTCTACTCCCGTATTAACCATTCTTACAAACTCTTATTCCTATATCTTCTTCGTGTTAGTTAAAATAAACATTTGTACAAATTATCTTATTGTTTATTTCCTTATAGGTACAAGGGGAATATGAGAATGCAGTAGGCTTTGAGTGCTAGTCAAATGTTTTAAAACTTTGAGATTCAGTTCTCTTTGCATGGTTAACATATAAAAAATGAATAACGATGTTGCATTTGATACAAATACTATCTCTGAAGTGGTTCACACATTAGACTTAAATAGCAACTTTGGTTTTTAACCGTGAGTTTTGTCCACAGACTGACACACACAGATGGATCTTTTTCCAAAACTGCTTTTTCTAGTTTTAAGGGGCCTCAAAACATAGATTGGTGAAATCTTGATATTGAATTTTTGAATGGAGTACAATACTTTCTGTACTTTACTATACGTAGTAGAGAAAATAAAAAACAATATATGTAGTGGTCTATAAATAGACCGCTGGGTGTTAATGGGTTAAATCAATTTGAGTCCATACATGCAAATATACTGACACATTGAAACTAAAAACTAGTTGTAACTGTTTCTCTAATTTCCTTATTTTCTTTTAACAGGGCATCATAGAAGCAAGGAAAAGAAAGTACAGCAAAAGAAAGGACCTACAGTCACGTGAGACGAGCCTATTTGATTTTGTGAGGTTATTAGTTTTGAGACTTGTGTATGGATTTGCTTCGGCGATGGGCTTTGGGGAGAGCATATCCCAGTTCCTAGGTGGCATATTCGTTCCTCCTGGGGTGGAAGATGACTATAGTGATTTTGATTACTAAATGCAATGTTACCAACTACCGTGTTATGAGCTAATGGACCAAAGGAAGAAAGCAAATTACAGCAAATATCTTCTTCACTACCAAAGAGGTTGCATCAAGCAAACAAGTGTTCATTGAATCTAAGCTGCAATGTGTCTTGTGTGAGTGTGCTCCAAAAACTATGAACATTACTTATTTAGAGCCAGTTGTATATTACATATTTATTATTCCTTAGCAATAAGATAACTGGTATACACACATTACTACAGCATATCGAATCATTTGAAGTTGTTTCAGAACATACTGTTTTATTTTATACATGTTACAAATGTATAAAAAAATTTAATATGCTGTGTATATAAAAAGTTTATTTTCACAACAAATAATTTTGTATTTAACTTTTGTCTTGAGAGCTTATTCATACCACACATTTTCTGATTACCTTGAGATCCAAGATTCATTTTCCCAACTTCACAGTATATTACTATGAGGGGCATCTCAAAAGTAAGTTGCACTATTTTTTTTTAAATCTGCATGGTAGGCGTGAAAAGCCTGAAAGTCCCAGGGAATATAGGTCTGGGTGTAGTAGCAGCACTGTAAACTTTCTAGACACCTCCTACGTTTACTGCTTGGACATTAAAACGGTAGTGACAATGGAGACTCCACTTGCCTATACCACCAATTGCGAAGTTTGCGCAGTAATTCATTTTTTGACGCGAAAAAATAAATGTGCGACTGAAATTCATTCATTGCTAATGGCTTCATTGCCAGATGCAAGGCACTAGAAAACAACAAATTCATTGCCAGTTGTTCAGTTTTGATGGAAAAGATGTGCCTGGTGTCAATTGTTCATTGAAAGGAGAACATTAAACGATGAGCAACCCTGTTCCAGAGTAAACAGGACTACATAGGCTACAGCCAGAAAATTCAAAATGTACATTTCACTTGTCATAAAAATATCTTAAACATATGTCAGTTTAATCAAAATTGTTAGAGCCATTTTTCAAGAAAATAAAAATTTTCGAAAAATTTTCCATGTAAAGAGTAGTTTAAGGTGGAGCAATTTTCTTCAAAATCTTCGTGTTGCATCCTTGAAAGACATTAAACTTAAATACCAACTTTGGTTTTTAACTGACTTTTTGTTTCTGAGTTATGCTGTCCAGACTGACAGACACACACACGGACCTTTTTTGGGACTCAGGGGGCCTCAAAACATATTTCCACTGACATTTTGACATCAAATTTTTGGGGGGAATACAATACTTCTCCATCTTTATTATACGTAGTAGAGAGAGTAAAAATAGTCTACTTGTTTCAACTCTGTCTGTAATACAGGAGCGCTTTTCATTTGACTCACCCGCGTAACTGATACAGAGACAGTAAAAGCTATGGCCAGCAGCTTCTGGCCAACAGTCACGTTTCCCAAGTTTCTCTATCCGCATTATGAACATTCTGTGCTGTGTCAACTAGGAGCATTAGGCACTGTACTGTAACAACCTTTTTTCTTGCGGACAAGATCTCCCCATAAAACATGTATTCCACAAGCAGGACAATCTCCCTCGATGGGAATGATTGCGCCATCAGTAACAAATATCTTTGCCAAACATATAACATGCACCATCAACAAACAACTGGGTGAAAGGCACATCATTTTCTCTGAATGTTTCACTATTTTGTTACAGATAGAACAAATGTTCAATGCTTCATCCTCGTCCATAGTGCTGACAGATGGAGATGATTTCTGTGGAGAGGCTAGTTTCTTCGGCACCACAGGTCCATAAGCCACTGGCATGTGTAATGGAGGAAGGCGATCAGCCTGCAACAAAATTTTGCAAAATAAACTGAAAAGCCTATCAGCAGAAATTATACCACCTAAAGAAAAATCTGATGTGCTGCACTCAAATAGCTTTCTCTACCATTTATTTATGCCAACAAACTTATTGTTGGTGTTTTTATCCACACAAGCCGTGTGTGGGCAAAGTTTGAAAGGTAGATCTGGAACTTAAAAATTCAATGCCACAACTGGGATTTGAACCACAGACCTTCCGCTTACCGGGCGGCTGCTCTACCACTCATGGGCGTCGCGAAGGGGGGGCAAGGGGGCGCCGCGGCCCCTCCCTGGAAGTTGGTCAACTTAATGTGCAATCAATTACTATTAAACTACTACTTTAAAAGATCAATTTTTATTTAACACAAATTAATCTGGTTATATGGAACAAGTATTATAAATTTTGACAATAAAATAGTGAATTAATATTATCTGATTGCAAATTTCAAACATGTGGCCCCCCCTGGAAAAATGTTTGCCGACGTTCATGCTACCACTGAGCTATTGTGACAAACTGCCAGAATGGCATTAAATTCTCAAACCAGTTCGTATTTCTCCTGGTAAACCACAAAGGGAGTCTCACATCAGAGACAAATTACCCCAATGGTGACTTACTATTGTAAATACTTCCCAGGTATATGGCTTTTTTTTTTGTACAGCAAGATTTGGTCTATCTCTTAGTTTACCAGTTATGCAAAAGTCATCCAGAGTAAATAGGACTTCATGGACTATAGCCAGAAAATTCAAGATATACATTTCATTTGTCACACAAATATCTTAAACATATGGCATTTTAATCAAAATCAAAATCAAAATTTTTCACGTCACATCCTTGAAAGACATTAAACTTAAATACCAAATTTGGTTTTTAATGGACGTTTCGTTTTTGAGTTATGCTGTCCACAGACTGACTGACAGACAGATACACAAACACAGATCTTTTTCTAAAAAGGCTTTTCTCGGATTCAGGGGGCCTCAAAACACGTATTTCTAGTGGAATCTCGACATCAAATTTTTTTGTGGAATACAATACTTCCTCTATTTACTATACGTAGTAGAGAAAGTAAAAATAGGAAACAATCCTGTAGCCATATCATGTGACTAACATAATTTCTGCCAACAAGTTCCTTTATAGTATTCACATAGACCATTCCTAATGGTTACTAGAGGGCACTAGTGGTGCTGCACATTTTGTTACAGTCCAGTGAAGAGGGACCATGAAGGATAGACACACAGATAAGCTCTGGTCTATCATAACACTGTATACCATTTACTAGAGGTCCTTAGTGGTGCTATACATTTTGTTACAGTCCAGTGAAGGGGACCATGACCATGATGAAGGATAGACACACAGATAAGCTCTGGTCTATCATAACACTGTATACCATTTACTAGAGGTCACTAGTGGTGCTATACATTTTGTTACAGTCCAGTGAAGGGGGACCATGATCATGATGAAGGATAGACACACAGATAAGCTCTGGTCTATCATAACACTGTATACCATTTACTAGAGGTCACTAGTGGTGCTATACATTTTGTTACAGCCCAGTGAAGGGGGACCATGATCATGATGAAGGATAGACACACAGATAAGCTCTGGTCTATCATAACACTGTATACCATTTACTAGAGGTCACTAGTGGTGCTATACATTTTGTTACAGTCCAGTGAAGAGGGACCATGATCATGATGAAGGATAGACACACAGATAAGCTCTGGTCTATCATAACACTGTATACCATTTACTAGAGGTCACTAGTGGTGCTATACATTTTGTTACAGTCCAGTGAAGAGGGACCATGATCATGATGAAGGATACACACACAGATAAGCTCTGGTCTATCATAACACTGTATACCATTTACTAGAGGCCACTAGTGGTGCTATACATCTTGTTACAGTCCAGTGAAGAGGGACCATGATCATGATGAACGATACACACACAGATAATCTCTGGTCTATCATAACACTGTATACCATTTACTAGAGGCCACTAGTGGTGCTATACATTTTGTTACAGTCCAGTGAAGATAGACCATGATCATGATGAAGGATACACACACAGATAAGCTCTGGTCTGTCATAACACTGTATACCATTTACTAGAGGCCACTAGTGGTGCTATACATTTTGTTACAGTCCAGTGAAGAGGGACCATGATCATGATGAAGGATACACACACAGATAAGCTCTGGTCTATCATAACACTGTATACCATTTACTAGAGGTCACTAGTGGTGCTATACATTTTGTTACAGTCCAGTGAAGAGGGACCATGATCATGATGAAGGATAGACACACAGATAAGCTCTGGTCTATCATAACACTGTATACCATTTACTAGAGGCCACTAGTGGTGCTATACATTTTGTTACAGTCCAGTGAAGAGGGACCATGATCATGATGAACGATACACACACAGATAATCTCTGGTCTATCATAACACTGTATACCATTTACTAGAGGCCACTAGTGGTGCTATACATTTTGTTACAGTCCAGTGAAGATAGACCATGATCATGATGAAGGATACACACACAGATAAGCTCTGGTCTGTCATAACACTGTATACCATTTACTAGAGGTCACTAGTGGTGCTATACATTCTGTTACAGTCCAGTGAAGAGGGACCATAATCATGATGAAGGATACACACACAGATAAGCTCTGGTCTGTCATAACACTGTATACCATTTACTAGAGGTCACTAGTGATGCTATACATTTTGTTGCAGTCCAGTGAAGAGGGACCATGACCATGATGAAGGATAGACACACAGATAAGCTCTGGTCTATCATAACACTGTATACCATTTACTAGAGGTCACTAGTGGTGCTATACATTTTGTTACAGTCCAGTGAAGAGGGACCATGATCATGACGAAGGATACACACACAGATAAGCTCTGGTCTGTCATAACACTGTATACCATTTACTAGAGGTCACTAGTGGTGCTATACATTCTGTTACAGTCCAGTGAAGAGGGACCATGATCATGACGAAGGATACACACACAGATAAGCTCTGGTCTGTCATAACACTGTATACCATTTACTAGAGGTCACTAGTGGTGCTATACATTTTGTTACAGTCCAGTGAAGAGGGACCATGATCATGATGAAGGATACACACACAGATAAGCTCTGGTCTGTCATAACACTGTATACCATTTACTAGAGGTCACTAGTGGTGCTATACATTTTGTTGCAGTCCAGTGAAGAGGGACCATGACCATGATGAAGGATAGACACACAGATAAGCTCTGGTCTATCATAACACTGTATACCATTTACTAGAGGTCACTAGTGGTGCTATACATTTTGTTACAGCCCAGTGAAGGGGGACCATGACCATGATGATGGATAGACACACAGATAAGCTCTGGTCTATCATAACACTGTATATCATTTACTAGAGGTCACTAGTGGTGATATACATTTTGTTACAGCCCAGTGAAGGGGGACCATGATCATGATGAAGGATAGACACACAGATAAGCTCTGGTCTATCATAACACTGTATACCATTTACTAGAGGTCACTAGTGGTGCTATACATTTTGTTATAGTCCAGTGAAGGGGGACCATGGTCATGATGAAGGATAGACACACAGATAAGCTCTGGTCTATCATAACACTGTATACCATTTACTAGAGGTCACTAGTGGTGCTATACATTTTGTTACAGTCCAGTGAAGAGGGACCATGATCATGATGAAGGATAGACACACAGAGAAGCTCTGGCCCATCACAACACTGTATATAATTCAGTCTGTAATATTAAGTTACAACATAATGCAATAGGATTTAATGCTTTGTCATGTCTTTAGTGAAAATCTATAAAATTTTTAATTTGCCCATGAAGCCGTAAAAGCTTTCCTGTTATTTTAAGATGTAAAACAGATTGCATTCCCATATATTTTAGAGGCAAAATGTAAATGTTGGCAAGTATGAAAAATTTGTTCTTACTTTTTGAAATATCTTATAAGTCACCATTATTTACTGACTAGCCATAATCAGCATAATCACAAATGAAAATTAATGTTATGTTCTTAATGAATAAATAAACTCACCGGAAAAGGTCGAGCATACTCCTGCTTCAGCCAGCGAATAGTGAGTGCCAAACGATTCCAAGGGCCAACCAATAACATCTCAGATAGAACTCGCAAACAGAAGTCGTAAGGTTTCTCACGAGTGAACTTCTTGGCAACATGTCTAAGATGGCGAGATATTTGTGGATGCTGCCATGCCCATTCAAACTATAAATTCAATGTCAACCAAAATCATGCATGTTACATATTTACTAGATTACAAGAAACTTATTACACTTCATTATTATATGACTGCTGTCCAGGTGCCACAAAAACTTACCCGCAAAGCTGAGATGTCATTCGGGAAACCATGAACCACCAGCACCATTTCCCTGCAATAAAGATTTCTGCACTTTAGCCTGCCTCAGCTTCAGTGGTTGATATACATAGTGGTCTTGCTTGACCAGAGCTTGGAATTGCTAGTGAAATTGGAGAAACACTTGTCATAATTTTTATGTTAAAGAATACATAAAATCGGTGAGGCAAATTGAAGATTTTATTAAGTTTCCAGGGCTCATGTTTATTTAAATAATTTTAAATAAGTTTATTCTTCAATCAGGATGGTAAAATACAATGCCTTAGCCAGGATTTGAACCATGAATCTTCCGCTTATCAAGTGACTGCTTTAACCACTAAGTTACCATGGCTAACTTACCAGTATGACATTAAATTCCCCAACTGATTCGTACTATTGTAAGTCGCCCTTGGGGTATTTATCTCTGATGTGAGATTCCCTTGTGGTCTAACTGGGAAAAGTGTAAATCAGTTGGGGAATTTAATGTCGTACTGGCAAGTGGGCCATGGTAACTTAGTGGTTAGAGCAGCTGTTCAATAAGCAGAAGATCTGTGGTTCAAATCCTGGCTATGGCATTGAATTTTTCAGTCCTGATTCCACCTCTTAAACATTGCCTACACACGGCTTGTGTGTTTAAAAACACCAGCAGTAAGTTGTTGGCATGAATAAATAAGTTTATTCTTCCTTTGTTTGGGATCTAGTTACCAAGAAAAATGTTTTTGATTTTATTGCAAACTTGAGCCACTCTAGCTCAAAGGACTAACATAGAATTTACTTAACATTGAATTGGAATTAGTTATACTGATATCACTTATGTTGTACTTACATAACATGTTTTGGAAAACGATTGTTCCTGTCGGACACTCTTTGATGATGGTAACTTTAAAATCTCCTTTTATTATAACCCAGTGTTTAGATAATGAACAATTTTGCAAAGGCATAAAAATATCAAAAGTAATCTGATATTTAAAAAATGTGATGTGTTACACTCACACGACTTTCTCTACTCTTGTACGAAATATTCTTACAAACACTTATTCCTCTATCTACTGCATGCTAATCGAGATACACATTTCCAGAAAATGGTTATTTTCTTGTAGGTACAAGGGAAATACAGTAGACTTTAAGTGATAGTCAAATTTTCACTGTGATGGCTTTGGAAGATAGGCTGTATGAGCTGTTGAAGAGTCTTGTTGAAAAAAGGCAAACTCACACTCCCTGTTGGTTAATTCTCTAAAAAAAGCGGGCAAAATTGTATTCATGTATGTACAGGCATCAACTGTAAACTCAAAAAACACTGGGCCTATAACTCTTTCTCCACTAATGGCACACCATACAGCAATTTTTTCGTCATGAAGGGGAATTTCATGAATATTAGGTTTCTCAGAGCTCCAATAGCAATTATTTTGTGTCAACACATATACATGAAAGTGGAGTCAAGCCTCGTCCGTGAAAAATATTAAATGTGGGTCAATTTTGCCATTGTATACACTATTGAGAGGTCTCTCACAATATGTGCGCCTAATTACAGGATCACCTGGTTGAAGAGCATGTGCCAGTTATTTTATATGGTTTCAACTTCAGTAACCTAAGGTTACATAAATAGTAAATCGTTATAGAACACGCTGACGTGCTTGGACGTAACCACTGGTTTCGATGTTTCGAATGCTTTGGTACGATGTTTCGTTTGCCAGCCCTTGGCGATGATTTATTCCTATGTTAACAATAGTTTGGGATTTTGAAACCGTAAGCAGCTGAAGGACGAAAATAAGGAATCATTTTTCCTAGACAAGCTTTTTAAGTTTTCCGGAGGACTTCAATCACAGGTAGAATCAGCATTATTAGCAAAATAGCCGCTTGCAAAGTCGGCGAAGGACCTGGTCACACAGAACATATAATCTGGTCATAATGTACTAATGATACTCACCAAGGGCCTCTTTCGCTGGTTTTCCAGGCTCCACCGGACCGCTTTCCTTTGTTGTGTTGGTTTATTCTTCTGTTGGGATCTACTGTATAACCTATGTACGTTCTACCCTTATATGTCGGATTCAAGCAATACAACAAATACACACCATAAAAATCTTCAATAACATTTTCCATTTCTTTTTCTTCTCAACAAACTTACTTTTGCTTCACATTTATCTCGTCTATGAAATCGCCTGACAGCATAAGTAATTGTACATACATAACCCCAAAAAAATCACGCACTAACCTATTTTACAAAGTTGACAGCTTTTGAGACGTAAACAAATGTATCACTCCGCAAAGCACATGACAATCCAAATGGGGTTAGACTGCTCGAGAATTATAGTTATGCTACATTTCTAACAGTTGATTATTCCAGTTTTATATACAAATTGCTACAATAATGGAACTTTTTAAAATTTAAATAATAACTAGGCTATTCAAATTCCAATTTGAACCGAACTGTCTTATGAAGAGGAAGAGGCGAAACGGAAAAGCTGTTGTTCGCCCACCGGCCAGTTATGTTTCCCTGTCACGTGGCTTTGTTTACAGTTGTTTTCACTTGAAGTTTGAAATGGTTCAGTGAATGGTTACGAGGAGATTTTTTGAAACGCTCCGATTCATTACTATAGTATATTTACTCGTGTTAGTGTTATTTATGAAAACATCGATTACCGTTAGAGCATATAAAGCACAGAAACAAAAAATAGTTGTTGGTTATGTATGCTAAAATATAGTCCAAACTGAAAGCGTTCACGTGGTTGTTAAACTGAAGACATGGTTAGGTTCAAAAATAGGTGAGCGTTTTCATTTTCATATTTTAAATGGTTATAATTGCGTACAATGGGCAGCTCTCAACAGTGGTTATTGTATTATATTGCATTCCTTATTGCACAACGTGCAGGAATAATACATGTAATACCCAGCGAATTGGCCCCGCGGTGGCGTTGTGGAGGTTGTGGACTCGACTCCTGTGGCCGACCTTCTTGACACATGGGTTTTTGGGGGCTTCCCCTGGTCGCCAGTGAATGCTGGGAAGGATAATGACATCCCCGAATTTCCTGCCCTTCCATTTCGTTTCATTATAGTCGGCGAGAGCTAACCTGGCATTTGACAGCTAGCTGATTCACTCACCTGCGAACGAGAGGCTAGCCTAATCCCGTCCAATCGTGTTACAAACACATCGTGCAGGTGAGTGAATCAGCTAGCTGTCAAGTTCAAGGTTAACTCTCGCCGACTTTAATCATTCTTCATCCCGTTGGTTCTTTTAGGGTCGCAAGTGTCAGCGAAAACCTTAAGTGCAGCTTGGCAGGGATGATACGTGCACAGGAACTCTTTCCGTCCCCAGTTGTCTATGGTATCCGGGTGGAAAAAGGGCCAACATCTGGCGGGGTCCCACTTAACCTGAGCCCTGGACCTAAAGACTTGAGGTGTCATCACAGTTGGGAAACCTTAGGGACCTATGTCAGTGTTTGTGCCGTTAACCTGGATCTGGCCGCCTGGTGTCGTTTCTCACCTCATCCTTCCTCCTGGTGCCCCTTTGGGGGTATATGTAGTACAAGCCTGGCTTCAGTGCCAAATCCCCTCCTATTCTTAATACGCATAACTAACAATAATTCATACTCAGGATATAGTTATAGTCATATATGTATATACAGTTGAACCTTCTTATATGTAACCAGTTCTAAGTAATTCGTATTTATACCTAAATTTTTGTAGGTCCCAGCAAAATGTAACTTAGAAACATATTAATAGAACCTAATGTGTAATTTGCTGTTATATGTATTACATTTCAGTGAAATACAACTGAGTTTTAGGTAATTATAAATGAGCATGCGCCGTATGCTATCTTAAAAGAAATTTGAGGCTATTTTCCTTATCTCTGTTGACAAAGACATTTGCTGGTAGAGCTGGCAGCTTTTGGCACAAAGATGTAGCAACAAACAAGAATTAAAGATAAACATTTTTGGTATCTGGGGAACTACAGGATGAGGAGATTGTTGCTGATGTGTGCCAAAAACATGATGGGATCAAGAAAGTGGACCAGCTTCAAGTGACACTGACAATAATGGGAATGACGACTCAAATCTTGAAATACCAAAAGTGAATGAAGTGTTAAGTGCAATAATCTCTGGATTAATTTCATGATTAAATGACCAAAAATGATCTGTCATAGCTGATTTATTAATTTGTGTATATTTAATATTTCTAAAATGCTTGTTTAATTTTACCAATATAAACCCTATCACCATCCAAACAGCTAAATTGATAAATGCCAGATTGTTTATAATTTGGAATTCTATCCGTTTTAGAAAAATGTAGTACATTTTGTGTATTAAATTTATTTTGAGGGACCAAATTTATTCCATATTCTTTAAAAACTTTTGTAAATTTTTTATTGGCCCATGGATGGTAAGTGAACTTTTTAAAAATACAATTATGTTTTATTTATTTTTATTTTTTTAACTTATACTGGGTGGAAGGGAAGTCATTACATTAATTCAAACCAGTGATGGATCTCGGTATTTGGAACACATTTTGTATCTTACGTTTTTGTCTCTGACCATTTCCTATGGAGATATTTGAGTTTCTTCGAAAACAAGCTGGCAACACTGCAGATTGTGTGGGGGTCACTTGCAGACAAACAAATACCACAGTGTGGTGTCCTGTGAACATAAACAAACACCATGCCATGTCCGTGTTTACTGTGCGAGTGTAGGCCAATCAGAATAGTAGTTGTACTCGGCATGTCTCAAAACATTACACCACCCTGCGGCATGATTGCAAGTGACAGACGTGTTTACAACCAGAAACCGGTTCAGATCCCTGACCAACCTCAACACAACCTTATCAAGTTACTTCACATCTGAAAAAGCTGCTCAGGATATTCTTGTAATTTTTTCAAGTGATTAATTATTTTGAAACTGTGTATGATGTCCCATAATTACTACCAAAACTATGTCAGGAATACATTACTGTAAGCATCTTACAAGTAACTATTATCTTTGTGCATTCTTGTGGAAATACACATCCAATTTGGAACAAAAACTATTTATTTTTTCGAAATCGGTTGATCAAAGAACAAAATGCCATCTTTTATGAAGCACATATTAGAAGGAATGTAATAAGTTCTCTTCCACTCTATACATTTCCACATATGAAAGAAAGTGAAATATTTTATAGTCTGCAAGGCTTTATATCATGTAGAAAGACAATGTATTAAGAATAATTAAAATCTGTTCAGTTAATTTGTAATCTGTTTATCAAATTATCTTTGTAAGATTTATGCTTTTCGTCATAAAATGACTCCATTTCTCCTCTTTTTGCTTTTATGCAGCACGACAGCTTTTTTCCCCTTTGAAGCCCATTAATGTAAGTATAAAAGCTTGGAGATTAAAGGTTTGATGTTAACACTTGGTTGTTCCACATCAGTATGACAGACGGTTTCTTAACCTTGAAAAATACTTATATTAGTGATTTCAGGCTAGGTGCATAATAATCCTGAGTTAATAAGGAGTAGTTGATGATCAGCAGGTTTTAGCTACACTAAGTTTTACCTACGCTTTTACATTGCTTTGCAGTCGCAGCTAAACCTCCTCTTATAAAAACATTCCTTGTCTATGTTTTGCAGCTTAGTCCTCAATACCTTAGCTACGCTTTGCAGCTTAGGGCCCTCACCGTATTTCACTATACTTGTTAATTACAGGTACACTTTGTGCAATAACGAATGATGTGTATACACATACATTGCGATTCTGGGACCGTACTTCATAATGCATTTCACGATAGTGTCCTTGTGAATGGCCCCATTTATTAACCTGGTTACAAGCTTTCATGTTTATGTTGCATTTGCATTAATGTTTCTGTGTGAACGGACCACATACTAGTTAGCTGAACAGACAATATGGATTTAATTGATATTTCTGGTACAGTTATATCCAGCTTATATAGGGAACATTTTCTGAAGAATGTGTTTTCTTTCAGGTATATGACGGTGCAAATTGATCCAGTGGACACACAGGTCTCTGCTTTGAGTCTTAAAACTGGAAGTCTGTATACATCCATCATCAACATGGTTCAGCAGATGCATGGCGACTTTGGTGTAGGAGCTGTAAGATCTGGTTTTGCTGGTATGCACTTATTTGTGCTTTTTCTATGCCTCATGTTTGCATCACCACCACAAATGCATATTTTGATTCTCCCTAAATCTCCAAAAAAATTTCTGAATCCAAAAACAAACAAAAAAAAAGCATCTTTAGGAAAAGTTCCGTGTGCATGTCTGTGAGCAGCATAACTCAAAAACGAAAAGTTGGTCAAAAACCAAAGTTGGTATTTAAGTTTAATGTCTTTCAAGGATGCACCACAAAGATTTTGAACAAAATAACCCCACCCTAAACTACCCTTTACATGGAAAATTTTGATTCTCTTGAAAATGGCTCTAACAATTTTGATTAAAATGCCACGTGTTTAAGATATTTGTATGACAATGAAATGTATATTTTGAATTTTCTGGCTATAGCCTATGTAGTCCTGTTTACTTTGGATGACTTTTGCGTAACTCGTAATCCATAAGAGATAGACAAAATCTTACTATACAAAAAATGTAGATCTTGCTAAAACACAATTTATGTCTAAATAATTTTTTTTTTAGAGTGAACCATTTTGGAAATATTCCTTTTTATTTGTGTAAATTTTGCGCTACTTATACTTCTCTCAAATGGAATGTTATTCACCTTTTTATACCTAAGCCGTGCAAAGAGAACAGAATTTCAAAGTCTTCATATACCAACCAGTTTTAAAAGATTTGACTCGCTCAAAGCCTACTGTATTCCCAAACTCCCCTTGTACCTACAAGGAAATAAGCAATAAAATAATTTCTGCAAATTTCTTAACTAACCTGAAGATGTAAGAATAAGAGTTTGTAAGAATAGTTAGTACTAGAGTAGAGAAAGTCATGTGAGTGCAGAACATCAGATTTTTAGAAAAAGGCGTATGTGTGTGTGTTTGTCTACTAACAGCATAACTCAAAAACAAAAAGTTGGTTAAGTACCAAAGCTTGTATTTAAGTTCAAGGTTTTCCAAGAATGCAACATGAAGATTTTCAAGAGCCACCCTTAACTACTCTTTAAGTAGAAAAGTTTTAAAAAATGTTGATTTTCTGAGAAACTGCTCTAATAATTTTGATTAAAATACATATTTAAGATATTTTCATGACAAAAAGAAATGTCAAGTATGATTTTAAGGTTTCCTGGTGACGAACATATTCATGATGTTCTCGGGCTTCGAGCCAGCTGTAGTGATGTAGAGCCATCGACGTTTTGGGAGTGTGCAATTTCTCCCATCAATCAGGATGATGAATGAGTAGTAAGAGTGAAAGGACCATTATAGGTACTGCCCGCTAGTATCTACCGAGTAGAAAACACCCAGTCTAATGTGGAGGTGATTCATCGCTCCATTGGAATCTGTGTTTTTTGAGTCTGTCGATCTCCAACTTTAAGACTGGTTTCCAGGAGGGACTAAACTGCAATCTGACATCCTGGTTCAGTGTGTTCTTCTTGGAGGAGATGGACAGAGCCTCCTTAACCCTCCGTTCCCAGAAACCGCTACATTTTGCCACAATGGTCGTTTCTTTGAAGTTAGCTCTGTGGTCTTTTTCAAAGCAGTGCTCCGCCAGCCCTGACTTGTCAGGCTGCATCATGCTCCTTAACTCTGGTGGAAATGGTCCTGCTGTATGGTGTCCTGCATTCACAGGGAACACAGTATACCCCTGGTACATTAAGGTCCAGTTTGTCCTTTACTGGTCTCACTAGGTAAGAAGAAATGAAAATGACATGTCATCATTATCATCATACAAACAAGGTTTAGACCTTGAGTGATCTGTTCTAACTACAACTAAAGTAGTTCTATCCATTTTCTAGCAGGTCTTCCTCGACTCTGCTATTCTCTTGGCCTGTAATTTAATGCTCTTTGGGGAATCCTATCATGTTCCATTCTGCAGACATGGTTGTACCACCTTTCCCTGCTTTCTGATATTTTGTTTGTTAGTTTGAATATTCCCAACTGTTCTTGAATATCTACACTCTTCTGTTTGTCCAGTAAAGAATAACCTCAAGAATTTCATTTCCACAACTTCTATCCATCTCAAAACATCTTTAGAGTTCAGCCCTCAGAAACGTATAATAGGGCTGGAACTGCTAAAAGTTTATAAAATTTCAATAAGGTTTCTTAGCGGACTTCCTTTGATATAACTCCTCTAATTGTTCCACATATCTGTTGAAACAAATTTAGTTTTCTATTTGTTCTAAATGAAATGTATATTTTTAATTTTCTAAGAATAGCCTCTTAAGTCCACATAGCTCTATCAATGGAAGAGATTCTAATTCTTGAAAGTATTTTATATACACACATATTTAATTTTTTAACTTTACTGAATATGTATCACTAAAACTAGACCAGTCTAAGCAAGTAGATGTAATGTACGAGGTGCATCCAGAAAGTAAGTCCCAATTGCATCCAGAGATGGCACCACCAGTTGGATAGGAATGCACATGCGCAGGAGAAGAAAGGAAGTATATGGTAACATTGTAGTGAAGTTTCAGTTTTGTGAAGGCAGTAGTTACTGCTCTGTGCTAGGAGAAAATGGCTGCTCCAATATTGTCTCCCGCCAAATGCGAGGTTCGTGCAGTCATCCAATTTTTGCATGCTCAAGAGCAATCTCCAGCAGAGATCCATCGCCAATTGTGTCACGTGTATGGACAAGACATGTGTGACAGTAAGGTAAGATGGTGCAGGCAATTTACGGAAGGAAGAACCAATATTCACGACGAAGACCGTAATGGCCGACCGTCCCTGGTGACGCCAGGGTGTTGGATAGTGTGCAGCAAGCAATTGTGCAGAACTGGTACTTCACAATTTCAGAACTCTCTTGTCAGTTTCCCTAAATGTGTCACTTGCTTTTGTATGAAATTGTCTCCCGGTGGCTTGGTTTTCATAAAGTGTGTGCAAGATGAGTGCCTAGACAACTGACAGATGAACACAATACCAAATGTCTGGCCTAAGTATTGACATTCCTACAGCGATATGCAGTGGAAGGTGACCAGATTCTCGATAAAATTGTCACTGGGGATGAAACATTGGTGGCGAATGCCACACCAGAGACAAAACATGCATTGGCAACATAGCGGTTCGCCTGCGAAGATCAAATTCAAGCAGACAATCTCTATCAAAACAACAATGTGCATTGCCTTCTGGGATCGACGTGGTGTCCTCTTGTGCGGCTTTTTCCTGCAAGGGGAGACCATAAATGCTGATTGATATTGCCAGACGCTGCATAAACTCAGGCAGGCAATCCAGAACAAGAGACGTGAAATATTGACAAGAGGCATTACGCTTGGGCATGACAATGCAAGACCCCATACAGTCAACGCCACACAAAATGTGCTGAATAAGTTTGGATGGGAGGTCTTCGAACATCCACCCTACAGCCCTGACCTCGCTCCAAGTGACTTTCATTTCTCCCGTCTCATGAAGCATTTTCTGGCAGGAAAATGTTTTCACAGGATGCTGAGGTGCAGAATGAAGTGACTTCATGGCTGCGAACATTGTCGGCAGAACCTATGACTTGGGCATACAATTAATGGTGCACTGTTGCGATAAATGCCTCAACAATGGTGGTGACTATGTTGAAAAGTAGCCAGTGAGTGTATGTAATTATTCCAATAAATATTTCTTACTTAGTGATGTTATTGTTCCCTTTATCGGTAATCAGAACTTACTTTCTGGATGCACCTCGTATATGGATTTCTAAAAGGCATTTGATAAAGTTGATCATAACTGTTGACTTGCTAAATTGTTAAACTTGGGTTTTTCTTTTCCATTAATGAAAGTATTTCAATCATATTTAAAAGATAGATCACAGATATATTATAAAAATTACGTGTCATACCAGTTTAATGTTAATTCCGGTATTCCCCAGTGTTCCAACTTAGGACCTCTATTGTTTTTGTGTTTTATCAATGATTTACCTAATGTTGTAACACTCCAACATTTTAATATTTGCTAATGATGTTAAATTATATAAAAGTAACTCACTGTGACCTAGAGCCTCTTTAGACATGGAACAGAGCAAAGAAACTCCCATTGAATATTAATAAGTGTGTAAAAATGACTTGGTAGAAGTAAAAGTCCCATATAATATATTTATAATATAAATACGACACCATTGTAGTAGTGTTTGAAAATAAAGATCTAGGAGTATATTTTACATCAAATCTCACATTTAACAGACATATGGAGTTAATCATAACCAAATCATTAAAATGTGTAGGCTTCATTCGAAATTCATGCACAGTGAAAGAAAAATTAATATGCATCTATTATTTGGAATACTAACACTAACAAAATATGTCAATTTAATAGAAAAAGTACAATCAACATTTTTAAAATATCTGCTATTTAAAAGAACTGGATGTAGACAAATTGCAAAACCCTTTTAAAAAATATTTCAATTTAAAGCTTTAAGCGCTAGATTAAAATTTTTGTATAAAGTCTTAGTCAATTATTGATAATAGGCAGGTAAT
This sequence comes from Tenodera sinensis, assembly GCA_030765045.1. Classification (NCBI taxonomy): domain Eukaryota; kingdom Metazoa; phylum Arthropoda; class Insecta; order Mantodea; family Mantidae; genus Tenodera; species Tenodera sinensis. The sequence goes on from CM060974.1 coordinate 9,959,102, forward strand.
TGTTGCAAGTATATTGTTTTATGTGCCAAATAAAATAAGTAGATTCATAAAAAAAATTTTCAACTGAAGAGCAAATACTGAAATCCATCGCTAAATATTTTATGTTTATATAAGTTTTCACTATTTTTATGTAGATGTATTCAAATCAATTCAAAAGTGCCTATGTGAATAATTTGCATAGATTAATATAAGGTTTTAAAATTAGAACTGATTGTATAATGTTATTGTCATCTTCTTTTGTTGTTTTTTCTTTTCTCCTTCATAACTTTTACTTTATATATATAATTTCTGTGTTTCAAATTAATTTTAAAATGATTGTATGTAAATGTACTTTACAATGAACATTGTAATTGGGTTCATGCCTGTTATGTGTATAATAAATACATAAATAAAATGGTGATCTCTTTAACAGCAAAATACTGTAACGAACATACACGAATAGCGGTAATCAGAGCTCGCCATGGTCCACATCGCTTAATAGCCAGCTGTTTGCCGTTGGTGGCTGAAGTTGACAGGAGAAGAGTCAGGGTTCACATTTTATACACCGGAGCGACTTTGCGACAGTGTTACAAGTTTATAAAGGTACATCTATGTGTTGCATATGAGAAGTCTTGAAGAAAATTAAACTGGTGCTAAACAAATATTACATTGAATTCTCCAACCGATTCATATTTCTCCTGTTAGACCACAAAAGAAGTCTCACAGCAGAGATAAATACCCCAAGGGTGATTTACTATTGTAAGTACTTCAGTGTCATTCCGAAAAGTTGTCACAGTTTAATGGTTAGAACATCCACATGTAAAACGGAAGGTCTGTGGTCCAAATGCCGGGTGTGGCATTGAATTTTTTAGTTCCGATTCTACCTCTCAAACAATACCCACACAGCTTGTATGTTTAAAAACACCAGCAATAAGCTCGTTGGCATAAATAAATAATTATCATCTAAAGTTTGGACATAAAGTAATTACGATAGTAAGTCGCCCTTGGGATATATGTCCCTGACATGAGACTCCCTTTGTGGTCTACCAGGAGAAATACAAATCGGTTGGAGAATTCAATGTCATTCTGGTAGGTTGTCACAGTAGCTTAGTCGTTAGAGTGACCACAAGTAAAGTAGAAGGTCTGTGGTTCAAATCTCAGCTGTAGGATTGAAGATTCTACCTCTCAAACCATTACTGTATATTGTGAAATCATGTTCAATCCCTGCCATTCAGTAAATAAACTTTATAAATGTAAGTTTTGTTTCATTACTCTGACTAGATTTGTTAATATTATTGATTTTGCACCATTATGTCATGTTTATGAACAATTCATGCAGTATAAAACTGATGAAAATGAAGTAAAAATGTTTAAATTATTTTGTTATTTAACGACGCTGTCAATTGCTTGAATCACATCAGCGTCGCCGGTGTGGCAAGATTTTGTCCTGCAGTTCTTTTACATGCCAGTAAATCTACTGACATGGAGCTGTCATTTTTAAGCACACTTAAAAACCATCAGCCTGGGCTGGATTTGAACCCGTGACCATGGGAATAGTAGGCTAGCATCTAACCAACTGAGCCACCCAGACCGACAATGATGAAAATGAAGTGTTTAAAATAGTGGAGCACATTGATAAATTGAAAAATATGTCAATATTTCTAAACACTTTAGATCATAGATTAAATGTACTGCACTTATTGGTATACAGTACTATTATAGGCAAAATTTATCTTTATTCAATCCTTCATCAGGATCATGGTCCCCCTTCACTGGGCTGTAACAAAATGTATAGCACCACTAGTGACCTCAAGTAAATGGTATACAGTGTTATGATAGACCAGAGCTTATCTGTGTGTCTATCCTTCATCAGGATCATGGTCCCCCTTCACTGGGCTGTAACAAAATGTATAGCACCACTAGTGACCTCTAGTAAATGGTATACAGTGTTATGATAGACCAGAGCTTATCTGTGTGTCTATCCTTCATGGTCCCTCTTCACTGGACTGTAACAAAATGTATAGCACCACTAGTGACCTCTAGTAAATGGTATACAGTGTTATGATAGACCAGAGCTTATCTGTGTGTCTATCCTTCATCAGGATCATGGTCCCCCTTCACTGGGCTGTAACAAAATGTATAGCACCACTAAAACTAAACCCCAGTTATGCGGTCTTCTAGACCTGGGGCCGCTACTTCTCCATCAAGTAGCTCCTCAATTGGTCCCCCCGGGATCTAACGGGGCTGAGTGCACCCGGTAATAGCACCACTAGTGACCTCTAGTAAATGGTATACAGTGTTATGATAGACCAGAGCTTATCTGTGTGTCTATCTTTCATCATGATCATGGTCCCCCTTCCCTGGACTGTAACAAAATGTATAGCACCACTAGTGACCTCTAGTAAATGGTATACAGTGTTATGATAGATCAGAGCTTATCTGTGTGTCTATCTTTCATCATGATCATGGTCCCCCTTCCCTGGACTGTAACAAAATGTATAGCACCACTAGTGACCTCTAGTAAATGGTATACAGTGTTATGATAGACCAGAGCTTATCTGTGTGTCTATCCTTCATCATGATCACTGTCCCCCTTCCCTGGACTATAACAAAATGTATAGCACCACTAGTGACCTCTAGTAAATGGTATACAGTGTTATGATAGACCAGAGCTTATCTGTGTGTCTATCCTTCATCATGATCATGGTCCCTCTTCACTGGACTGTAACAAAATGTATAGCACCACTAGTGACCTCTAGTAAATGGTATACAGTGTTATGATAGACCAGAGCTTCTCTGTGTGTCTATCCTTCATCATGATCATGGTCCCTCTTCACTGGGTTGTAACAAAATGTATAGCACCACTAGTGACCTCTAGTAAATGGTATACAGTGTTATGATAGACCAGAGCTTATCTGTGTGTCTATCCTTCATCATGATCATGTTCCCTCTTCACTGGACTGTAACAAAATGTATAGCACCACTAGTGACCTCTAGTAAATGGTATACAGTGTTATGATAGACCAGAGCTTATCTGTGTGTCTATCCTTCATCATGATCATGGTCCCTCTTCACTGGACTGTAACAAAATGTATAGCACCACTAGTGACCTCTAGTAAATGGTATACAGTGTTATGACAGACCAGAGCTTATCTGTGTGTCTATCCTTCATCATGATCATGGTCCCCCTTCACTGGACTGTAACAAAATGTATAGCACCACTAGTGACCTCTAGTAAATGGTATACAGTGTTATGACAGACCAGAGCTTATCTGTGTGTCTATCCTTCATCATGATCATGGTCCCTCTTCACTGGACTGTAACAAAATGTATAGCACCACTAGTGACCTCTAGTAAATGGTATACAGTGTTATGATAGACCAGAGCTTATCTGTGTGTCTATCCTTCATCATGATCATGGTCCCCCTTCACTGGACTGTAACAAAATGTATAGCACCACTAGTGACCTCTAGTAAATGGTATACAGTGTTATGACAGACCAGAGCTTATCTGTGTGTCTATCCTTCATCATGATCATGGTCCCTCTTCACTGGACTGTAACAAAATGTATAGCACCACTAGTGACCTCTAGTAAATGGTATACAGTGTTATGACAGACCAGAGGTTATCTGTGTGTCTATCCTTCATCATGATCATGGTCCCCCTTCCCTGGACTGTAACAAAATGTATAGCACCACTAGTGACCTCTAGTAAATGGTATACAGTGTTATGATAGACCAGAGCTTATCTGTGTGTTTATCCTTCATCATGATCATTGTCCCCCTTCCCTGGACTATAACAAAATGTATAGCACCACTAGTGACCTCTAGTAAATGGTATACAGTGTTATGATAGACCAGAGCTTATCTGTGTGTCTATCCTTCATCATGATCATGGTCCCCATTCACTGGACTGTAACAAAATGTATAGCACCACTAGTGACCTCTAGTAAATGGTATACAGTGTTATGATAGACCAGAGCTTATCTGTGTGTCTATCCTTCATCATGATCATGGCCCCTCTTCACTGGAGTGTAAGAAAATGTATAGCACCACTAGTGACTTCTAGTAAATGGTATACAGTGTTATGATAGACCAGAGCTTATCTGTGTGTTTATCCTTCATCATGATCATGGTCCCCATTCACTGGACTGTAACAAAATGTATAGCACCACTAGTGACCTCTAGTAAATGGTATACAGTGTTATGATAGACCAGAGCTTATCTGTGTGTCTATCCTTCATCATGATCATGGCCCCTCTTCACTGGAGTGTAACAAAATGTATAGCACCACTAGTGACTTCTAGTAAATGGTATACAGTGTTATGATAGATCAGAGCTTATCTGTGTGCCTATCCTTCATCATGATCATGGTCCCTCTTCACTGGGTTGTAACAAAATGTATAGCACCACTAGTGACCTCTAGTAAATGGTATACAGTGTTATGATAGACCAGAGCTTATCTGTGTGTCTATCCTTCATCATGATCATGGTCCCTATTCTCTGGGCTGTAACAAAATGTATAGCACCACTAGTGACCTCTAGTAAATGGTATACAGTGTTATGATAGACCAGAGCTTATCTGTGTGTCTATCCTTCTTCATGATCATGGTCCCCCTTCACTGGGCTGTAACAAAATGTATAGCACCACTAGTGGCCTCTAGTAAATGGTATACAGTGTTATGATAGACCAGAGCTTATCTGTGTGTCTATCCTTCATCATGATCATGGTCCCCCTTCACTGGACTGTAAAAAAATGTATAGCACCACTAGTGACTTCTAGTAAATGGTATACAGTGTTATGATAGACCAGAGCTTATCTGTGTGTCTATCCTTCATGGTCCCCCTTTACTGGACTGTAACAAAATGTATAGCACCACTAGTGACCTCTAGTAAATGGTATACAGTGTTATGATAGACCAGAGCTTATCTGTGTGTCTATCCTTCATCATGATCATGGTCCCTCTTCACTGAACTATAACAAAATGTATAGCATCACTAGTGACCTCTAGTAAATGGTATACAGTGTTATGATATACCAGAGCTTATCTGTGTGTCTATCCTTCATCATGATCATGGTCCCCCTTCACTGGACTGTAAAAAAATGTATAGCACCACTAGTGACTTCTAGTAAATGGTATACAGTGTTATGATAGACCAGAGCTTATCTGTGTGTCTATCCTTCATCATGATCATGGTCCCTCTTCACTGGACTGTAACAAAATGTATAGCACCACTAGTGACCTCTAGTAAATGGTATACAGTGTTATGATAGACCAGAGCTTATCTGTGTGTCTATCCTTCATCATGATCATGGTCCCTCTTCACTGGGCTGTAACAAAATGTATAGCACCACTAGTGACTTCTAGTAAATGGTATACAGTGTTATGATAGATCAGAGCTTATCTGTGTGCCTATTCTTCATCATGATCATGGTCCCTCTTCACTAGACTGTAACAAAATGTATAGCACCACTAGTGACTTCTAGTAAATGGTATACAGTGTTATGATAGACCAGAGCTTATCTGTGTGTCTATCCTTCATCATGATCATGGTCCCTCTTCACTGGACTATAGCAAAATGTATAGTATCACTAGTGACCTCTAGTAAATGGTATACAGTGTTATGATAGACCAGAGCTTATCTGTGTGTCTATCCTTCATCATGATCATGGTCCCTCTTCACTGGGTTGTAACAAAATGTATAGCACCACTAGTGACCTCTAGTAAATGGTATACAGTGTTATGATAGACCAGAGCTTATCTGTGTGTCTATCCTTCATCATGATCATGGTCCCTATTCTCTGGGCTGTAACAAAATGTATAGCACCACTAGTGACCTCTAGTAAATGGTATACAGTGTTATGATAGACCAGAGCTTATCTGTGTGTCTATCCTTCTTCATGATCATGGTCCCCCTTCACTGGGCTGTAACAAAATGTATAGCACCACTAGTGGCCTCTAGTAAATGGTATACAGTGTTATGATAGACCAGAGCTTATCTGTGTGTCTATCCTTCATCATGATCATGGTCCCCCTTCACTGGACTGTAAAAAAATGTATAGCACCACTAGTGACTTCTAGTAAATGGTATACAGTGTTATGATAGACCAGAGCTTATCTGTGTGTCTATCCTTCATGGTCCCCCTTTACTGGACTGTAACAAAATGTATAGCACCACTAGTGACCTCTAGTAAATGGTATACAGTGTTATGATAGACCAGAGCTTATCTGTGTGTCTATCCTTCATCATGATCATGGTCCCTCTTCACTGAACTATAACAAAATGTATAGCATCACTAGTGACCTCTAGTAAATGGTATACAGTGTTATGATATACCAGAGCTTATCTGTGTGTCTATCCTTCATCATGATCATGGTCCCTCTTCACTGGGTTGTAACAAAATGTATAGCACCACTAGTGACCTCTAGTAAATGGTATACAGTGTTATGATAGACCAGAGCTTATCTGTGTGTCTATCCTTCATCATGGTCATGGTCCCCCTTCACTGGACTATAACAAAATGTATAGCACCACTAGTGACCTCTAGTAAATGGTATACAGTGTTATGATAGACCAGAGCTTATCTGTGTGTCTATCCTTCATCATGATCATGGTCCCTCTTCACTGGGCTGTAACAAAATGTATAGCACCACTAGTGACCTCTAGTAAATGGTATACAGTGTTATGACAGGATTATGGATTAGATATGTGTATATAACCTAGAAAGTGTTGTTCTTTGCTCTTAATATATTATTGCAGTACCATGAAGAATTCTTATAAAACAAAACTATTTGTTTTATACATAATTTTTGCACATTTACTGCACTGAGTGTTTTTTGCATTCTAAATTTCATGTTATTGCCAAATTATCATGCTTTGCAAGAGGATTGAAAGTTTGGCAGGTTTCAATTTCAGGAAATTGGCAAGCATGCAATGCTGAAGGTCCCTGATTTGAATTCTGGCTGTGGCATTGGATTTTTCAAGTCTCATTAAGTTCATTTTATTTTGTTGTTTCAGCGTTACCAAATGACTGAGTTGGAGAAGCTCTGGACCACTGTCAAGGGAGATGCTGACAGAAGAACGGAGATGCAAAGAGCATTTATGGACTTTGGAGCTGTAGAGAGCCTGGAGGCCATGACAACTTTCCAATAACATTATAAAAAGAATGACGTTCACCAGAGAATGTGCTTGTTTTTTAGAGAATTAAAACATCGGATCTGTTGTACAGCTGCTATAAAACAGAGTTCCTTCACAAATTCCCCCTCTATTACCTAAATTTGGTGGGATAGATGGAATGTAATTTACAGGAAATAATCCTTGAAAGATCGGGAAAACATGTACACTAATGGAACAGCTCAGTAACAAAGTAAGTATAGTAAAATGTTTTGACCTTTGATGTACAGATTGGGCTACTTAAAGTGAAATTTTGCCACAGTTTTAAAGAAAGTCTGATGTGTTGCACTCACATGACTTTCTCTACTCTTGTACTAACCATTCTTACAAACTCTTATTCCTATATCTTAATGTTAGTTGAAATAAACATTTGCAGAAATTATGTTATTCATGGGCATTGTAAAAGGGGGGGGGGGGGCGTGTGGCCACTGCCCCCTCTTGGAAATTAATACATTTAATGTGCAGTCAATTATTGACTTTTAAGCTTTGGTTTTAATTTTGTTGTAAAAAACAATTTTTATTTAGCACAATTGATACAGTTATCCACAGCAAACAATAACAGAATGATGAATTAATATTGTTTGATTGCAAACCTCCAACATGCACCCCTTCCCCCTGAAAAAAAGGCTGCCGACGCCCATGATGTTATTGCCTATTTCCTTGTAGGTGCAAGGGGAATATGGGAATACAGTAGGCTTTGTGCGATAGTCAAATCTTTTAAAGCTTACAAATTCTGTTCTCTTTGTATGGCTAACATATAAAAGAATGAATAATGATATTCTATTTGACTTAAAGTTTTCCAAAACTCACACAAATAACAAGGAATATCTCTGAAATGGTTCACTCTACAAAAAGTTATTTAGACATAAATTGTGATTTAGGAAGACCTACATTTTTTGTATAGTAAGATTTGGTCTATCTTTTACGGTTTACGAGTTATGCAAAAGTCATCCAGAGTAAATAGGACTACATGGGCCATAGCCAAAAAATTCAGAACATACATTTCATTTGCAATAAAAATATCTTAAACATATGGCATTTTGTACAGGATTTCAAATGTTTACAAGATTTGACTCACTCAAAGCCTACTGTATCTGATATTCCCCTTATACCTACATTTCTGCAAATGTTTATCTCAACTAACATGAAGATATAGGAATAAGAGCTTGTAAGAAACAAGAGTAGAGTAAGTCATGTGAGTGCAATATATCAGACTTTTACGAGGGTGATCCCAAAAGTAAGATCTCCAATTTTTTAAAACATATAAAGAAATGTTTATTGGCAACAAGTAGTACATAGTTTTGAAGCTTGAAAATTTTTCTATTTTTCCACATTATTGCCATTTCGATTGATGCATTTTTGTAAATGCAGTGGCAGTTTTCATATGTCCGTTATACCATTCCGCCGCCATGCTATTGAAGAAGCGTTGGACCTCATTTTTCTCTTTGTCATCGCTGAAGCATCTTCCAGTCAAGTGTTCTTCCAACTTGGGAAACAAATGGTAGTCACACTGGGTGGTAAGCCCGAGCTATAGGATGGATGTATGATGATGTTCCATCCAAAACTGTAGCAGAAAATTCACGGTTTGACGGTTGGTATGGGGGCGAGCATTGTCATGGAGAAGGCTTTTGCCCTTGCTCAACATTCCTCTTCTTCAGTTCTGAATTGCCTGTCTGAGTTTCTTTTTAATGTCTGACATTATCTGTCTTCATTTATTGTTGTCCTTGAATCCATAAAGTCGATCAACAATATCCCCTTTCGATCTCAAAACACAGTTGCCATGACTTTACCGCCAGATTGTGTTCTTTTGAATTTTTGCAACTTGGGTGAATTGGTGTACTGCCACTCACGTGATTGTTTGGTCTCAGGTGTGAAGTAGAAGGCCTGGTTTCATCAGCCGTGACTATTGAATCCAAAGGGTTCTTTTCACCTGCGTAACGTTGAAGAAATTGGTGAGAAGATTCAGCGTGTTGCCTTTTGTGGCCTTCTGTCAGCACTCTTGGGACCCGTCTTGTGCACACCTTCAGAAATTTCAACTCTTCAATCAAAGTTCAATGAATGGTGCTTCGAGAAATATCAGGAACAACAATGCAGAGCTTGTCGAGAATAACTTGCTGATTGTGAAGCACGATTTGTTCAATCTGTGCGATTTTCTCACCGGGAATTGATGGCCTGCCGCTTGTTTCCTCATCATGAATTTCCGTACGACCATCTGTAAACTCTCTACACCACTTGCGGACATTTTTGACATCTGTACAAGACTCTCCATACACTTCCATCAACTGTTGATAAATTTCAATTGGTTTAACCCCTTTTGCACTAAAAATCTGCAAACTTCGCACCTGGCAGTAGTGGCTAACAGGAGCTCCATTACAAATGGCTGCCAAGCCAAGACTGAGGGCTCCAGTGGATGTGTGGTGGTTTCTGTGGAGAGTGGAGGGAGGAAGGTAAAAAATCAGTATGTCCAATATCCACGCAAAGTTTCCCTGCGACCCCAGCATTTTGGAGACCTTACTTTAGGGATTACCCTCATATTTTATGTTACAGCAGTTTGTTTCCTTTTGATTTATAAATTTAAAAGCTATATAGATAATCCTAATCTTTTGTGGTTTTAATGTTCTAGTTTCAGAATACTGATTTGTTTTAAATAATTACGCTATTAGTATAATTCATATTAAAAACTTATGATTACAAAATATATGTAAATAAATGCTTTTAAACCAAACAAGAAGGAACACAATAAAAAGATTTTCCCTTCGAAGTTTGTACACGCATGTTTTGTTTAATGCCACCGCTACCTGCGAGTATACCACAGTATGTGTCAGAGCACTTCATGCCCACAAGTACAGCTTGATTATATAGACCTGACCCTGTAGAAATGCAGAGGAGGAGAAGGTAATCTAGGGTGGGGGAGAAAGGCTGGCAGTGTTCTCGTTGTTTACTACTACGGCACCGCAGGCGGTGACACTGATGATACATGAAGATGGAGCTAACCGCTCGGCCACGGCGCCGCCGGCAGTGTTCTCCTTACCTGCTTTTGTTATCCGCATTGTTGACACACTCCCTATTTGGCTACTACCAACCCAAAACCCCTCCCAGAAAATGGTGAACTAGTCTAACTACTGCACATACAGCTAAGCAGGGTCAGGTCTAAATAATCAAGCTGTACTGCCAAGGTCATGAAATTGTGTTTGGGTTGACATCGCTGTCTTACAGTATTATATAAGTAAGACTGCGTTTATGTAGATAGATATAAATTTAGGTAACACATTTAAATGGTAATTGTTATTTTATGCCAACCAACTTACTAATTACTTCCTTCTTGATTTCCGGTGTGGGCATTGTCCTGTTGACTTTTTTAATCATGCCAACATTTCACTGTAAACTGTTTTCAGCTTCTTCATTGGGCACCTTAAACCTCATCCAACTAGTCACTGTGTTCTCTGACTGGCCTCACTGTCCCCTGTGACTTGCAATTCTATTGGTTCCTTCTCCTCCAATAGGAGGTCATCCTGCTAATAGGGGTCTTCATATCATGGAGTTGTTTACCATGTAACGGTGAGAAACACAATGGAGCTTATTAAAAATTATTTTGTTGTATTACGATACTGTTAATTGCCAGGATCATACCAACATCGCTGGTGTGCCAAAATTTTGTCCTACAGGAGTTCTTTTACATACCAGTAAATCTATTGACATGGAGCTGTCGTTTTTCAGCACACTTAAAAACTATCAATCTGGACCAGGTCTGAACCTGCGACCTTGGAATCAGTAGGCCAGCGTCTAACCAACAGAGCCATCCAGACTGACAAGGGTCATGCAAGTCTACGTAAATATTCAACTTACTGATGGTTTTAAACACACAAGCCATGCATGGGCAATATTTGAGAGGTAGAATTGGACTGAAAAATTCAATAACATAGCTGGGATTTCAACCACAGATCTTCCACTAGACATGCAGCTGCTCTTACCACTGAGCTAACATGGTAACTTGCCAGTATGATATTAAATTCCCCAACAGATTCGCATTTTCCCGGTAGACCAGAAGGGAATCTCACATCTCAGATAAACACCCCAAGGGCAACACAATCATAAGTACTGAATGTTGCCATGATAGCTCAGTGGTTAGGGCAGTTGCACCTGAAGCTGAAGATCCCTGGTTCAAATCCTGAATGGCATTGAATTTTTCAGTCTTCTCAGACTTTGTGTAACACCTTTTTTACTTCCTGTACTACGGACTTAGAGTTAAGTAGGAGGAGCGCATTCCACCCAAAAATTTACTATCAAGCTTTCATCAGGAACACACGTTTTTAGATGCCTGAAATAAAAGGTTGCGTATGTGCATGTCTGTGAACAGCATAACTCAAAAACAAAAAGTATGCTAAATGCCAAACATTGTTCTAAAGTAAGAACAAATTAGAATCTAAAAGCTTCACTTATTACTGAAATTAATCCAGAGGTTAAATTATTAAAACAATTAAGTGGACCTATAGATTTAATGGTTTGGGAAAAGATATTTATTTTAAAAAACAGGAACCATGTTATGAATTTTGAAATACCTCCAATAGATTTTTATTTTCATAGATTGGTGATTAAAATGAGCATCATTAGCTATGGTAGCTAATTTGTTTGTATAGCTCTGAGAATGAGTTGGAGTCAACTTGAAACCTGTCAGCACCAAAGAACTTGCAATACTACTAAGATACGTGAAACTTTCAGTTTCTAATTTGTTCTTACTTAAAATTCTTGTTGCTTCACTATTAATAGCTTCATTATTTCCTTACCAAACATTGTATTTAAGTTCAGCATCTTCCAGGAATGCAACACAAAGATTTTCAAGAAAATCCTTCTGCCACAAACTACCTTTTATATGGAACATTTTGATTTTCTCAAAAATGACTAATAATTTTGATTAAAATACCATGTATTTAAGATATTTTCATAACAAATGAAATGTAGGAGGGGTGTTCAATAAAGACTGGCACTAATGCTCATACAATTTATTTTAAAAGAATCACTCATACAGATTTTTGTCTCCCTCAAAATACTTACCCCCCCCCCCACCCCCAATGCAATGGTCCTATACCTCCTCTGCCATTTCTGGAAGATGTGCAGGAAGCCATTCTTTGACATCCTCTTCAGGGTCGCCCTTAAAGCTTTCACTGCTTTGGTTTCGTTGTCAAACTGACATCCCTTAAGTTTCGTTTTGGCTGCCAGGTTAAGAAAAAAATCACATGGAGCTAGGTCAGGACTGTAAGGAGGATGGGGTACTGTAGAGATGTGATTTTGTGCCAGGAACTCTAACATGTGGCCTGGCATTGTCGTGATGAAACTTCCTTCCACTGTCCAGATTCCTTCACTTTTTGGGGATGTTCTTATAGTAATTGGCAGTGACTGTAGTGCATCTTGGAACTGTGTTAGTGTACACTATCCCCTGGTAATCAAAAAATCTGATGTGTTGCATTCACATGACTTTCTCTGCTCTTGTACTAACCATTCTTACAAACTCTTATTCCTATATCTTCTTCGTGTTAGTTGAGATAAACATTTGTACAAATTATCTTATTGCTTATTTCCTTGTAGGTGCAAGGGGACCGTTAGAATACAGCAGGCTTTGTGCGATAGTCAAATGTTTTAAAGCTTTTAGATTCTGTTGTCTTTGCACACTTAACATATAAAAAAATGAACAACGATGATCCATTTCACGAAAGTTCTAAGTTTTCCGAAACTCACACACATAACAAGGAATATCTCCGAAATGGTTCACCCTACAAGAAAATTTATTGAGACATAAATTGTGTATTTTAGCAAGATCTGCATTTTTGTGGAGTATGATTTTGTCTATCTCTAACGGTTTGTCAGTTATGCAAAAGTCGTCCAGAGTAAATACGACTACAGGGGCTATAGCCAGAAAATTCAAGATATACATTTCATTTGTCATAAAAATATCTCAAACATATGACATTTTAATCAAAATCGTGAAAGCCATTTTCAAGAAAATCAAAATTTTCGAAAAAATTTTCATGTAAGGAGTAGTTTAGGGTGGGGCTATTTTCTTCAAAATCGTGTCGCATCCTTGAAAGACATTAAACTTAAATACCAAGTTTGGTTTTTAACCGACTTTTCGTTTTTGAGCTATGCTGTCCACAGACTGACACACACACAGACCTTTTTCTAAAAATGCTTTTTTTGGATTCAGGGGGTCTCAAAACATATATTTCTGGTGAAATCTCGACATCGAATTTTTGGGTGGAATACAATACCTCCCCTACTTATCAGTAGAGAAAGTAAAAATGTGATGACCATGGCCTTATTGGCTGACTTCTGCACTCGTGCCTTTTGTGGTGGGGGTTCATCATGTTTCATAGGCAGTAATGTTGTTTTGCTGCCAAGCATCATCCTCGTCCTCAGTGCATTGTTTCCAGTACACATGTTGACACGAGCCTGCAGTATCCATCATGTACACATCCTAGACATTTGCAAGTGCTCTTTTAAAATGTCGAGTGCTCCCAGCTGATATCCCAAGTGAGACATGACTCATCACAAATAATGACACTAGCTGCATTGATTGTTGTTTCCGTTATGGGTAACAGGTGCACCTGCTCCTTCCTGCAATTCAGCATCTTCCTGGCCATTTTTGAAAGCATGGTGTCAAAGGAAAAGCGCTTGGCGAGATATTGCAGAGTTCCCATAAGCTCTCTTCAAATCATCATGGGTTTCGGTTGCATTTTTCTTCAAGGGAATGCAAAACATTGCATAACACAGGTCACGAAAATCAGCCATGACAATTAAGGAAAAATTGAAGCTATTGGCTATTTTCAATCTAAAATAAGAACAAATTAGAAACTAAAAGCTTCACTTATCTTAGTAATATTGCAAAATCTTCCAAAACTGACATGTTTCAAGTTGTATCCAACTTATTTTCAAAGCTATAAATTTTAAAATATGGTATAGATATGTGGATGACATTTTTGCTATTGTCCCTGAGAAAGAGATAAATGATGCTTTAAAACTTTTAAATTTACAGGATAAAGCCATACAATTCACTTAGGAAACATAAAATAATGGATGCCTCCCATTCCTAGACTTAAAAATTAAAAAACTATTAAAGTGAATTTTGGTCTTTATAGAAAATCTACTCATACTGATAATTACATAAAAAATAAAAGTTTTAATCTATTTTCAATAGTAATTTATAGGTTAATAAACATATCCCTTAATAAGGAGGAATTTAACACAGGATATGAACACTGCAGTAATTAATGGCTTTTAATACTGATTTCATGCATAAAAAGCTAGAAAAATTTAAGTATCAAAAGGCTGTTTAAGAGGTTTCTATCCTCAAAAAAATAAAAGATAATTGTATTTTTAAAAAGTTTACTTATCCGTGGGCCAATAAAAAATTTACAAAACTTTTTAAAGAATATGGAATAAATTTGGTCCCTCAAAATAAATTTAATATATAAAATTTACTAAATTTTTCTAAAAAGGATAAAATTACAAATTATAAAAAAATCTGGCATTTATCAGTTTAGCTGTATTGGTAAAACTAAACATCATTTAGAAACCAGAATAAAAAAACATGTTAGAAATATTAAATAAAAACAAATTGATAAATCACCTGTGGCAGATCATTTTTGCTCATTTAATCATGAAATTAATCCAGAGGTTAAATTATTAAAACTATTGAACCTATAGATTTAATGGTTTGGGAAAAGATATTTTTTTAAAAAAATAAGAATCATGTTATGAATTTTGAAATACCACCAATAGATTCTATTTATAGGTTTTTGTTTTCAGAGGTTGGCAACAGATTTTTTTAATTGAGCATCGGTAACTATGGTAACTTGTTTGTATAGCTTTGAAAATAAGTTGGATACAACTTGAAACATGTCAGCTGTGGAAGATCTTGCAATATTACTAAGAGAAGTGAAGCTTTTAGTTTCTAATTTGTTATTTTAGCCATGAAAATGTTTAGAGGCAATTCTGAAACACATTTACTCTCACAGGCTGCCTACAATTAACTGACAGAGCTATTGCTGTGGAATTTTCAGTGATTAGCCATTCGAGTACATAGTTCAATGACACACAGACAGATGTTGCAAGCAAGCCCTGAACGGAAGTAAAAAAATTCAGTGTCAGTCTTAATTGAATATCCCTTGTATATCTCAAATTTTCTGGGAATAGTCTCTTAAGTTCTCTTCATTCTGAATCGCTTTTGCAGAAGTGATAACCAAAATCTTATTACATAAAAAAATGTAGATTTAGTTAACACAATTTACTATCTCTAATACAATTTTTGTGGAGTGAACTATTTCGAGATATTTCTTGTTATTTGTTGGAGGTTTCTAATACTTGTACTTTTATCAAATGGGAAGTCATTACGCAGCATTTTTATGTTGGCCATACAAAGGGAATGGAATTTCAAAGTCATCACGTAGCAGCCAGCTCTTAAAATATGGATACTACATGCACAGTATTTGTATAAAGTAATTATACTTATAGTAGAAAGTGGAAGTGCAAAAACAATGATATCCACCATCATTATACTACACATAATACTAATTATTTTAGAACAGGTTTTAGTAAGAAAATATAAGACAAAAATGTAATTACTCAAAACTTAATTTTATACAAAAAACTCCCATATGGCATCCAAAACAACAGCATCCAAATTTAAAACAAAACTAAAAATATGCCTTATCACTACATGTTTATAATTATTATTTATTTATTCCGGTAAGCGGAAGGTCTGTGGTTCAAATCCCAGTTGTGGCATTGAATTTTTAAGTTCCAGTTCTACCTTTCAAACATGTTTATAATTTTTCCCATTGTATTAATTTTATATAATCACTGTGTAAATTTAAAACTGTAACATGGACACTGTCAGAAATTTGTAAGCAAATCTATTGACAATATTATTATCCAACTATCACTTAAAGCAGGCATAGGCTGAGCTTTATCATGGCTCTCAGGTTATGTCAGTGGCACGGACAGAACTAATGTGAAAGTCTATTAATAGTGAACCAATATTCTACATTTATAGCATTACAAAGTGTGTATATGATTACAAACATATTTATTCCAATTTGCCAGTCAATTTATCATATATAGTTCCCCGTTACACTTGCAGCAGAATACTTTCGCTGTTTATCTACTTGATAAATTTAATTATTTTATACCTATATGTACAGTGACTTAACCAGCAAAACATAAAACAGAACCAGCTTTTCTACATTTAATTAATGAACTCTTAAACATAACAGGAACAAAATTATATTTCGTAATATAAAAGCCTGAGACAGAAAGGTCTAACTGATGAGAAATTATGAATAAGTAATTTACATAATGCAAGAAAATTAAATTGTGAATTATATTAAATATTTTTATTTTTTGTTGGATTCTCCTTGCATCTACAAGAAAATTAGCAATAAGATAATTTCTACGAATGTTTATCTCTATTGACATATGGAGGTTAGAGGAATAAGTGTAATAATAGTTTGTACTAGTGTAGAGAAAGTCATGTAAATGTGATATATCAAAATTGTTTTACAAACTGATATCTGATATAACATGTTTATTCTATCATTTAACATTTGAGGTAAGTTTAATACAAAGATAATAATACATTCAGAGAAATTCTCCAATGGAAGCTACATTATGAAAGCCCATATTCTTTTTATCTGACAATTGTAATTTCTTAATAAAGCAGAGCTCCAAACGAGAGCAAAACTGGAAGGTATAAGTTCATAGAGGGCCAGCTGTCACAAATACACATGAACCACAACCATGTAGTGGCACAGAATATATTAAAGCTGCTACAGACCACTGTGTATTAGTTACAGGACTATCAATATCCATTGTTGCTTAATGTGTAAAATTACTAAATATTTTCACTAAAGAGTGTCACTCTTCTACCATTCACTAGTTGTATACCTACACAGTATTCCTATAACCGAAAATAAAAAAGTACTAATAGATAACATTACTTTCACCACTACACTCATAGCTTCAGATATTTTCTCTACAGTATACAAAAGTTTCCGAATCAAACTTCATCTTTTGTTTCCTCTGGTTTCGATTGACGCAGCACATCAGATATTTTATTCTGCTTCCTGAAATCTTTAGACGTGTTGCATTCATGAAAAAGTGATGTCCTTGTCCCTACGAGATACTCATACACGGGACCACTACAATAAACACACGGCAGACTGTCATGTGGAACCTCTTTATTGAAATGTTCTCTGATAGATGGGATTCCTTTATCAAATACCTCGTCACACATTAAGCAATAGGCAACTTCATTGGTTGACGTGCTTTCATTAGTCAGGTAGTGATCACGAAATCGTGGGTGAATTGCATCCACCGTAACAGTACCGTTTGGAACACCATCCGATTTCTTTTCATTGCACTCCTTAGATTCACGTTGTATATTTTCATGTTCATGTCCAGCCATTCCTAGTCCGCCCAAATGAAAACTGTGGACTAATGTCAAATAATAGCCAAAAACACCTCATAACACTTCCAGCATCCTTAGGAAACAGATTAGCCACAGAACACATAACTAAGGAACAGATTTAAGCTATACCCCGGCCGCTGTAAGTTTGCACTTGACAGCTCGCATGGATTCGTGTCAAGTTGGCTATTCTGGGTTTGCGACGTTGTCAAAGTTACTAATACATAGCAGAGGATGGGCTTTCAATCGCGTCACAAAATGCATGTAGGCCATGGGCGTCACGAAAAGGTACAGGGGGGGGGGGGGGGGTTGCCGCGGCCCCCCTTGGAAGTTTGTTGTTGTTGTAGTGTTTAACGCCCGCTTTTAATACTACGGCACCGCAGGCGGTGACACTGATGATACATGGAATGAAGATGGAGCACCGGTGGAATGAGATGGCGGGGGAAACCGGAGCACCCGGAGAAAACCCGCCCTGACGCCGCTTCGTCCACCACGAATACCACATGCGGGTCCCTGGGATCGAACCCGGGCCGCCTAGGTGGTAGGCGAGCGCGCTAACCACTCGGCCACGGCGCCGCCCCCTTGGAAGTTTGTGAACCTAATGTGCAACCAATTACTGACTATTAAACTATTATTTTAGTTTTGATGTAAAGAACAATTTTTATTTAGTAGACATTTATACGGTTATTTGCAACAAATATAAATTTTGACAATAAAATAATGATTTAATATTATCTGATTGCAAATTTCCTCTGGAAAAAGGTCTGCCGACACTCATGCCTTTTTATATTGGAATTCGGTCTGTCTCAACACCGCTTTCTGCGATGTTTTGCTCTATTTTAAAGGACCTGGCCTGTATTATGTTCCTATATAAAAGCCTGTTTTTCTCAAAACTACATTTCTGCATATTCCAAAACTAGGTCGCACCTGAGTTTTGCTCCAAGTTCAATAAAAATTTCCAAAAGTATTCATAAATATCAGATAAACATTTTTATGATTCAATATTGATGTTATCATTCACATATATTCCAAAAACATTTTTTTTGTATGAAAAAATCAATAATTTTTAAGACTAAAATTTCTTTGTTATTAAGAAAATCTGATGTGTTGCACTCACATGACTTTCTCTGCTCTTGTACTAAACATTCTTTCAAACTCTTATTCCTATATCTTGTTAGTTGAGATAAACATTTGTACAAATTATCTTATTGCTTATTTCCTTGTAGGTACAGGGGGAATATTAGAATACAGTAGGCTTTGTGCGATAGTCAAATATTTTAAAGCTGTGAGATTTCGTTCTCTTTGCACACTTAACATACATATATAAAAATGAACAACAATGTTCCGTTTCACGAAAGTTTTTAAGTTTTCCGAAACTCACACATAACAAGGAATATCTCCGAAATGGTTCACTCTACAAGAAAATTTATTCAGACATAAATTGTGTATTTTAGCAAGATATACATTTTTTGTACAGTATGGTTTGGTCTATCTCTAACGGTGTAACAGTTATGCAAAAGTCGTCCAGAGTAAATACGACTACAGGGGCTATAGCCAGAAAATTCAAGATATACATTTCATTTGCCATAAAAAAAATCTCAAACATATGACATTTTAATCAAAATCGTGAAAGCCATTTTCAAGAAAATCAAAATCTTCGAAAAATGTTCCATGTAAAGGCTGGCTTAGGGTGGGGCTATTTTCTTCAAAATCATCGCGTCGCATCCTTGAAAGACATTATAATTAAATACCAACTTTAGTTTTTAACTGACTTTTCGTTTTTGAGTTATGCTGTCCACAGACACACACGGGTCTTTTTCTAAAAATGCTTTTTTTGGATTCAAGGGGCCTCAAAACATATATTTCCGGTGAAATCTCGACATCGAATTTTTGGGTGGAATACAATACTTCCCCTACTTACTTACCAGTAGAGAAAGTAAAAATATGTACAGCATAATCAGCAAACGTATTTAAAATATATCTTCAAACAATTGCTACCCATGTAAAAGAGTACCAGTTCTGCCAATATAAACCAATTTTGAAAAGTCAGTAGAAGCTTCTTACATTTTGAAAATGTGCCTATTTAATTCATAAAATAATTTATATATCGTAAACGAATTATCCGATTTTAATGAAATGTGGTGTACATCCTAGTCTCGTATAAATACAAACACAGTAAAATTTTCAAAAAGGTCTATTAAGAAATGTGGGAGTTTAAAATTTAAATCCCAGTGTTCCTTAACTGCTAGCTGTCAAGTGCAAACTTACAGCGGCCGGGCTTTTTTTTTTTATAGTCACAGAAGAAACAACTATCTATAAAGATTCACTATCACTAACAGCGGCTTAAATCTACCGATAACACCCATCCCTACGGCTAAGCGAACCGAAGTAAAGGAGTCACGTGACCACAGGTTATTGAATTGACTAAAGCACTTTCCTCTCTGACTTGGTTGAGCTCAGTCGAAGGTGGGCTGCACTGATTGGCGGAAGGTTCTTTCTCTTCCTTTCGTTCAAGGGCTCCGGGTGAGGTGCTTGCCTCTTGACGTGCGGTCGTGGTATCTTGACGTGCGGTCGTGGTACGTGCAGTGGTACGAAGCGTCAAATAGGCACACCTCTCTTTCCTTATTCTTTTCGTTTCTTCCCCTTACCTTCTTCTTTCCCGTAATATTTCCTATTGGATTTTTATTAATTTTCTTTTCTTATTGTATCTCCACGAACATTTGCTTTCTTTTTTTCTTCTTTCCCCCTTTTTTTGTATTTGTGGTGCAGCGTTCTTGCGTTTGTGACGGTACATTGGAGGTGTTCCGACAATGGAGGAGGATCATTCGCCGGGGCCCACAGATAGGTATTTCGACACCAATTTGGGGCCATGTGAGGTCCATCTTGTTCCCCTACAGGCAGAAGGTAAGTGTTTGAATTTTGTTACTATTGGTAAATTTTTGCATACACATGTCTTTCAGGAAATTCACTCCATCCGCTCAAGTGGTAATCACAAGATTGTCGTTACCTTTACTGCTGCCGCTATGGCAAACTTTTTGTTAAGTCCCATTATTAGCGGTCTATCACTTGAAGGGCTTTATTCTACTGTATAAGAGGGCATTGTCCGCCACGTGGACAAGGATTGCCTGGAATACGAGATTTTGGTGGAATTGCAGGCCAACGGGCATTTTCCGGATAGTCGGGTCCGACGGTTAAATAGGGAGGTTGTGGTTGGCGGCATGGTGCAATACCTTCTTTCGCGCGTTATTGTGGAAAAACTGGAACTCCCACCCCAGGCTACTTTTACACTTGTACAGGGGATGATCACATATTGAATGTTTCTGTGGGGTGCAACTACCACTGACGCATTATTGCCCCTACAGGTGTGCCTCAAACTGGCGACAGACACCCATAGTAGTAATGCACAGAGATCTAGGCCTCACCCCTTTGATACATGTTGCTCCGGTGGTGACTTTACGCCCTTTCCCCTATTGCCCAAGTTACAAGCTGTTCATGACCTTACCACTCGTTTCTGTCCAACCACTTTACCTATGCCACAGGCTTACGTACCATTTCGTATGTTATGGCCTGTGTACGTGTTCTAGATTGTCTTGTAGCCTTCCGAGCCCGTTTATTACTCCAGACTCCCATTCCCGTCGCAGATGATGACCGCCTAACTTTCTGTACCGACGGCTCACGTCAGGTGGACTCCCCGAGGGTGGAATCGGCCTTTTTCTCACCAGAGTTGGTGGTATGGCGCACCTTTCGTCTACCGGAATTTTGCTCCAATTATATTCCCAACTTCTGGATTTTCCGGTGTCGGTAAATTATTTATTTGTTGTCCCTGAACAATGGGTGCGTTTTACAGGCGATTTTTCTTCACACACATCGTGGTTTTCAGTTTTGACGTTTCTTTTCTTTCTAGTCTACTTCCGTCCGTAACCACGTACGAACTCAATGTTTTAGTGTGGGAGGGTAGTCTCTTTTCTTTACTAGCCCCGTTTCACCCGTTTTAACATACCAATTTTATGTGTATCTGTACGTATGTTTCTATACCAATTTGTGTAACTATATATATGCACATACACTGTTTCTCTCTATAGCCTTGTTTTTTTTCCCCCCATTTATTTCCTTTCAATTCTTACTGCGGTCTTTTCCTCTACCTTTTCTACCCCTTCTCTTACTGGACGTCTTTATTCCTTACAGCATCAGGTCATGCTGTTTATGTGAACGTGACCGCGATCCCATCACCACTTGGTGTACGTGATCTTTATTTCTTTTCGTACTAGGTGTTCTGTATTCGTACTGTTGGTACGCCTCTGTGCTACCTCCAAACAGTTTCTGGTCGCATAGCTTCCGATAGAGTCAGTTCCTGGCCAAGGAAAGA
Organism: Tenodera sinensis; assembly: GCA_030765045.1. NCBI lineage: Eukaryota > Metazoa > Arthropoda > Insecta > Mantodea > Mantidae > Tenodera > Tenodera sinensis. Next base: position 9,981,078 of record CM060974.1, read on the forward strand.
AGAGAAAAAGAGAGAAAAGAAAAAACCTGATGTGTTGCACTCACATTACTTTCTCTGCTCTTGTACTAAGTTCTTACAAACCCTTATTCCTATATATTCATGTTAGTTGAGATAAACATTTGTACAAGTTATCTTATTCCTCATTTCCTTGTAGGTGCAAGGACAATAACTGACACAATTAACATGAAATATCTCCGAAATGGTTCACTTTACAAAAAAAAAAAAATAATTTTGAAATACATTGTGTGTTTTAGCAAGATCTAGATTTTTTTTAGTATAGTAAGATTTTGTCTATCTCTTACGATTTACGAGTTTTTCAAAAGTCATCCAGAGTAAATAGGACTACATAAGCTATAGCCAGAAATTCAATATACACATTTTGTCATACAAATATCTTAAACATATGACATTTTAATCAAAATCGTTAGAGCCATTTTCAAGGAAATCAATTTTCACACACATACACACACCTTTTTCTAAAAATGCTTTTTTTTTTTTGTTTATTAAGGTGGTCTCTAAACATATATTTCCGGTGAAATCTAGACATCGAATTTTTGGGTGGAACACAGTACTTCTACTTATCAGTAGAGAAAGTATAAAAAATTGGGCTAAATCCGCACAGCCAATAGGAACAGAGATTTTCCATTACGTGACTAAGCGGGAAACATGGATGACGTGAAGGAATTGGCCAACGAAAATTCTAAAAAATGTAGGGAGCGTGTGAGAAATTGTGATCAGTGGACAAAAATAGAAAAACAAAAGGGCAAGGAGTATACGGATGTAAGCTGAAAACGTATCGCCAAAAAATGTACACTGACAGACTGTAAATGTGGGTCGCAATTTGACGTTTGGTTGATGTGATCGAATGAGCACGTGTATAATATATTCTGGATTTCATCCAATAAAATACAGTGTTTCTGGATTGGTTCAAGGTTTTTATACAGAGGCGTCGAGGAACCGTGTCAAGAGTTATAATCAACACGAGCATATTTTAAGTTCAAGGTATAAGTAGGTCTATCATAACCTCTTTTTTTTTTTAAGTTATAATAGGGTGATACAATAAACATGGCATTTTGTGCAACTTCCGGTAGTGTTGTTACTGACGGGTCTCCAGGGCGAGATCTTGCATACCAATTTTCCTTGAAGAAATACACTTAAAAATATTTTCTCTGCTAACGATGCTGTCAATTGCCAGTATCAAATCAGCGCTGCCTGTGTACCAGAATTTTGTCCCACAGTTCATTTACATGTCAGTAAATCTACTGACATGGGACTGTCGCTATTAAGATACTTAAAAACCATCGGTCTGGCCGAAATACCAGTGCAACTAAAATCCAATTATCACTCAAGTAGTGGATTGCACTCGATCATCTTTTCAGTGACGTTTTGTTATTTTGGTGATTATGCAGAATTTGGGTCGCTAACTCTTTTTTAGCGCGACTTAGGCCAATTTGGCACTCTAAATAGGACAAGCTTGCTAACAAGGGGTTTGGGTTATCCTGTATAAAAGCAGCTCACCTTTTACTAGTAAGACAAGGGTGTGGCCTAAGTGGATGTCACCAATGGTACAACACAAAAATCCAGGTTATCTTGTCCATACAAATACTACGTACTGTTGGTTCACAGCCTCATGGTCTAAGGGGAATGAGGGTGGGGGAGAGACATTCCACGTAGTGTAACGTTAGTTTTGTAAACATCCGTGTAGTCGTTCTGCTGGTCATGTTGCCAACTTACCTCCAATATTATTTGCACTGTGTTTACTTGCTGTTAATTTCTCTTAGTTTCAGTTGTAAAATCGTACTTGTCACTAGTTTTGTGCTGGAAGTAATGGTAAAAGTAATGTAGAAGCAGATAATCCTCCACCTAGCAGTACTGTGAAATGTGCTATGATATTGTGTTGCAGAACAAAGTGGTTCAGAGTGACAGTTCTATGTGAAAAACAGATCTTTGTAGGGTGATTGAGTCAAACAAACCTAAAGAGGCTCTTAAAGGTATTACTGCCTTTCTTCTATTACTTTCATTACTGTACTTGCAGGAACAAAATTCACAAGTACCTGCCTCAAAGCACTGGGTGTGCAGTGGTCCGAAATAATAAATATATGTTTACATGTCCTAAAAGACTCTTTATATATTTTAAATAATCACTTGTATTCAATGTGTTAACTGTTATCTTCTTGTTATAATCATTTCATGTTTCTTTAGATATTTTGAATATTAATTTTAATCATTTTTTTTTCTTCTTAAAATTGACTTTGTCATATATCTTTGTATTCTGGATCTTTATGGTCACCTGCAATGTCAGGCAGATGTCACAATTTTTGTTTGTGAAATATATATACACTATTAACTGACCAAAATTTTAATACTTCATTCTTTGATTCTGCAGGAGGGAATGAGATGTTAGACTGAGTTCTTCAGTTGTTATGACATTATTGGTTATTTTGGTTTTATTGAGCCACACTGGTTTACTTGCTTCCATACATGTGATCTCAATCACTAGTTTGGGCCAAAGTAAAATGAATACAGGGATTGCACGATACAGCGCTCGAGGATATATTACGTAAGACCGAAACAGATTGGCAGTGTTTTTAAAAAATACAGAAAAGGCAGAAAATGATTGATTGGAAAAAGACGGAGTAATTAAAAACATTGTTTACACTTTATAAGCTAAATATACTGCATGAACTGAAAATATCACTTAAATTGTGCTATTTTGAGTGACTTGTGTGCTTTAACCTGACGTGAACATGCATTCCAAGTTCGGCAACATTATAAATGTGATTAGAAGCAGAACTGCTGCTCGTGATATTGTTTATTGATGTAGTAGCTGCTGCATTCCTACCAGGGACCTTCAGCTGGTGAACAAACTGTACAAGCTTATTCCTGTTCATAAAATGTAAATGGAGCAATTGCTATTTATTACCATTCTTATTTTTACCATTTTGTAGCAGTGTTGAGTGAAGGGGTTTGCAATCTTTCTTGTGCTGGCAATCTTTTGCTTCTTATACCATGCCTTAATCACCACTAGCAAGACACAGGCCGCTTTCTTACAGCTTGACCGGGGTTTGGATAAGTAACTAATATAAGGGAGGTTGGTGGGTCCAACGGCTTCAATGAGAAAACATCATGGGTTGTCCTGTTCAATAGCAGCCTCGGCTCCTTCTCTTATTCTAAATGGCAGCGGCCAGCAAAAGAAACATTACTTTAATGCACAGATTGTTAACTAGGTTATACGTATCATGATAAATAGTGAAATAGTTATAGACCTGTTGCTGGAAATAATATATCAATAACAGTAAATGTAGTTGTAAAAAATCCAGCTGACGTCGCCAACATCGTCAATCACTTTAGTAAAGTTGTTGTTGTTTTCTAGTGCCTTGCATCTGGCAATGAAGCCATTAGCATTTGTGCTTTCCAATACTTTTGTACTGTAGTTTCTTCTGATCTTAATGCTTCACAGGTCTTCAAGTGGTCTTCATTCATTTCTGCTGGATCATTACACAGGACACACATTGGTGAAGCACTTTAGTAAAGTAATAATCTACAAACTGGTACTAATAATAATATCCATATTTCTAAATTGATCAGAAATGAAAGTAGCATTTTCCTTAAACCAGCTACACACAATGGAATAATTAAAATCATAAAATGTATAAGTAACTGCTTCTCAGCCGATGCTTGTGAAGAACGAGATTATATGGGACAGAAAGAAGCTGAGGCTGGGCTGCTAACATACAGGATAACCACATCATGTTCCTAAACCATTTCTTATTAACTCATAATTTTGCACCTAACCAGCATTCGCTAACTCAAGTGTTTATTATAAAACACTTACACCTTCATGTGCAATGGGAACTGGATTTATATCAGGAGGTTGGCAAATATGAATCAGAGGATGACGAGTAATGAAACGGAATGAAACTGAAACGGTTACTTGTAGTAAGCAGTTAATTAAGGAGGTAGTGTAGTTTCTATTAGTTTGTAAAAAAAAGTTGGTAGTTCTGAGTCTTCTGGATTGCTTTCAGAAATTCTATATTAAGCATAAAAGACTGCTTCATTTTGCTTAGAGGCCTCCATCTGGCCTGAGGTTCTTTTTCATGCAGGGACCAACAACATTACTTCCTTTTCAAAAGAAGTCATGCTATAAGATTTTATGGCCAAAAAAATTCATTCTTCTCCGCTGGGTTCAAACCTACAACCTCAGGAACTAGAGGCTAGCATGGCACCCCTAGACCATGGAGGATAACTTTCGGCTGGGGATAATTGGGTATTATGTAAAATCTTGGTCCTAGATGTACCAAAGGAAGTTTAGGACCCAGTTGAATACAAGTTAAACTTTCAAGGAAGCTTTTAATTGTAGAATACCATCACCCATACAATGTACAAATAGCAACAGCAATCCATTTCCAACAACATAGATTAGCAAAAAGTTTGAATTCAGTTTCCCCATCAAGGTGTTAACTTGTATATAGTAAAATCCCTGAGGCCATCAAGATTCCACAGACCAAAGCATTTAAAATTAAAGTTAAAAAATTGCTCTTAAAATGTTTTATTCAGTTGATGAATTCATAAATACCCAATTTTGATTGCCCTTTGTACTAAATCACTTGCATATGTAGAATTAGAGTTTAGGTAAATAAGTCATCCATCCTAGCTAATTTTTTAAAACATTGCCACCCTGAACTGTTTGTTTCATGGGTCCTGTTCATTTGGGAGATGCAGTTCAGCTCAAAAGGGAGGTTGACGACAGCCTCCAAGACCAAGACTGTATTTGATATTACCTGTATTTAGTACTCTATCACCTCACTTCTAAATATAATGTATTTTCTTAAACCTTGTATATTGTAAATATGATTATTTCTGCATTAACAATTTTGACAAAGCCTATATTCTGTATGACAGGAGTGAAGTGGGGATGTTCCAGAGCAACGCTTAACACAACATATAATATATATATATATATATATATATATATATATATATATATATAAAACCATTGTTTACTTACTGCAGTGAAGTTCTTGTAACAGCAAACACAAAAAAAAATTCAAATCTTTCAAAACCAAAGTCTGAGATTAATTACAGGTGCTATCAAAACCACACCAATAGGAGCTATGGAAATACTAACCAACCAATATCCCATTGAATATGAAATAGAAAAAGCTCTTATTCAACACGAAAAGTTGATCAGACTCCCATTCAATACATGGCACAAGAGAAATTTTACACATACACTAAAGACTCAGGAGAGCTTTCTTTCCAAAATTCAAGACATCAAGAAGGATGTACACCTTCCAAATTCAAAGGAAAACTTCGTATCTAAAGTCAATCCAACACATACATTAGACATCACATATTATTTACACCTGACAGAAGTTAAAAAAAGTGATACTCCAACTAGTGTTCTAAAATTATTGGCATTAGAGACAATCCATACTAGATTTCCAGAACATAAGTGGCTCCATATTTATACTGATGGATCATTGATATCATACCAAGATGGAGCAGGTGCTGGAGTCACATGTCACCTCTTTTCCTATTACAAATCTTTAAGTTATGGAACTACTAACTTTGATGGAGAAATTGAAGCAATTCGAATGGCCCTACAAAATCTTTTGTACAGAATTTCACATTTTCAGCAAGCAGTTATTCTCTGATTCCAGGGCAGCAATTATAGCAATTACTTCCAAATTGTCACCAAAAAACCAAACTATTATAGAATGTTGGAAAATCCTTACCCATCTAACAGCACTTCAAAAACACCTAGTCTTCCAATGGATACCAGCTCACTGTGGACTGAGTGGTAATGAGAAAGCTGATTTTCTTGCAAAAAAGGGTACCAGCGGTGTACAAAAATCTATAGTTAATTTACCATTTTATGCAGCTAAAAGATTAGTCAACTCTGAATTCAAAAAAATTATTGCAAAATATTACTATGAAAAATCAAAGAATAAAGATGGGAACTACCAAACATTCAAACAGTGATTCCTGAGTATCCTCGAAAAACAGCAGTTGCAACCTTCAGGTTGATTACAGAACATGATTGTCTGGCAAAACATTTAAACAGAATTGGGATATATTCTTCACCACTCTGTCCTCTATGTGATCTGCAAGAGGAAATGGACCGAGACCACCTTCAAATATGCCCGGCCACTTCTAGTGCCCCATCCATCAGTGAAAAATATTGGAGAGCAAGAGGATTAATGACTTCATTGTCAGAAATCCAGCATTAGCTAACAACAATATTCTGTATGAATTTTCTTGATGAATAAATCTGAATCCCAGTCATACCATTAGGTGCTGAATGGTACACTTTTGTTTTCATATGTTGAGTTCTGGAATTTGCATTAGACAGAGTTTGCAAGTGAATTGGTATCCACAGTCATTGGTGATGAATTGAGGAGTGTAATACATAGGTAACATGCCACTATTGAATGAAAACTGTCACTGTCCCTTAGAGTTCTCACGTGCGTGCACACACACACATACACACACATGCACGCACACACACATATAGCAGTAAGTTTCATAATGAAAGTAAATACTACTACTACTACTAATAATAATTGTTTAAAGTTGAGACTGTTAACAAAGGATGTCCATAGGACTTGTGCTATGGACCAGGATAGTGGAACATACAATATAACAATCTACTCAACCTAGACTACGGGAAGAACGCCAGAGTCATAACATTCGCCGATGACCTAGTCATCGTGGTTAAGGCAGAAACAGTACCTGAAGCAGAAAACTACATGAATATGGAAATAAGTTAAAAAGTGGTTGAGAGAAAACAAAACCCACTTCAATGAAAATCAATCAAAGGCCATATTAATATTAAGAAGATGCAAGTAAAGGAAAACAGCAAATATCTACATAAGTGGGAAACATTTGGGCAAGTTGAAAAGTATTAAGGAATAACTATCGATTCCCGTTTCATGTTCAACCACTACATAAAGTAAGCGATAAAAAACTAAACCCCTAGCATAACAGCCCATGAAGGGCCAAGGCTTGCCACCCAGTTGCTGCGTCCCCTACCTCTGCCCACTACAGGCGTCATTGGTGGGGTGCAGTACTGGAGGGTGGGATGTAGTCAGTGCCCCGAGCCCTCCCGGCCAGTTATATGGCCTTCTCGACCTGGGGCTGCTACTTCTCTATAAAGTAGCTCCACAATTGGTCCCCCTGGGGCCTAACAAGGCTGAGTGCATCCCGTGCCAGACCTCCCTGAGGGGATAAAATCCCCATGCTGGTACCGGGGATTGAACCCGGGTCCTCTGTGCCAGAGACAAGTGCACTACCAACTGTGCTATGAAGGCAGTCAAGTAAGCGATAACTACCAAATTAATACTTTATCTAAATCGGCAAGAATAGGATGGGGACTAAGATATCAGGCACTCAAAATAATATATAAAGGAACAATATTACCGAGGCTCTTATACGCTGTACCTGTATGGATAGAATCCTTAGATAAGAAACGCAATCTGCAGGAATATGCACAAGTACAAAGGCTTATACTCACAAGAATGCCCAAAGCCTACAAGACAATATCTCGTGAAGCACTATGCATCACAGAAACAACCCCCATATACATAAAGGCATGAGAGGTGGTGGCTCTATACAATATAAAAACAGGCAAAATAACTCCAGAATACCAAATAGATCACACAGAAAAACTAGGTACTAGAGACCCAAAAATTGAAGAAACTAAAGATACCCTCTGGCAAATCTACATGGACGGAAGTAAAAGCAATGACGGAGTGGGAGCAGGAATAGCCATATACAAAGCAAACCAGCTGGAAAATCAGTTACAATATAAACTCGATGAGAGATTATTTATTTATGCCAACAAATTTACTGTTGGTGTTTTTAAACACACAAGCCGTGTGTGGGCAAAGTTTAAGAGGTAGAACTGGAACTTAAAAATTCAATGCCACAACTAGGATTTGAACCACAGACCTTCCGCTTGCCGGGCGGACGCTCTAACCACTGAACTATTGTGACAAACTGCCAGAATGGCATTAAATTCTCAAGCCAGTTCGTATTTCTCCTGGTAAACCACAAAGGCAGTCTCACATCAGAGACAATTACCCCAATGGTGACTTACTATTGCAAGTACTTTATATCCCAGGATTAAATAACCTTCACATGGTAATTATTATTTATTTATTACCAGGAGAAATACGAACTGGCTTGAGAATTTAATGCCATTCTGGCAGTTTGTCACAATAGCTCAATGGTTAGAGCGTCCGCCCGGCAAGCGGAAGGTCTGTGGCTCAAATCCCAGTTATGGCATTGAATTTTTAAGTTCCAGTTCTACCTCTTAAATCGATGGGAGATGTTCAATCACACGGAGCAACTGGCCTTATTAAAAGCTTTGGAATCCCTAGAAACTAGTGAAATAGTGCACATTGATGACAAGTGTATACACATACAGCAGAATAACAATTGATTACATAGTGGACAGCAACACCACAACCACATAATAGAGAGAATAAAGAAAACTACAATAATAACACAAATAAGTGGACATACAATTCAAATGGGTAAAGGCACATCGGCATACAGGGCAATGAGCTAGCAGGCAAACTAGCGAAGGGAGCAACAAAAATAAATAACATTTATTACAACAAATTACCCATCCAAATAGCGAAAAAACAACTAAAGAAGGAATGGCAATGAAAATGGGGAAGAAACTTCAAAAGGTACAACTACGAGGGAATTGTTTCCAGCAATAGAAAGCAGATTAACATCCAAAATGAACCTCACAAGAAACACAATAGTAACCCACCATGGAAACATTGTCACACCTTCATAGACTGAAAATCGAGCACCGCCCCGAATGTTCCTGCAATAGAGGCCTCCAAACACTGGACCACCTGATGTGCGAGTGTAGTGAGAGAGAGAGATCCTAACAAGCAGTGTACTGAAAGACAGCACTGGCCAACCCACAAATTAGTGTTAACATCTTTAAAACCATTCTCAAAATTTGTCAGCTCTTTAAACTTTGATGTACTGAAAAATAGCCATGTACAATAGGCATCAACAGACAAATTATAAAACATGTGTAGATAAAATTATTCATGAAACAATGTAAAACCATGTGTTCGTGTAGTACTACAAATGTAGTGGAGCATGTAGTGGGAATCAGTAGAAAAAAAATCTGATGTTACACTCACATGACTTTCTCTACTCTTGTACTAACCATTCTTACAAACTCTTATACCTACATCTTCGTGTTAGTTGAGATAAGTGTTTGTACAAATTATCTTATTGCTTATTTCCTTGTAGGTGAAAGCGGAATATTAGAATACAGTAGGCTTTGAGCGATAGTCAAATCTTTTAAGGCTTTGATATCCCATTGTCTTTGCACGCTTAACATATAAAAAAATGAACAATGTTCCATTTCATCAAAGTTTTAAGTTTTCCACAACTGACACAAATAACCAGGAATATTTCAAATGGTTCACTCTACAAAAAATTATTTAGACATATATTGTGTGTTTTAGCGAGATCTGCATTTTTTGTAGAGTAAGATTTTGTCTATCTTACGGTTGACGAGTTATTCAAAGATCATCCAGAGTAAACAGTACTACATAGGCTATAGCCAGAAAATTCAAAATATACATTGCATTTGTCATAAAAGTATCTTAAACATATGGCATTTTAATCAAAATCGTTTGTCATTTTCAAGAAAATAAACATTTTCAAAAAATTAATGAAAGACATTGAAGCTATTAACAGTGAAGCAACAAGATTCTAAAGTAAGAACAAATTAGAAAGTAAAAACTTCACTTATCTTAGTAATGTTGCACGAAAAACTAATACAGTTGACATTAGTAAGATAAGTGAAGTTTTTAGTTTCTAATTTGTTCTTACTTTAGAATTTTCAAAAAATTTACTATTTAAAGGGTAGTTTTGGGTGGGGATATTTTCTTCAAAATCTTCGTGTCATATCCTTGAAAGACATTAAACTTAAATACCAACTTTGGTTTTTAACTGACTTTTCGTTTGAGTTATGCTGTCCACAGACTGACGGACACACACAGAGACAGACAGACACACACAGACCTTTTTCTAAAAACGCTTTTTTTTTATTCAGGGGGTCTCAAAACATATATTTCCGGTGAAATCTTGACATCAAATTTTTGGGTGGAATACAATACTTCCCCTACTTGCCAGTAGAGAAAGTACAAATAGCAACAATAATAATAATATTTATTTGCAGTGGGCAACAAGTGGATGTGCTTACTTTGTATTGGTGCATGATCTGTGATGATTAGGGCCCAGATTTCTATGACTTTGCATCTTTTTTCTGACAAAAGTTGAGTGATGCTCAGTTGAATGTGTACGAAATGTATCACAAGGAGTGAAATGAGTCCATTTTTGCTTTCTCTACTGGTAAGTAGAGGAAGTATTGTATTCCACCCAAAAATGTGATGAGATTTCACTGGAAATATGCTTTGAGGCCCCCTGAATAAAAAAAAACCATTTTTAGAAAAAGGTCCGTGTGTGTGTGTGTCTGTGTGTCTTGAATGGTAGATTAACTATAGATTTTTGTACACCGCTGGTACCCTTTTTTGCAAGAAAATCAGCTTTCTCATTACCACTCAGTCCACAGTGAGCCGGTATCCATTGGAAGACTAGGTGTTTTTGAAGTGCTGTTAGATGGGTAAGGATTTTCCATCATTCTATAATTGTTTAGATTTTTGGTGACAACTTGGAAGTAATTGCTATAATTGCTGCCCTGGAATCTGAGAGAATAACTGCTTGCTGAAAATGTGAAATTCTATACAAAAGATTTTGTAGGGCCATTCGAATTGCTTCAATTTCTCCATCAAAGTTAGTAGTTCCATAACTTAAAGATTTGTAATAGGAAAAGAGGTGACATGTGACTTCAGCCCCTGCTCCATATTGGTTTGATATCAATGATCCATCAGTATAAATATGGAGCCATTCGTGTTTTGGAAATCTAGTATGGATTGTCTCTAATGCCAATAATTTGAGAACACTAGTTGGAGTATCACTTTTCTTAACTTCTTCTGTCAGGTGTAAATAATATGTGATGTCTAATGTTTGTGTCGGATTGACTCTATATATGAAGTTTTCCTTTGAATTAGGAAGGTGTACATTTTTCCTGATGTCTTAAATTTTGGAAAGAAAGCGCTCCTGAGTCTTTAGTGTATGTGTAAAATTTCTCTTGTGCCATGTATTGAATGGGAGTCTGATCAACTTTTCGTGTTGAATAAGAGCCGCTTTTTCTATTTCATATTCAACGGGGTATTGGTTGGTTAGTATTTCCATAGCTGCTATTGGTGTGGTTTTGATAGCACCTGTAATTAATCTCAGACTTTGGTTTTGAAAGATTTGAATTTTTTTTGTATTTGCTGTTATAAGAACTTCGCTGCAGTAAGTAAATAATGGCTTTATATACATTGTATGTTGTGTTAAAGAGTTGCTCTGAAACATCCCCACTTCATTCCTGTTAGACATTTTAACAGTGAAAGGCGCCTTTCTGCTCATTGTATTAAAGTTTTTATTTGTTTGGTCCATGTAAGTTTGGTATCAAATGTTGTTGTTGTTGTTTTCTAGTGCCTTGCATCTGGCAATGAAGCCATTAGCATTCGTGCTTTCCAATACTTTTGAACTTGGTATCAAATGTAAACTCCTAAATACTTTGCTTCCTTTGTTTTTGGTAATTGTTAATTTAGTTTTATTTTTAGTGGTTTTTTTCTTAGTGAAGAGATTTGGTAGTTTGATTTTGTTGTATTAACAGTCATAAAACTTTCTGTGGTCCACTATTGTAGGTTGTTTAAGGATTGTTGCATAGTTTTTTCTAGTTCTGTACTTTTGTTTTTTGGTTTTGAAGTCGACATTACTAAGTCATCAGCAAATAGTGCACACTTCACACTTGATTCTTGTATTTGTTGTGGCAGATCGTTAATAAATATATTAAAGTGTAGTGCTGAGCACTGTGCCTTGTGGTAAGCCACGGTGTACTTGTTTGTATTTAGATATGTTTCTTCCATATCTGGTTGCAATAAAGCGTTGTTAGGAAATGACATAGCCATGAAAACATTAGACCTTGTATCCCTATTTTTTTTTACATTTTTTAGCAGTTTTGTTCTGCATATAGAATCTTATGCACTTTGGAAATCAATAAAAACTGATACATTATCTTCTTTTCTATTGAAGGAGTCTTTGATTTCTTGACTGAGAAGTAAGACTTGTTCATTTGTAGAGTGGAACTCTCTGAATCTAGCTTGACATGGGGATATTAAATTTTTTGATTCTAGAAACTAATTTAACGTGTTTGACACCATTCTTTCCATCACTTTTGCTATTATGCTAGTAAGAGCTATTGGTCTATAATTTTTTATTTCTGATGCGGTTTTATCTTTCTTCAAGAGTGGGACAATTATTGCTTTTCGCCATTCGACAGGTACAGTGGTTTTCCAGGATAGATTGTAGAGTTTTAGTAGTTGTTGTTTTGCTGTTTTTCCAAGGTTTTTTATGAACTCTGGATGTATGTGATCTGGTCCAGGAGACTTTTTGTTTTTTAGATTATTAATTGCAATGTTCAGTTCTTGCATATTAAAATTTTGAAAAAAGATATTGTATTGTGTTAGGATCACATTCTCTTTCTTGTTTCAAATCTTTCTTAAATTGTTTATGTTCCTTTTTATTATTTCTTGTTACTTTATGTGAATTAGCATAATATTTGTTGAATGTTTCAGCTATGGCTGCATCATTTGTTAATATTTTATTGTTGTGTATGATATTTGTGCTGTTGCTTTCTTTCCTGTACTTGATATTTTTTATGAACTGATGGGGTTTGTTGCCATCTGTTCTATAATCCATTTTTTCTAAGAAATTATTAAAGTGATTCTTTTTAGCAGTATTAATTTCTATTTTTAGTGAGGCACATTTCTTCCGCCATATTTGTGTATCTGATATGCGTTTTGTTTGTTCAGCTGTATTTCTAGCTGTATCCCTTTGCTTTTTCAGTTCTTCTAACTGGGGGTCCAAAAGGGTTTGACATTTTTTATTCTTCCATAAGGAATATGTTTTTTTGCAGTTTCTAGGATGACTTTGCAGAAATTTTTGTTCATATGATCTGGTTGGTCATACAGCTGTGAGTTTTTGTTCTTTAAATTTATGTTCCAGTTCAGTTTTATATTTGTTCCAATCTGCTTTTTTGAAGTTCCAATACAGATTCGTAAGACCTTGACTGTTATTTGTATTATCTAGTTTTATATCAGCAATTACTGCTCTGTGACCAGAACTTGGGTCTACTATAACTTGTTTTTTAATTTTTAAAACTATCTGTTGTAGCTAACAAGAGGCCTGGGTTACTGCCAGCTCCAGAGTAATGTATGAAGGTTTTGGGATCTTCATCATAAATTAGTTCAAAGGTCGTGGTATTAAAAAATTCTTCCACTATCTGACCTGTAGAATCCACTTTTTCATAACCCCATCTTTTGGAATGGGCATTGAAATCCCCAATTATGATTGTTTTATTTAATTGTTCAATAAGTGAGAGATCTGGTTCATTCCTGGGAGGATTTTAAATACTGTATAAATGTAGATGTTTTGTTATCCCAAAAATTTAGCTTTATTAATTCACTTTTATCTGTGTTATCCATTTCTTTAACAATTTCAAATGAGGATTTAATACCATTTTTGACTGCAACTAATATTCCACTAATCTGTCTATTTTTGGGTAGTAGGTGTAGTAAAAATCCAGTAAAATTGAAGTATTTAAGTTGATCATTTGTTAGATTTGTTTCTTGTATGACAAATATATCTATTTTATAGTCAAATACAATTTTATTCAGTTCTTTTTGTTTGGATGAGACCACCCGCGTTCCATTGTAGAATTCTGATGTTAGATCTTCTATTAATATGTTTTGGTTCTCGAGAATTAGTCCCCGCCCGGAGATCCAAATGGGGGACTATTTTAACTCCGGAACATTTTACCCCTCGAGTCATATTTCATAAATACCAAAGAGCCTTAGCAGTAAATGTAACCGCTTTTTAGAGAGCACCGTATTTTTATGTTTTGGTGGTTTCATCGCTCTCACAACCCCCAGAATGTCTGGAGGACCACACCTGTCGTTGGTTTACGGGTCTTGCCTACCTGACCGGGAGAATTATCAAAATAAATTCACCGACCATATCCTCTGATTACCAATCAGAGGACGTATTAGATGCCATGACAGGTCAACATGTTAGGGGTTAAGATTTTATAGAGAAATGGAGAGGCTGGAAAAATAAAGGCTCCCTAGCCCTCAGGAACCCTAATAGCATCGGGGTCGGAAGAGAACAAGAGTTGACCAAAGTAAGGTCAGATAGAAAAGTTAGTGAGGAGCAAAACACCAGTAAGTGGAAGTAATGTTCTGCTCAGCTTGGGTACCTTGTGGTCGCCATTCACATATCCCCTAGACGGAGACCCCTGAGTAAATAGAAGGTACTGTGAAAGCAGACATATTGGCCAAACAAGCAATAAAGATAGAAGAAAAATGTACAATTACCGGCTAAAGATATCTTCCATCATATTAAACGTACAGCAAACTCACAATGGTTAAAGGAACATCCAGAAGACAATTGGATAATAAAGCTATGTAGGCTTTCACGGCCGGCGTCTAAATTGTAGAAAGAAGTATCTTCCATGCCATTAATGCGGTCGGTGAACACAGTATTAAGTTCCAGGATACGCGCATCCTTGCATCTACCATACATTACCATGCCCGACTACAGCGAGAGGCTATTGAAATTTACAAGCACCTTAACAACTTTAATAAGAAGGAAAAGGCCTTAAGATTAAACAGCAACTGGCATCCGGTCATAGAACATCATAAGAAGCAGGATAGCAAGGTAAGCCAATCAGAAGAGACCAGCAGCATAAGAGAGATAGAACCCCCTCCACCAGCCAACACGCCTCTGGACGCCCCGGGCCAATCAGCGCACGTTGCGCATGGTATAAATGGAGCCCCACAGACAGTCGACACATCAGTCGCAGTGATACCTTCCACGAGGAGACTTCGACAACGCCACTGAAGATGTTTACCGCAGTTGTAAATGAAACGTCTGGAAGACAGATCTCCAGCAGACCACGGCAGAACAGCCCGGAAGATACTTCTTTCTACAATTAGATAAATAATATAAATTCTTATCCTTGGTTCAACCATATATACTATCCTAGACAAGACTTGTGCAGCATAATCAAAATGAGGCTTAATAGTGCACTAACCCCAGCATTTTTGTTTAAGATGAAGAAAGACTCTCACTACTGCAGGTGCGGTGAATATGGGAACTTAGAGCACACATTATTAGGTTGCAACTTATATAAGAACGAAATAAATGAGTTTCTGAGTTCTATATACAATTTGGGTATACTGGGACCTATTAAAATAACATATATTGAATTATAATCCTAAATTAGTGTTCAACAAAATTATTAAACATATCAGGAAATGTAAAATTAAATTATAAAAGTATAGTTCACAAAAAAGCAGCTTATTTAAAATATTAAAGGAAACTAAATGACGAATGTCATTTAGTATAACATTGGAGGAGGACGTTAAATGAATAAGTCTTTGTATTCAAGAGTGTCGTAAAATAGAAGCTAGGGAATTTAAATCTGATTTCTTGGTTAGTTGCTTCTAAATCTGACGCAATTGGGTTAATAAGATGCTCCCAGTATTCTGGCCATATCCATTACTTCACTCTGTGGCACAATGATAGTTTTCCACCTTCATACCTAGGTAACATATGCAAAGGTATTCCCTGCCTGACATTACACCACCCCTGAACCTGTCTGTGACCACGTTACCCAAATTCTTTGCAATTTTAAGGGTTTTAGTAGCTTGAAATTGGTTTGTGGAGTGCAAGTATACATTTACAGTTTTGGCCACCCATGAATTTGAATCCCAGTCCTTATCGACCACCAGTGCTGCCCTCAACCTTTAGATCAGTGGTTTCCAACAATTTTTTCAAGGACTTCTCATCGGTTGTTATACTGACCCCTTAAATTGTTAAATTGTAGATTAAAATATTACAAGCACAATAATTTGAGTTATATTAGTGTAAGTAATTTGTATCTGCTTTTACAGTTAACTGACACTAGCTCAATCTAGCGCCAGTATTACACTAGTAGTAGTTCTGCCAATTTCTGTTAGATGGTGTGTGCTGCACATTTGACATGTCTATCAACATCGGCTGTGCCATAGACAAATGGTTAGACCATTTGCTTCTCAGCAAAGCGGCCAGGGTTTGATCCCAGGCAGCTGCATGTGGGATTCATGGTGGACGAAGCAGCGCTGGGGCAGGTTTCCTCCAGGTTCTCCATTTCCCCCACCATCTCATTCCATTGGTGCTCCAACTTCATTCCATGTATCATCGGTGTCACCGCCAGCAGTGCCGTAGCAGTAAAAGCAACCATTGAACACTACAAAAAGAATGTATCAAGGCTGGCCATTTTGATGTTTGTCTATTCATTGCAGTAGCAGTTCTGTCAAAGATTGTATAACACAATTATTTATAAAGATTTAGTTTGCTCTCCAAGGTACAGTAATTGAAAATGGATCGTTGGTTGAAAAGTGGACCATTAAAACGTGATAGGCTTACTGACGAAGATGATCAGGAATTTTTTATGTGAATGTGCGAGTGGATAAGTCAGTGTCTGTTGAACCAAATTCTTCTACGTCTAAGAGCTGTGTCTGTAGGCCTGCTGTGAAAATGAGGAAATACAACAGTGATTATTTGGAGATTGGTTTTACATATACAGGATCTGAACATGAACTAAGTCAATGTCTTTACCACAGCCCCTCTAATGAGTGCATGAAGCCATCAGCATTTAGAAACAAAGCACTCTGAGCACATCAGTAGATCTTTTAAAATTAAACTAGGCAAACACAAACCATCCTGAAATGTTATTGCAAAACATTCTGGTGCAAATATAAATGAAAATGAACCCTTGCATCTTATGAGGTATTACAGCTTACTGCAAAATCTGGTACAGCTGGAACCATCGTTCTTGACTGGAAGTCCTGTAGGCAAACCCATAGCTTTTTTTCTGTTTCGTCAGTTCATATAATTCTGCAAATGAAACCATGCACAACAGGTGGGGTGGGGAGAGGGAAGGTAGGTGATGTTGCCTGCTTCTGGGTGGAATACAATACTTCCTCTACTTTACTATACATAGTAGAGAAAGTAAAAAATTTCCAAAATGAGTAACGGATCTACATGACTTCAATAAATGTGTCGTTAGAATGATTTAAAATTGCTCAGGAAAAATGTGCTTCTACAATAGCTAAATTACTTAGAATTTTAAGAGAAGGCATTAAGTTTCAGGGCAGCAAGTCATCCTTAAACAGAATAGTGAGGAAACTGTTTTAAATGGAGAAAGATCAAATTTACAATATGTATCTACATTGTTGTACTTATGTATTAATACGGACACATTTGCACAGCTAATTAAGCTAGGTACATTGTGTAGACATTTTTTCTGCATGGTCTGTACTCGGCCGCGGATACGGAGGGGGCAGTTGCCAGGGGGGCCTGGGTCCCCCCTGTCATATCCTACTTTGCTATACCTAAATGCTGTGTGTTACCTCATCATGGCCAAACCGATTTCTATGAAAATTGGTACTTATATATGTACTATGTTTGATAGTCGGTCCCGCTTAAAGAATAGACCATTGAGGTGGAAGGTTTCTAATGGAGCCCAAATTGAATAAATCAAAATAACTTGCCTTTTTGGGAGCTTTTGCAAAACTGTTACTTAGCAAATGTTTTTACCCACGATGTTAAGTTTTGTAATATGCAACATTTCGATTGGATGAATTGATATTGATATTGTTTTATTGTCACATAATGTTTACATGGTGAGCCTAAGCTGGTAAACTGGTGATTCGTCAAGATATAAAAACAGATTTAGGATAAAGGAGAAAACTAATTCTAATGTATGGTATACAAGGTATTCTTTATACAATATAAATTGTCAATTACAACTAATTAAAGTAATACTTATAGTATTGTCATCCATATATTCTTGTACGGAGTAATACGTCTTATCTAATAACTCTTACACTTTTATTAAACAATTTTTTAGTCTTTATCTCTCTGAATCGTTGAGGCAGTTTATTATATATTTTTATGCCCATGTAATAGGGTGTTTTTTCATATAATGTTAGTCTATGCATAGGGTATTTTATGCTGGACCCTTTCCGAGTGCTGTAATGATTTTGTTTTTGCATAAATTTGTCATAATTTTTGTATACATAGGTAAGTAACTCTAAAATATATACCGAGGGCATTGTTAAAATTTTTAATTTTTTAAATAATGGTTTGCATGAATCTTTAAAGCTAGCATGTAACATTATGTGAATTATCTTTTTTTGAATTTTGAAAACTGTTTCCCATCCAGATGCATTTCCCCACAATATTATACCATAGGCCAAAATTGAATAAAAATAGCTATAATACACAATTTTTTTGGTTTCACGCTCTGAGGGTTCGTGTAACATCGCGTTATAAGTAACGGTCGTTTAAACAGCCATGTGGAACAGGGTCCCTAATGACCAAGTTGTCGACGGGCCCTTAAACCCGACACTCACTCACGCCATACGGAACAGGCACAATTAAGCGTTAAGGTTAAGATTTTTAAAAAGTGTTCAAGACTTTCAGTATGGCCCTTATTACTATTCTTAATTTATTTTTATGTTTTCAAAACATCACTAATAGAATAGTCTCCATATGTTATACTGCTGTTGGTGACGCGGGTTCGTTAAACGTCGTATTTCTGTACTCAAGGTTTTCATCTTGCCGCAGCACCAGAGGCAGTTCGAGTCGAGTGGGGAAGCTATTCCCCCACCCGAGTGTCTTTACCGCAGTACCTAGCCGTTATACGGCTTAACCTGCGCGATAGTATGATGGTTTGGTCTACAGGGATCGCCAGTCACTAGCATTTTAATACGTAAATGCGATGTGACAGGTTCGGGGGGTAGACTTCCTGATAAGAGAGAACTTTAGAAAAGTGAGGGGAAAAACAATGTTGAACTTCAGTTGGACAATGAAATGAAGAAAACAATGAAAATCGTATGAAACTGATCTCGATTGTGTAGACTGTCACACTCTGCGGTCGCCAGAACGTTCCACTTCGAGGTCACAGATGATGGTGCCATAGATTTAGAGCATGAATTCGAAGGAGAATATTGACGAGCTTCTCCTGTCATGCAGGGGATGAAATATTACGCAGCCATCTTGCAAATGCCTCTAAAAATTCTACTCTAACAAGCAAAAGCACCCAAAATGATTTAATAAATTGTTGTGCTACTATAATTGAAAAAAAAATATTACAGACAATGTTAGAGAGGGAAATATTTTTCTATTCCAGTTGATGAAACTACAGACATCAGTGCAAATGAGCAATTAACATGATGCGTGTACTTTAACCTAGAAACGGGTTGTGTGAGGGAAGAATTCCTAAGATTTTGTTGTAACGCTCGATTTAAGTGGTGAAAGGCATATAAGTTAATACTGAATGAGCTGCGAGACTTGGGACTAGACATTTCGAACCTTCGTGGACAAAGCTGAAGGTGGTGCAAATGTTTTCAGGACAGTTTTGTGGTGTTCAATTCCAAATTTTAGCCGTTCAACCTCTCGCGTTCTATACGCACTGTGCGGCGCATTGCCTGAATCTGTCGCTTTCTAAATCTTGTTGTCATTTCAATTAGACAAGCTCTAGATACAATTGGAGCAATTGCTAATTTCGTTAGGGAATCTAATAAGCCTCCTCACTCTTGAAACAAAAAATTAGTGAAGTGTGCTCTCAGCACAAGAAACCTACACTGGTATCGCCGTGTGAAACTAGGGGGATAGAACGCCATGATGCTGGTTTACAATTTAAGGAAAGTTTCCCTGCAATAGTATCATTCCTAGAAGACGTAGGGTCTTTTAATAAAACTGCACACATTTTACTCAACTCTAACCTAAAGTTTGAGTTTATAATTTCGCTAGTTAACGTAGCTGAAATATTTTGAATGACTTCTTTCTCGGCAGCTCCAAAATCAACTCTTGCTTTAATTCATTGTTACGGAATGATTGAAACAATTAAAGATACACTAAAGGAGTGTCGTGATAACTAAACCTTTCATTGTGTTTTGAGAACGCTATCGCAGTAGCTAAACATGTTGATGTAGAAGTCAGTATTCCTCGAATAGCATCCAGGCAAGCGCATCGAAGTAACATTCCTACAACTTCTCCAGAAGATCATTATCGCATTAATGTTTCCTTCCATTCTTGGATTACCTATTCAATGAACTATCCACTAGTTTCTCTCATGATAAACACAAGCACATCCTTAAACTTCACAGCTTGATTCCTGATTTTCAAAGTGGTGTTACTTCCAATATTGACGATATAGTAAAAGCTGCAGGCATGTAGAACAAGACTTGCCCGGCACCGTTACAGAGCTTCGAGGGGAATTAAACATATGGTTTAACTTTTGGAAAACTCAACAAAATATACAAAAATGTTCATTTGAAGCACTTATCCACACCAGAAATAACTTTTAACATCGAGGAACTTTTAACCATCATGTGCGTCATACCAGCAACGTGTACAGCCGAACGATCATTTTCCACTTTAAGGCGTGTGAAAACATTTAATATCCAGTATGAAACAGGATAGACTGAAAGTGCTGCTTAACATCGAGGTGACTCCGGAGGAGATAGTTAGCCTTTTCGCAAAAATATGTCCCAGGATAGTGAAGTTTCATTGACAAGGAAGTTACAACACAACATCCTATTATTTTTTTCGTAGTGGAGTTAATTTCTAGTTAAGTAAATCGTAAAATTCAATTAATTACTAAATGCATCAGAGCCATTCTCTGAAACTTCAGGCGAATGTTCGAATGTTGTATCCATAACAGAAGTAAACATTTGATCGGTGGGCCTGTGGCGGTTACGGTCTTCTTCCTAGACAGGTGGTAGCTGGTAGTTTCAACATTATTTCTTTCCGAATAGTTCTAGATCCGCGCCTCTCTGTGCTACTTTACAAAGAAGGTTATCTGAGTAGTATATAAAGGTGACGCACCAATTCGCTTGCTTTCTGCTGTTACCTGGCTTGGTAAGTAAACTCGCTTTCAAGCTTTACATTTACTTCCTCCGGGGGCCAAGAACGGTGAATACAACTGTAAACGCGATAAGTTTCTCTAAAGATCTTATGGTCATAAGTGGTAATCTTTTGCAAAAGAATGTTAGGTGATGCAGCCGCTAAACTCGTTGATGCTGTCCCACTCTCAAACAATACTGTCCAAAGACAAATTATGATACGACTAGTAACATTGAAAACACCGTGTTGGTTAGGCCACAGAATAGTATACAGAAAGGAAAGCTTGAGTCGGCTCCTTTGATCTGCGTGTATCCGTTGCGTTGCGCGTTTCGCCATATTGAGACGAAGTTGAAGCGATTGCTACTTCCTACTAGGACTCGAAACAAGCAGTTTTACGATACGGAACTCTTAATCTCGCTGGCTAAATGAAAACTTTTACAAAAAGAAATGCTAATGAAACCGAACATATGATTAACTCAGACTAATACAATCTATTTTCCCTCCAGTGAAGAAATTTACTCACTGAGTCGGAATGATATATAATAGTTCATTTTGGGAACTGAAGACATTCATACGTTTACAAAAGGCGCTCTGTTCTGCTGCACTTCTTTTCGCGCCCTGTTCTTACACAAAATTTCAGCGCAATTAAAATTTGAGAAAAAGAATAACGCACGAACGCAAAAGGAAACCAACAAAATTTTGTTTTCTATTTATATGCATTAACAAAGGAAACCCTAGTAATATGAAATAAGGGGAAAATAGGTAGCAATAAATAATAAGCAAGTGGCTCATTAGTTGCTTTTATTTACCACAAGAATAAAAATGCACAAAATCTTGAATGAGATTCTGCATACAATGAATCATAAAGTCTTCTCATACATAGCAAAAGAAGTAAATAAAATACAAATGTAGAGCACGATGCAATAACACAAATCGCAGCAGTAACTTTACAGGATATACATTGTATGGCAAAAGTTAGGATTATTTTATATTAAGGGCTAAGGAGATCTAGGAAAGGTCTTTTTATATCATGTCTATTTGCACAATATAAAATAGTTACAATAAAACATACAATTGCTTTTACTTTATTTCACCTTTTTACGATAAAACAGTCTGTGTACATTTACATGACCTTCTGCCAACACTATTGCAGCACTAAAGAAAAACAGTGTTCAGGTGTGTCGTTGTACTTGTGTTACTTGTTTAATCTGCATTTATGAATCAACTACAGCAGCAAATATTGTTCATGGATGTCACTGTTATTAATTGTAATTTTTTTTTCACTTTTATTTTTATTTTTCAAATCTCTATTCACAAACTTTAAGAAATAAAAAATTCTCATGCTGGCAAACAGCCAGCAATAACGTATGGGGAAATCCTTGCATGGTTGGCTGAATTGCACATTCTCCATTAAATTAATCAATCTGTTTGAAACTATGAACTGTGATCCGACTCTCCTTTAGTGTTGCATCGTTTCTCTCAGAGCTCCTACTCATTTTGATTCGACGCAGATATCGATTACTCCTGCCCGGAATGTGATAGTGCGTCCATAAACCCGAAACAACAATCAATGTGTTTTTAACATTATTTGTTGTCATTAATCTGAGATTATTTCCAGTGAAAATGGTCTCCATATATTCAATGCAGGTTATAAAGGTTGAACTTGGACGTTTCAGATTTCCAAAGATATCCATATTCTTGTCCTCGTGTGCTTTGAAATGAGAATACAGATTTGTATAGTTAAAATTATCCTCCCTGTTTACCTTGTATTACTGGGTAAAGTACATTAACAATTATGCACAAATTGATGTGATTCTGAAATAACACTTAACTTACAGTAAGTTATAAATATATAACGCTGTTCGCTTACCATTGTTCATCTTTTGGAAAGCTAAAAAAGCTTATGTCCCTGTTTGCATGTGAATTATTTCTGTAGTTTGGTGCTGAACACCATTGGCCGCCTTTTCTCTTACTGCTGCTCATTATAACCACGTCGAAGCTTAAAATACATTAACACATATTTATACATTTTGCAGTAGGCTTATGAAACAATTCTTCAGTTATAGATATGCCCAGCAGCTAATATGCTCGAGGTAAAATAAACACAGCGTATCCATTCGCATTGGCTTCAACAACACAGCTATTTACTCGGTTTACTTCACGCATGCGCACTAAACTTTGGCGCACTGATTTCTGCCGAGCTTCCTTTCTGTTTACTCTCTGTTCTGTGGTTAGGCATTGCATGTGTTAATGTTTGCTCTTCAATTGGATGAGAACACATGTGAAAGAAAGCAGTTACTGTACTGTCATGAAGGCACAAGAAGCTTTTATGGACCATGCTCTTATGGACGAATGAAGTGCGCCATTGCTAGATGTGCGCGTTTTCAAATGCGACTAACATAAAGTATGAACATGCATTTCGATGTGAAATGCGTCGAAGAATACTATGGTATGCACCATAAACCTTTTAAATAGTTGCACATTTTTAAAATATTAAGATCTACAATTTTGTTGAAAGCAGATTAACACCTTTCTCTCTCCGAATGTCTAAACATGGTTTTAAACCGAAATAATTGCAATGAAAAAACTTCTAGATTACTCGCTTGCTTTCATAGGCCACATTGGTATTTATATTATATCAATGTCTAAACATATTTTTCTTTAAAAAAAGTTTAAAACAGTCTTAGGATTCTTTCTTTATACAGTGGAAAATGTCGTCGCTGGCTAATTCTTGTTCTATAAGTCCACGTAAAAACTTCCAGTGACAGAGTTGTCAAGGAAATAATGAAATTATTTTTTATATACATACAAAACGTCTCCATTACCGAGGTATCCATGAATCACTATTTAAAGGCAAATGTTTGCAGCGCGCAATGCATACTGCCAATCCGGTCCTTGTGTCTTGGAAATTATGAAAACCAGATGTGGTCTGACAGTTGAAGGGCCGATAAGGAATTTTACTTCAGTGGAAGTTTTCAATAGGTTTTAGAAATCTGAGGTGTAAGCGAGTTTTAAAAGTTCATTGGTAATCGTGCGCATTGCAGTTCAGTGATCAATGTGCAATGGATCACAGATAAAAGGGTGAAATTATTAAAAGTGGCGAGCGAAAAAGTATTCCTAGGTGTTTGACAACGACGGCGATGATGGTAATAGTATAACTAATAACATTAATACTAGTAATGATACTAATACTCACAATAAACATGGTTGTGAGCAAAAGCACTTTAATCATGGCGGCACAACATACATGGCAACACCGCGCTGATTCTCCATAAGAGCCATTGTGCCTTCATAACGTGAAAACTGCTATAGTCAGTCACGATAAGAGTGCACTCGGTGAGAAGAGTTACTAAACATAAACGTCACATGTAGGCGGGGTTTTGGAAATACGGTCAATACCAAGATGCTTGCGATTTGGCGTGCCAACGATAGAGTAACATCAGCAGTTCAAATTACTCTGTACTAGACAGTTGGACTGTAAGCAGTGCCAGTGTTGCCACGATATTATATCGTATGGTTTCTAGAGTCTCTAATAATTTGAGTGATATTGCTGAAAGTGGTCATAAATGCTTTGTTTTATGCACTAATATAATATTTATTTCATCCAGTTTATCATACATATGATTTTGGACATGTCAGAAATACAATTATATATTTACAAACTGGTATCTCAGATTTCCTTCAAGTCGTATAAACATTTATTAATCAGATACATCCTCAACTTCCTTTCAAATTCCTGTTTAGAAACTTCAGCTACAGATTTAATCTCTTGTGGTAGTTTGTTGTAAAGTGTGATTCCAGAAAAATATACATCTTTTAGAGATACACTTTAATTCACACTATGCCTAAAATAGTCCGTTTCCTCTTGTGTAGTGTTCATGAATTTGGTTATTTTTGATTGGTTTAACTTATCTATTACATACATTATTGCTCTGAATGCATAGAGAGAGTAGATGCTAAGTAGTTTATTATTGATAAAGGTTTGCTTACATGATTCCCTTGCTTTTAAGTTAAACATGATTGATACATTTCTTTTGATATATAAGCAATTTGTCCATATGCGTTTTTGCAGCAGCACCCCAGATTTCAATCCCATAAAGTGTGGATAGAAACATCCATAGTATATTAGTTTCAGTATATTACTGTCACTGTAATTGCTGAAGCATTTAAGTATATATACTGTTTTACTCATTTTTCCACACATGTTCAATATGTTCAGCCCATGTTAGCCTATTATCCACAATAAGACCTAAAAATTTGTTTTTGTTTCAAGAATACTGTTACTATCTACTTTTAGTGTCATATTACTACCTTTTTTATTGAATTGCATCATTTTAGTTTTTTGCTTCTTGCAGTGTAGATTTATTGATTTAAAGTAATTTAACAACCAGGAAGTGGTATTATTTAATGTAGTATTTAATCCTTCTACCGTTTTATTCCAACATACAGCTGTGGTATCACCTGCGTAAGTTACCATTGAAGTATTCGGGGGATTTTTAATATCATTAATATAAATAATAAACAGTAAAGGCCCCAACACTGTCCCTTGCGGTACACCATACTTCAGTTTTCAAATCTGATTTTACTTTTTGTATCTCCCTTTTTTGTACGATATTTCGGTAAACTACTTTCTTCCAATCAGATAACTACGAATTAAATCCAAGGGTAATCCTCTTATGCCATAGTTTTCCAATTTACTAATTAAAATATTATGGTTGACGGAATCAAAGGCCTTAAATTTTAAAAAATGTACTGACCTCATTATTTTCTAGATTCTCAATTATTTCATGTATGGACTGAATAATAGCTGTAGTGGTGGATCTCCCTTTTTCTCCGCTGATGACCTAGAAGTTGAGCGCCCTTAAACCAAATCCAAATCCCTTTTCTAAATCCACATTGAAAGTTCTGTAATATATTAAATTTACTCAAGTAGTTATCTAATCTTAACAACAAAATCCTTTCGAACAATTTGGCTATTTCAGATGTTAAAGCTATAGGTCTATAGTTATCAATACTTAATTCATCTCCCTTTTTAAATATCGGCCTAATTATTCCTAATTTCAACATTTCTGGAAACTGTCCCTATTCTATTGAGAAATTAATTAAATGAGTTCATGGTTTGCAAATATACATTTACATCTTTTTAATAAAAATGAGCTAATTTCATCCCACCCACTACTCTTTTTATTTGGTAAGTTATTTATTATCTTAATGATTTCATCTTCTGTGACTGGTTTGAGAAAGGAGTAATTGCTTGTGGTGTTTACATTTACAGAATTTCCCCCACTAGCCGGGTGCGTGGGCATATTTATGAAATAGTCGTTAAACTTTTGGCTTATGGTAACAGTATCATTAACCACTTCCCCATTTAGGTTTAATTTTATACTTTCATGTAAATCAGTATATCTTCTAGCTTCATTTATTACACCCCAAGCTGTTTTGCTGACTTTTTTGACTTCCGCATCTTCTCTCTATATGCATCAATTTTAACAGCTTTTAAATTATTGAGATACTCACATCTAACTGCATACATATCTTTCATTTTTTCTTTCAGTTTCATCGATGTTAAAGGTAATTTTACTCTTTTCCTTCCAATATTGTTTACATCCACATTTATTTTTGGACATGTACCAAAATTCAATTTAAATAAGTTATAGAGTTGACTCCATTTATCATTTACATTACCACACTCACCTAATGCACTTTCCCAATCTATAACAGCTAAACTATTTGTTAAATTGTTTAAATTTACATTACTTAAATCCCTCAATTGTTTCTTTACTGTCTAGCGCATGGTAAGCTACATTAAAGGTAGTTAATTGGGCATAGTGATCAGAAATATGAGTTTCTAACACGACGGAAGATATTTCTGTTACATTTGATGCAATATGGTCTATGGTAGATGAGGTATTAGCAGTTACTCTAGTGGGTTCTTGTATTAAATCTTTTATATTATATGAATTAAACACCTTTTAGGCGTTTGTACGATTTATCATTAGGGTCTAAATTAATATTAAGATCTCCTGCTAGGATAACTTTAGCATCTCTCTTTGAATATTGCTGGAGTATAATTTCCAGTTGTTATAAATTCATTAACGGGAGATGAGGGTGAGTGATATACTTCAAATACAGTAACATTTCCAATATTTGTAGCAATTCTAATGGCTGACGCTTCTAGAACCTTATCTATGCATATATTACTTGGATTTCGTGCAGTGAACTTCATTTCCGGCTTTGTGTATATCATAACCTTACCACTTTTATATTGAGATCTACAAAATTTGGAAGCTACAATATAATTCTCGATGCACCATGCTCAGTTATAATGCATATATCTGCGTCTATATAATTTAATATTTGTGATAGTGCTAACAGTTTGGATTGTATGTACTGTATGTTTAAATGAAATACTTTTAGCCTATTAGAATTTTGGGTTATTCTGTAGGAGTACGTCGGCACGTGGTCGATAGGCACTTGTTTGTGACTGAAGCATTGTTATGAGGTTCATTTCCTTTAACTCGTTGGTGACGTATGTATTGCCAAATTGCTGGAAAATTGAAATTTAGCGGAAGTATGTGAATGTTGCCAACCAAGTTGTTAACATTATTTGTTGTTATTTAGAGTTATTATTGTTTTGTAATTAAGTGATGTGACTTAAGTTCTTGTGCGGTGCGGTTGTGGTTTTAATCTGTATTCTACAAACGTTTGAAAATGAAAAATTGGACTGAGGAAGAGATATTGTGGCTCATCGAAGCATATAAAAATTAAAATTAGGCACAAGAGAAGGGGGTAAACCGAGAAGGGATGCTCTCAGGGCACCCGCCAATAAGCGGAGGGTCTGTCCAAATCCCAGCTGTGGTATTGAATTGTTAAGTTCTAGTACTACCTCTCAAACATTACCCACACACGGTTTGTGTTTAAAAATACCAATAGTAAGTTTGTTGGCATAAATAAATAATAAACTTGAACTTGTTGCGCATTTTCACAGATGACTACACTTCTCAAAGGTACAACAATCCTCTTTTGAGATTGTATAATACGGTAATTTCATTACAGATTACGCAGTATTACGCAATTGTGCAACAATAATGAAGTAATTAATAGCATTGAGGTTGTGTAATAGAGTAATGTTATTACAGATTACGCAGCATTAACAACAATATTAATAAATAATAGTACATTGTTTTGGCATTTTGTGATGCGTGGTTGGTAGTTTTAGCGAGTTGTACAATGTTAAGTTGGCAACAGATATTTCTGCCTTGCAGCACCATCTTCCGTTGTAAGTCAGTGACAATAGAACTGTCAGTGAACCACGTGCCGACGGTCTCCTACAGTTTTACCGAATTTTGTTCTCTAGTTCTACATGAATAATTTACTGAGTTATTTGAACCTTTTACCATGGGCATTGACGTAACATCCTCACTACCTACCTTCGGTTTCCCTTACACATAACAGAGGATATACCGTTACACAATAAATTATCAAATATGAAAACAACTTTTGTCCAAGTGCACCCCATCTTTAGCATAGTCACTTAGCCACCAGTTTCCATCTACTATTTCAGTCTTTCACCTTACACATCCAATTTATTTCACCATTGATCCGGAATATTCTTCTATTACTCATGCCTTTTCTTCGCAATACGCCACTTACAACCACTTTTGCTTCTGGAAGTTGCCGCTATATCCATAATTTCTTCGGCACAAACTCCATTTCTCACATTATTTGTTCCGACATGTACAGCCGCAACTTCCGGTCCGATTTTTTCGAGGTTCATTTGCTCAATTTGATGTTTTAGTTCCGTAGCCCGGATTCCCGGAAAACATAGGACGTCATATCCTTTGTCCCTACAAATTTCACCAGCAAATTTTAATACCACTAAAACTTAAGGTTTTTTCTCCCGGTTTCTCTGTCTGCAATTTGGGGCACCTGGAGCTGCGATACGCAGATTGCTTACTTGCGGAGGTATCCATAACCTCATTACGAACATTTAGCGCTTCAAATTTATTTAATGCCTGTACTGCACAATGGATTTCCTTGATTTTGTTCTCAGCCATACTCCTATCTGGCTCAGAATGCCTTCGCACATGTCTGCTTCTCGTATGAACCACCTTCGTGAATCCGTCCGGCATTTGTTGGTTAGAAGCCTCCATTTCTGCTTTGCCATGTTCCAACTGGGTTAAGGCCTGTTTCAGTTCTGCGCCAACTGTATCTTCAGGGTATCATTTTCCTTTTTCATTGCTCTCATTTCCTCCTGCACACGTTTCAACTCGTTATTTTGGAGTGACGCCATTTCCCCGCGTTACGGTTGCATGCATCGTCACAGTTTGCTTTTTTTTCTTCTCCACTACCATGCATCACTTTCCCTTTACTCCTGTCGTTTACACTACTGTTTTTAACTAAAGCACTCACTCTGTATTAGAATTACGATAAATATTTCCACTATTATCGCACATTTTTTGGTGCCTACGCCGTGTTAAAACTCCAGCCGTCGCCATCTTGGATTGGACAGTACTTTACAGTTATATTGTAGAACTTCTTACATTTTTTTATTCAATGACTCATTGTTGCTAGTGTTTTTGATTTTAATGAAAGAATTCACATTTAATTCTTATTAATTCAATAACCCGGCTTCTTTTGAGATCAACTTCTAACGATACAAAAAAAAAAAAAAAAAAAAAAAAAAATATTGGGAGAGACAAAGTTTCCCCGACAGTGCAATTGGTGAGGCAACAATAAAAGGTTATCTCATAAGATCACATTCCGTGTTATCAAAGCCGCCGCAATAAACTTAAAGCACGGAGAACTTTGTGCCATTGTTGAACAGTTGGGCCATAGTAACAAATTTGACATAGTAACAGCATTCTTAACACTCAAAGCAAAAAGTGAACATTACCATCTTTTCTGTGAAAAGTCCCTTCGACGTCTTTGGTTATCAGTGTCAAATGCTGACAGCAATATATTTTTTTTCTACATCTAACTTGGTTGAAACCGACAGGACAACTATGAAAAATGAAAGTGTCAGCTCGTATGTTGCAATTTGGTGATGCTGACTGATGGGCAATGGCCCTGATATCTGATGCGTGATATAGTATGTAGTGATTCATGACATAATAATAAAATAAATGTTTCGATAGTCTGATATATAACTGACAATACCGCTAATTTAAATTATTAATGCAAATTTTTCAAATAATTACCACCAAAAAACTTCTTTGATTGTGCTGGGAAAGAAAGGATAAGTTGCTAATGTGAAGACATCAGGTGTGTACTGTTTTCATTGTGCAACTGTACATTCCCAGTACTCCATTTCATGTTAGGAGTCACAGCTTTGATGCATGTTTTAAGACATAGGGTTGTTTGCTATCTTAAGTCTGGGGATCTGCGCTGAGCGAGAGAAAGCAAGGGGAAAGGTGATACTGGGAATGTACAGTTGAACAATTTTGAGAGTCAACTACTAGAAGCAAAGGAAGCAAAGTATTTAGGAGTTACATTTGATACCAAACTGTTAATGAAATGAGCGATATGATGGACAAGCTCAGTAGTGAAAATCAGGCTAGCTATAACAACATAAATAGGGAAATAGATCAGCTCAAAACTAACGTTGCATCATAGGAGAGTAGGTTAATGGAAAAGTTGGCAGATGAAATGCAAGTTGCTCGGGCATTCGCGAATGAAAGGCTTAACACAGAAGTCACAACTATAAACAATGCTTTTCAGGAGCGAATCGCCGAGCAAGCTGCATTTCAGCTGCAAAACAAGCAACAGATAGATCTTGTCATAGAGAAGGTTAATGCTTTACAGCAATAATGTGTCTAGTAATCCATGTCATAATTTAGTATGTAGAGAAAGTCCTATACCGCTCGCAAAGGTTAAAGGCATGTGAACGCTGGCCAATGCTCAAGCGGAGCGCTGTTGCCAAGCGTAGTGCGTGTACCGGTAGAGGTTATGTACATGAGTGTGAGATGCATGCACCACATTCGGTAGCGTTGGTACGAGGGGCAAGCGTAGGATCCGCTGGAGTCTGCAGATGGCCCGCCTCCATATGCCTTTAACTTTTGCGAAGATTATAGATTAAGCAGTGTGCATGAAACTAGAGAAACCAATGATGTGTCTGAAACATGTGCCTTTTTCGTCCGATATGACACAATGTTGGAGGACGTTAATGCAAAAAAAAAAAAAAAAAAAAAAAAAAAAAAAAAATGCCTCGACTTCGTGTCGAAATTCTGAAAATGTAAGTGTACCTCACAACCCAATTGTTAAATCTTGTCATAGTAGCTTGAATCTCAATATACGAGGGCTGATCAACAAAGACTGAGTGATTTTTTCCTGTAGCTCCATGATGGTTTCGTATCAGTAAGATAAATATTTGAAAAGAGCGGGTTTTTATATATGTCGGTAGGCGGCAGCACTCTCGTATTGGTAGGTTGGCAGTAATGCTCTATTTTGTAGACCACACGTGCATTTCGCATACCAGACATTGGAGGTGACGCGAGAGGAGCAGTACAGCGTTTAAACCATACAGCCACCAAAAATTATGAAAAGCAGAAGCAAGCGTACAATGAAGATGCACTACCTTGTGGAACAGTGTTTAGGTGGTTCAAGGACTTCAAAGAAGGCCGACTTGTCAGTGTTAAGCAAGGTAGGCCTGGTGTTTGGGCTTCTGCTGTGACTGAAGTCAACATCAACACAGCTGCTGTGATTGTCCAAGAGGATCGGCGTATAACATTACGTAACCTCATTGAAGTGTTGAGAATTTCATATGGCAGTATGTTTACAATTGTGCACAACCATCTCCATATGACCCGAGTTTGTGTTCGTTGGGTGCCTCGTCTGTTGACTCCTGAACAAAAGGCTGTGCGAATGGAGACAAGCCGTGAAGTGCTGCATCTGTTTGCTGATGGAGAGGATGCATTTTTTAAATCGATATCACCGGTCATGGCTGCATCATTATGATCCTGAAGGAAAACAAGCCAGCACAGTGTGGAAATCGCCAGGTTCTCCAAAAAAAAAAAAAAAAAAAAAAAAGTTGTTCCATCTGCAGGGAAAGTGATGATCCCATTTTTTTACTGTAATGGAGTGATTTACCAGCATGCAGTTCCCCCCATACTACTGCTACAGCAGCATACTACACGTCAGTATTGGCTACACTGAGGAAGCACATTGCAAAGAAACGACCAGGGCTTTCTCGGACTGGGTGGCGACTTCATCATGACAACGCACGGTCTCGCGTCGCAAATCAAGTCATGCAGTTTCTGGCTCGATTCAACATTACCTGTGTACCACATCCACCTTATAGCCCCAATCTTGCACCCTGTGACCTTTTTATTCCCATCACTAAAGGCAAAGCTTAGGACTATTCGATTTGAGAACTCTGAAGCAGTGCTCAAGAAAAGTGCGGCGATTCTCAAGGACCTGACAAAGAATGGTCTGCAGCACGTGTTCAAGGACTGGCAGAGACGCTATAAAAAGTGCATTGAAGTAGGAGGGGACTAGTTTGAAAAAGATCGTGTACGCATTGAATTGGAGTGATAAACATCTGTGAAAAAAATTAATCTGTCTTTGTTGATCAACCCTCGTAGATTTACCGTTACCGAAGTTCTCAGGGTCTGATTTGTAAAAGGGTATAATAAAACGATGTTAAAACCTTGCAGAACTTCAACCCATACAGAGAAGGCAGTCTGAAGAGCAATCATATTCCACAGTTCAGCTCTCTGACGGATGTGGGTTAATTAATGTATAACATGTAGATAATGTTACGATACTTATAATAGTGTAATATTTCAACATTTTATGTCGAGAGTACGAATCTAAATCTGTTTTAATAGTATATGAATGTAAACATATTTCATTTTTTCCCCCTGAGAGTATGTTTTGATAAATTGATATGTGTGCATACTTGGAATTGGGAAACTGGTTTCGAATGTAAACACAAGCCTACATGAGTGAGTTCATTGACGAGAGACGGGAGTTGAACACAAAAAAAAAAAAAAAAAAAAAAAAAAAAAATTCATAAACTGAAGACCGCACGTGAACAGGTTTTCACACCCGTATACGAGCAAGTGTCAAAAAGGGAAACAGAGCAAAATTTGTAGAAATATCTTAACAGGTGTTTCTAGACAAACTTTGCTCGGTCATTTATGAGACGGTATTTATACCGCGCCTGAGATAAATATAAATGAACGTTATGACGCATGACAAGTTCCAGCATTTTGTTTTTATTTCGAACCACTCATGGGGCAAGTGTCAGGAGTAATATAAGTTATGTAAACGCGTACAGAGGTATTTTTTAGAGGTGGGCGTGTGTCGTAATGTTGCGCAGTAGTGCATGGTCGAGTCCACTTGTCTATTGCAAGATAAAAGGGGTGTCTGGTTAGTATCTCTTCGACTTCTAGCCTACTAGCCAGCAGGCTGCTGGTGGAAACTTACCCCCACCATCGCTTTGCGTGATGCTCGGATATGCGTGAGTGATAAGGTCACGCGCCACGTCTAAAAAATGCCTCTGTACATGTAAATACTCATAAATGTTAGTGTATATATTTGTAAGTATAAGAAACCACCCACGCAGAATGCAGTTTATAAGTAAAATTTGAAAGATTTCGCTTCAGAAACATCACCCCGGTTCTTTGAACCGAATTAGTTCTCCTTGAAAGAGCGACAGCCTATCGCCAGCCAAATGGTAAGCTCCATTGTTAGGCAGGATTAAGCCTTTGTGAGGCAAAAGTCATAAGTGCCTATCAACCGAAATTCTACCACAAGGGGAAGGACATGACATTTCAGCGGCAAATTCTCGTCCTGTCCACCGAAATGTTTGGTCAATAGCCAATCAGGAAACTAAGAAATACGAATCAGCGGAACCCGCTCTAATGAGACTGAAACTCAAAAATTTGACGTGGAGGAGAACTGAATGTGCCTTTCGTATTTCCGTATGGAACGGAAGAGTCGCAAACTACCACACGAACAGAGCAGTCGCAAATTATCACACGAAACAGAAGTCTAGCGACGCCGAGACATTATTTAGAACATGCGCGAATGAAGTACAATAGAAATTTGATAGGCTAAATTAACATCAAGATTTATTTGGCAATATTGCGTAGAATAGGAAAATTTTTCTTCAAGATATTATTTCGGCTCATCATAGAGTAGGCTAAATTAACATCAAGATCATTTCGGCCTTCATCCTAGTGACTTAAAATGTTTGGCTTATGCTCGGCGACTCGTACAGAAACTTGAATCTTGGTAAAGCTATAAACTGCAATGTTTGCCAGTTCATTTGTGTGTAATAATTGTAACATTTCAAATTCCTTTGTACCTCGTATACAATAAAGTAATGTAATTCTATCCTACTCAAACTTGTTCTAATTGGCAAATTGAAAACCTTCATTTGTAAGTGATTCCACGCCCTTTCTAGCAGTCTCTGGCCAGGCACATCTACTGAACAAGTAATAATGACTTAGCAATTGAACGGGAAGATCTTAAATGCTAAGTAATTATGAGTGTCAGGAGGATTGAGTGGCACCTATTCAAACAAATTTTTCTCAATCTCTTCGATAATACTGTAATAACTTGCAGTGGCACTTCTGTAATTAATAAGTACAATAATTACTGCAGCGAAGTTCTTATAACAAAAAAAAAAAAAAAAAAAAAAAAAAAAAAAAAAAAAAAAAAAAAAAAAAAAAAAAAAAAAAAAATCAAATCTTTCAAAACCAAAGTCTGAGATTAATTACAGGTGCTATCAAAACCACACCAATAGCAGCTATGGAAATACTAACCAACCAATACCCCATTGAATATGAAATAGAAAAAGCGGCTCTTATTCAACACGAAAAGTTGATCAGACTCCCATTCAATACATAGCACAAGAGAAATTTTACACATACACTAAAGACTCAGGAGAGCTTTCTTTCCAAAATTCAAGACCTCAAGAAGAATGTATACCTTCCTAATTCAAAGGAAAACTTCATATCTAAAGTCAATCCGACACAAACATTAGACATCACATATTATTTACACCTGACAGAAGAAGTTAAGAAAAGTGATACTCCAACTAGTGTTCTAAAATTATTGGCATTAGGGACAATCCATACTAGATTTCCAGAACATGAATGGCTCCATATTTATACTGATGTATCATTGATATCAAACCGAGATGGAGCAGGTGCTGGAGTCACATGTCACCTCTTTTCCTATTACAAATCTTTAAGTTATGGTTCTACTAACTTTGATGGAGAAATTGAAGCAATTCGAATGGCCTTACGAAATCTTTTGTACAGAATTTCACATTTTCAGCAAGCAGTTATTCTCTCAGATTCCAGGGCAGCAACTATAGCAATTACTTCCAAGTTGTCACCAAAAAACCAAACAATTATAGAATGTTGGAAAATCCTTACCCATCTAACAGCACTTCAAAAACATCTAGTCTTCCAATGGATACCAGCTCACTGTGGACTGAGTGGTAATGAGAAAGCTGATTTTCTTGCAAAAAAGGGTACCAGTGGTGTACAAAAATCTATAGTTAATCCACCATTTTATGCAGCTAAAAGATTAGTCAACTCTGAATTCAAAAAAATTATTGCAAAATATTACTATGAAAAATCAAAGAATAAAAGATGGGAACCACCAAACATTCAAACAGTGATTCCTGAGTATCCTCGAAAAACAGCAGTTGCAACCTTCAGGTTCATTACAGGACATGATTGTCTGGCAAAACATTTAAACAGAATTGGGATATATTCTTCACCACTCTGTCCTCTATGTGATCTGCAAGAGGAAATGGACCGAGACCACCTTCAAATATGCCCAGCCACTTCTAATGCCCCATCCATCAGTGAAAAATATTGGAGAGCAAGAGGATTAATGACTTCATTGTCAGAAATCTAGCATTAGCTAACAGTTGAACAATGAAAACAGTACTCGCCTGCCCATGTCTTCACATTAGCAACTAATCCTTTCTTCCTTTCATAGAAGTTTGAAAACAGTGTTATAATTAATTTAATTTAAAAGGTGAGTAAATTAATAAGCGAGTCAATTAGTGTTTAGTGTTATTGACTCACCTTTTAAATTAAAACACATAGACATTACTGAAATTAAAATTAACAGATAAGTAATGTTACTGTAACATTATTGTTCAACATTTCTCCAAATTGAAACATTTATTTTATTATCATGAGATAAATCACTACATATATCATGCATCAGGGCCATTGCCCATCAGTCAGCATCACCAAATTGCAACATATAAGAAGTTGTCACTTTCATTTTTCATTGCCCTTCTGTCTGATACAACCAAGTTATATTTAGAAAACAATCCGTCGTCAGCATTTGATACTGATAACCAAGGACATTGAAGGGACTTTTCATAGAAAGGCTTCTAACATTCATCTTCTGCTTTGAGTGCTAAGAGTGCTACATCAAATTTGTTACTGTGGCCCAACTGTTCAACAATGGCACAAAATTCTCTGCTTTAAGTTTATTGCAGTGGCTTTGATAACGTAGAATGTGACCTTATGAGAACCTTTTATTGCAGCCTCACCAATTGCATTGTCAGGAAGCTTTCTTTGTCTCTGCCAATATTTATTTTGTAGTATTGTTAGAAGTTGATCTCAAAAGAAGCCATGTCATTGAATTCGTAAGAACTGAATGTGAATTGTTTCACTGTTATTAAAATCAAAACAAACACCAGCAACAATGAGTCAATGAATAAAAAAACTTATATTTTTAAGCAAAATTTTAAAAAAGTTATACAATATATTAGCATATAAAACAAAGCAATTGTGATTATACTTTCAGTAGTATCACTAATCAGTAGGTCCAGGCATTTAATGACCTACAATTTGGTAAAAAATGCAAAATAAAAATGCATTTATGACCTAAAAATTACAAAAAATGACCCAAAAAGATGACCCCAAGAATATTAGTTACCAAAATATAAAGAATTGCCAATAAAAATGCTATTAATCATTATTACTACATTTAAGCACTCACTTTGTTACTAAGTTACATAAACTATAACATAAAATCAAAATATAAAAGAAAATTATAAATATACATGTTAGAATATCTTTTATTGAAGAAATTCCATTTCAGTGCACTTTTATAACAATTTTAAGTTGCAGTTAACAATCACAAATTGGCGGAGATTCTCAAACGGAAATGACTGTCTATTGTCTGCTCTAAATGGAAAAGCTCCTCTCTACTTCAACGGAAACGATTGGAGCATACTGAAAGCAAGCAATATCTCCTGGATTTAACTCGGTCAGCAAGACAAAACTGTTCACCAGACAAAGCACTGTCAACTGAACACAATGCTTTGTACCCCCTGTTCTTGTCTATACACTTCTTTATTTTAATTGCCACTGCATCATCCACTTTACCATATGCACAGCTCAAATCATTCACTACTTTATCCACTATTTGTAGCTGTTCCATTAATGTCACTCGAGATTTTTCCAGAGAACTTATTGCGTCAGGAAGGAATCCAAAATTGGTGGTTATGTAAGAAAGTTTACCCACAATTTCATTATCAACCAGCAGTTCTTGCACCTTTTTAATTGACACAGACTCAGCATTATCAAAACAATCAACTACTTTCTTCACTAAGTCAAAATTCTTGCAATATTAACTACAAGCCTCGAGTCATGTTCCCCATCTAGTCAAAACTGGTGAAAAGGGCAGTTGAATTTCTGAAGCTTCTGCTTTGAATGCTACAACTCGAGAGGGGGCTTTCAAGAATACTTTCTTGATGTATCCAATTAATTTATTCACTTGAGGAAAATTTGCACGTACTTCTTCGGTGTCCTGGTGTGCAATGCGTGCACTAAATATGTCACATGCACCATTTTTGGGTAGAGTGCACTTAAAGAAGCAGCAGCTTTTATCATGTTGGGTGCTGCATCTGTTATAAACAGCAATACATTGGAATTTTCAATCCCATTAGGCCAAAGTATTCTCAATGCATGGTCAAATACTACAGATGGTTGAATAGTTCACTTTGTCCAGCTGCTCACTATGTAATAGAAATTGTTCTCCGGGGCTGTGTGCTTCTAGAACTCCAACAATAACATTAGCTACATAATGGCCTACAGAGTCCGTTGTCTTGTCGATGGATACAAATATATTCTTTTCTCCTATCCTTTTTCTTATTTGTTGCAAAGTTTTGTTGTAGCACCGATCCACATAGGTTCTTCTCAATGCTCTGGGATCTGGAATTAATTTTCCGTCTCCTCTTCTACGAAAGCACACAGCTTAGGATGATTCAGCTTGTGAAGTGGAATATCGGCAGATAAAAAGGCTTCACATAATTTCTCACAAAATGGTGAAAATGTTGCATAAGTTTTGCCCAGAAGCATCTGCTGTAAGCTTACACTGGATTTATTTTCAAGTCATTGCAGGCCACGTTTATGCTTCTCCCATGACATATGTTGTTCTACTGTAAACGTTTTTTCAGCAGTCACACTCACATCACAGATCTTGCAGAATAATATATGACCGTCTGTGGAAAAAGTATTTTCTCTATATTTTGAAACAAATGCCTTCAATTTAACACTTACTTCCCTTCACTTTAGGCACTTTGCTCTTATGATGCTCGTACAGGTGCTAGAAACAACTGATCACCTCACTTAACAGCACAACAATGCTGTTTTACCTGGATATAGGAATTTCCTTGGGAGTGTGGGCAAGTCCATTAACCACATTCCTTGAAAAATAGGGGTAGGAGGTAGCTTAAGCTCTAAAAATTGAATTCCTAGAAGTGGGCCAGTTCATAATGCACATTCCTTGAAAAATAGGGGTAGGAGATAGCTTAAGCTCTAAAAATTGAATTCCTTGAAGTGGGCCAGTTCATAATGCACATTCCTTGAAAAATAGGGGTAGGAGTTAGCATAGCATTTACTTAAATCCAAGAAATTGTATTGACAAGGAAAAATACTGAATTTTAATTTTAAAAAAATGAATTAAATAATCTCCCAACCTTCCGGAAAAGTGTTAAAATGCTGAAAATGACCTAAAAATTGCCAAAAAATTACTTTTCCATAAAAAAGTAAGAAAATGCACAAAAATTCCCTAACAAATTGCTTTTATTTAACTCGTTAGTCAATGCCATATCTTTCTGTATATGCAAGCAATGTTTCAACCTTCATAAGGAAAATATGTAAAATCATTAATTGCCTTGCCCTACTAATGAGTTATGTATGTTTATTAGAGACTCTAGAAACCATGTGATGTATTTGGCAACACTGGCACTGCTTACAGTTCAAATTTCTTGTACAGAGTAATCTTCAACTGCTGATGTTACTCTGTTTACATCGTTAGCATGCCTCATTGCAAGCATCTTGGTATTAGTGATGTTTTCTTTACACGACTGTACCTCCAAAACCCCGCCTACTTGTGATGTATATGTTCAGTAACTCTTCTCACCAAATGCACTCATATTGTGGCTGACTAGTACAAGGCTAGAACATAAGTACACTCAGTTGACAAAGTTAGTGCCATGGTTAAAAAGTATCAGTTGTGGGTAGCACGAGTCAGTAAAGGCTCCTTACCTATTTTGCCACTTTGAAAGAGTTTTTGGAGTCTTCTGATGAGAATTTACCAAATCAAATAAAGGAAACCATAATTGAGCACCTTCGCAGGTTAGCAACCACATTTAGGGAATACTTCCCTGAGCCAGATCCTCACGAGACTTGGATTCAAAATCTGTTCAGGAGCAAGATCAACTTGGAGACTTGACAAGCAGTGGTACAATGCAAGATGTTTTTAATGGCAAAAACATTGTAGACTTCTGGTTAACAGCATTTAAGTACTACAAAGCACTCAGCATCAGCAATAAGGCTTTCAAGTTTTCGTTTCATGAAAAATAAATACAGGAATCGGCTTGATATGCAGTCTGATTTCAGAGTGAAAGTGTCAAGTAAGGAACCTAACATTTCAGAAACCATGAACTCTGACAGATTCACTATCCATCTATTGGATTAATGCCGGCCGTGAAAGTCTAAGCATGTATATTCAATTTATTGTTCTTTTTCTTTGCCAAAGAACCCAGAGAAAACCTGCCCTGACACTGCTTCCTCCACCAGAAATACCATATGCAGTTCCCTGGGATTGAACCTGGGCCGCTAAGGTGGTAGGCGAACGCTCTAACTGCTCGGCCATGGCGAGGCCACTTATGTTTTATTATTTTTAAATCTAGGAACAGAAGGCAACCATTATTTTCAGTTTCCAAAGTGAATGTTATGGCTTCATCTTGTAAATATAAGTTTTTTATGTAAATTTAAAAGTTTTAAGGTACCATTTGTTTTTTGGGGGCAGTAGCAAAAATGTCATCTATATACCTGTACCAAGTTTTAAAACTTAAAGGGAATGTACTAGTGATTTGTATTTCAAAAATCTCATGAAAAGATTAGCAAGAAATGGTGAAAGTGGACCACTCATTGCCAAGCCAGAGTTTTTCTGAAAAAATTTTGATCCACACAAATATTGACAAGTTTCACAAAATCATCTATTAGTTTCGCATTTAATTCTATAGAATTTCACCATTTTTTTAATAACATCAAAAGTGTTTCTTCAGGAATGCTGGGAAGTAAAGCAATTACGTCAAAAGAAACAAGTTTATCAGTATCAGACAATCCTGTTTTGTTGATAATTTCTACCAATTCAAAAGAATTTTTAATACTAAACTTTTAAATTTATCAAAAATACTGAATTTTTTTTCAACCATTTAGCCAGATTACAAGTAGATGAATTCAATTTATAATGGGCATCAATTTATTTCCTGTTACTCAGGGGTCTCCGTCTAGGGGATATGTGAATGGCAACCACAAGGTACCCAAGCTGAGCAGAACATTACTTCCACTTACTGGTGTCTAGGGAATATGTGAATAGTGACCACAAGGTACCCAAGCTGAGCAGAACATTACTTCCACTTACTGGTGTCTAGGGGATATGTGGATAGTGACCACAAGGTACCCAAGCTGAGCAGAACATTATTTCCACTTACTAGTGTCTAGGGGATATGTGGATAGTGACCACAAGGTACCCAAGCTGAGCAGAACATTACTTCCACTTACTGGTGTCTAGGGGATATGTGAATAGTGACCACAAGGTACCCAAGCTGAGCAGAACATTACTTCCACTTACTGGTGTCTAGGGGATATGTGGATAGTGACCACAAGGTACCCAAGCTGAGCAGAACATTACTTCCACTTATTGGTGTATAGGGGATATGTGGATAGTGACCACAAGGTACCCAAGCTGAGCAGAACATTACTTCCACTTACTGGTGTATAGGGGATATGTGGATAGTGACCACAAGGTACCCAAGCTGAGCAGAACATTACTTCCACTTACTGGTGTCTAGGGGATATGTGGATAGCGACCACAAGGTACCCAAGCTGAGCAGAACATTACTTCCACTTACTGGTGTCTAGGGGATATGTGGGTAGTGAGCACAAGGTACCCAAGCTGAGCAGAACATTACTTCCACTTACTGGTGTATAGGGGATATGTGGATAGTGACCACAAGGTACCCAAGCTGAGTAGAACATTACTTCCACTTACTGGTGTATAGGGGATATGTGGATAGTGACCACAAGGTACCCAAGCTGAGCAGAACATTACTTCCACTTACTGGTGTTTTGCTCCCCACTGTAACTTTTCTATCTGACCTTACCTTGGTCATCTCTTGTTCTCTTCCGACCCCGATGCTATTAGGGTTCCTGAGGGCTAGGGAGTCTTTTTCCAACCTCTCCATTACTCTAATTTCTCTATAAAACCTTAACCCCTAACATGCTGATCTATCACGGCATGTAATACGTCCTCTGATTGGTAATCAGAGGATATAGTCAGTGAATTTATTTTGATAATTCTCCCGGCCAGGTCAGTGAGACCCGTAAACCAACGACAGGTGTGGTCCTCCAGACATTCTGGTGGTTGTGAGAGAGCAATGTGACCGCCAAAACATAAAAAATATGGTGCTCTCTAAAAAGCGATTACATTTACTGCTAAGTCTCTTCAATATATATGAAATATGACTCGAGGGGTAAAATGTTCCAGAGTTAATAGTCCCCCATTCGGATCTCTGGGTGGGGACTACTTCTCGAGAACCAAAACATTGTATTAATAAAAGATCTAACATCAGACTTCTACAATGGAATGCGGGTGGTCTCACACAAACAAAAAGAGTAGAACTGAATAAAATTGTATTTGACTATAACATAGATATATTTTTCATACAAGAAGCAAATCTAACAAATGATCAACTTAAATACTTGAATTTTACTGGTTTTCTACTACACCTACTACCCAAAAATAGACAGATAAGTAGTGGAATATTAGTTGGAGTCAAAAAGGATATTAAACCCTCCTTTGAAATTGTTAAAGAAATGGATAACACAGATAAAAGTGAATTAATAAAGCTAAATTTTTGGGATAACAAAACACATCTACATTTATACAGTATTTACAATCCTCCCAGGAATGAACCAGATCTCTCACTTATTGGCCAATTAAATAAAAAAATCGTAATTGGGGATTTCAATGCCCATTCCAAAAGTGGAGTTATAAAAAAGTGGATTCTACAGGGAAGATAGTGGAAGAATTTTTGAATACCACAACTTTTGAACTGATTTATAGCAAAGAAGATCCCACAATCTTCATACATTACTCTGGAGCAGGCAGTAACCCAGACCTCTTGTTAGCTACAACAGATAGTTTCAAAAATTGAAAAACAAGTTATAGAAGATCCAAGTTCTGGTCACAGAGCAGTAATTGCTGATATAAAACTAGATAATACAAATAAGTCAAGGTCTCACGAATCTGTATTGGAACTTCAAAAAAGCACATTGGAACAAATATAAAAC
The DNA here is from genome assembly GCA_030765045.1 of Tenodera sinensis. Lineage (NCBI taxonomy): Eukaryota > Metazoa > Arthropoda > Insecta > Mantodea > Mantidae > Tenodera > Tenodera sinensis. Next base: position 10,024,043 of record CM060974.1, read on the forward strand.
TGAATTAGAACATAAATTTAAAGAACAAACTCACAGCTGCATGACCAACCAGATCATATGAATAAAAATTTCTGTAAAGTCATCCTAGAAACTGCAAAAAAACATTCCTCATGGAAGAATTAAAAATTTCAATGCCTTTTGGAACCCCCAGTTAGAAGAACTGAAAAAGCAAAGGGATATAGCTAGAAATACAGCTGAACGAACAAAAAACATATCAGATACAAAATATGGCGGAAGAAATGTGCCTCACTAAAAAAAGAAATTAATACAGCTAAAAAGAATCACTTTAATAATTTCTTAGAAAAAATGGATTATAGGACAGATGGTAACAAAGCTCATAAGTTCATAAAAAATGTCAAGGGTAGGAAAGAAAATGACAGCACACCTATCATACACAACAATAAAATATTAGTAAATGATGCAGTCATAGCCGAAACATTCAATAAATATTATGCTAATTCACATAAAGTAACAAGAAATAATAAAAAGGAACGTAAAGAATTTAAGAAAGATTTGAAACAAAGAGAATGTGATCCCAACACTCGGTGCAATATCTTTTTTCAAAATTTTAATGTGCAAGAACTAAACATTGCAATAAATAATCTAAAAACAAGGTCTCCTGGACCTGATCACAAACATCCAGAGTTCATAAAAAATCTTGAAAAAACAGCAAAACAACTATTGAAACTCTACAACCTATCCTGGAAAACCACTGTACCTGCTGAATGGCAAAAAGCAATAATTGTCCCACTCTTGAAGAAAGACAAAACAGCATCAGAAATAAAAAAATTATAGATCAATAGCTCTTACTAGCATAATAGCAAAAGTGATGGAAAGAATTGTCAAACAGGTTAAATTGGTTTCTAGAATCACACAATTTAATATCCCCATGTCAAGCTGGATTCAGAGAGTTCCACTCTACAAATGAACAAGTCTTACTTCTCAGTCAAGAAATCAAAGACTCCTTCAATAGAAAAGAAGATAATTTATCAGTTTTTATTGATTTCCAAAGTGCATATGATTCTATATGCACAACAGAACTACTAAAGTAAAAAAAATAGGGATACAAGGTTCAATGTTTTCATGGCTATGTCATTTCCTAACTCAACGCTTTATTGCAACCAGATATGGAATAAATATATCTAAATACAAACAAGTACACCGTGGCTTACCATAAGGCGCAGTGCTCAGCACAACACTTTTTAATACTCGTATATTTATTAACGATCTGCCACAACAAATACAAGAATCAGGTGTGAAGTGTGCACTATTTGCTGATGACTTAGTAATGTGGACTTCAAAACCAAAAAGCAAAAGTACAGAACTAGAAAAAACCATGCAACAGTCCTTAACCAACTTACAAAGTTGGACCAAAGAAAATTTAATGACAGTTAATACAACAAAATCAAAATACCAAATCTTTTCACTAAGAAAAAAACCACTAAAAATAAAACTAAATTTTGAGGGTCAACAATTACCAGAAACAAAGGAAGCAAAATATTTAGGAGTTACATTTGATACCAAACTTACATGGACCAAACAAATAGAAAATGTAATACAAAGAGCAGAGAGGCGCCTTTCACTGTTGAAACGTCTAACAGGAATGAAGTGGGGATGTTCCAGAGCAACTCTTAACACAACATACAATGTATATATAAAGCCATTATTTACTTACTGCAGTGAAGTTCTTGTAACAGCAAACACAAAAATATTCAAATCTTTCAAAACCAAAGTCTGAGATTAATTACAGGTGCTATCAAAACCACACCAATAGCAGCTATGGAAATACTAACCAACCAATACCCCATTGAATATGAAATAGAAAAAGCGACTCTTATTCAACACGAAAAGTTAATCAGACTCCCATTCAATACATGGCACAAGAGAAATTTTACACATACACTAAAGACTCAGGAGAGCTTTCTTTCCAAAATTCAAGACATCAAGAAGAATGTACACCTTCCTAAGTCAAAGGAAAACTTCATATCTAAAGTCAATCCAACACATACATTAGACATCACATATTATTTACACCTGACAGAAGAAGTTAAGAAAAGTGATACTCCAACTAGTGTTCTCAAATTATTGGCATTAGAGACAATCCATACTAGATTTCCAGAACACAAATGGCTCCATATTTATACTGATGGATCACTGATATCAAACCAAGATGGAGCAGGTGCTGGAGTTACATGTCATGTCTTTTCCTATTACAAATCTTTAAGTTATGGAACTACTAACTTTGATGGAGAAATTGAAGCAATTCGAATGGCCCTACAAAATCTTTTGTACAGAATTTCACATTTTCAGCAAGCAGTTATTCTCTGATTCCAGGGCAGCAATTATAGCAATTACTTCCAAGTTGTCACCAAAAGACCAAACAATTATAGAATGTTGGAAAATCCTTACCCATCTAACAGCACTTCAAAAACACCTAGTCTTCCAATGGATACCAGCTCACTGTGGACTGAGTGGTAATGAGAAAGCTGATTTTCTTGCAAAAAAGGGTACCAGCGGTGTACAAAAATCTATAGTTAATCTACCATTTTACTCCTGAACAAAAGGCTGCGCGAATGAAGACAAGCCGTGAGGTGCGGCATCTCTTTGCTGGTGGAGGAATTGGATTTTTTAAATCAATTATCACTGGTGATGAGTCATGGCTGCATCATTATGATCCTGAAGGAAAACAAGCCAGCACAGTGTGGAAATTGCCAGGTTCCCCAACACCAAAAAAAAAAAAAAAAAAAGACAGAAGTTGTTCCATCTGCAGGGAATGTGATGATCCCATTTTTTGACTGTAATGGAATGATTTACCAGCATGCAGTTCCTCCTCATACTACTGTTACAGCGGCATACTACACGTCAGTATTGGCTACACTGAGGAAGCACATTGCAAAGAAACGACCAGAGCTTTCTCGGCCTGGGTGGCAACTTCGTGACAATGCATGGCCTCACGTTGAAAAATCAAGTCATGCAGTTTCTGGCTCGATTCAACATTACCTGTGTACCACATCCACCTTATAGCCCCGATCTTGCACCCTGTGACTTTTTTATTCCCATCACTAAAGGCAAGACCTTTGAGAACTCTGAAGCAGTGCTCAAGAAAAGTGAGGTGATTCTCAAGGACCTGACAAAGAATGGTTTGCAGCACGTTTTCAAGGACTGTCAGACGCTATAAAAAGTGCATTTAAGTAGGAGGGGACTACTTTGAAAAACATTGTGTAAGCATTGAATTGGAGTAATAAGCATGTGTGAAAAAAAATCGGTCTGTCTTTGTTGATCAGCCCTCGTTGCATGACTTGATACTTTTTTCACTTCAGCAAATCCTTGATCCTTGCTGAAATAAGGACTGATTTAATAAACTTGGCCTGAACTTACATATTTTGACATTAATAGTTTTACTGTTTATTTGTTAAACAAAAATAATGCTGTGCTGGCTGAAAGTCCGAGGCACGGATGGTAAGATATCAGTCAGGAACGGGCTGGAGGTGCTTATCTTCCTTAATGACTCATCCTCCAGCAGGACAACAGAGCCTACAGAAATAATAACTATTGTGTGTCATTCTCTGTCTAGACTGTTCCCCCGATTTCACTCCAGACATATGACTTCCAGAACTCACTGTATGGGTGACTATATGAGGGACCTACCCATGCCCAGAAGAAGTTGTTCCAGTCATTCTTGTAGTGAAGTGTTGGATTGAGTTAAAGCATTTACAAAGCGTTCAGTGGACAGCGCCTGTGAATCGTGCCAAGTAGTAGTTCAGTGCGAGTTGTAATCTGACAGTTTTTATTTGTTTCAATTCAACAGTTTTGTGCTCTGAGTTTGTACAAAAGTGATCTGAGTGTAACATTAGCACTACGCTGACTGACTAGAAGGCAATAAACTGTGATTAGCAGCAACTAGTGTTTTCTCATTTGTTACAATAATATACAAGACATGTCGAATGTACTTGTATTAAACTTGTGTTAACATCAAATTCATTTTCATATATGAACAGTTTCCACCTTATAGTAGTAAATGGGAAGGCAAATGTACACTGCTGAAGCTGAACTTATGTGGGAAGTAAATTAGGATAATGGCTACTTCAAGTTATATAAAATACAAAATAATTTAATTTCTCAGTGGCATTTCACGGACCCCTAAGAGATCATCCTCGGACCACCTGTTGGGAACCATAGCTTTAGATATTTGGTAGACAAATAACTGCTTCTTTCCTACTATTTCTGTCATGTTTCGTGATTTCTCTTAGTCATTTTCCCACCTTCTCCTGTTTCTTCCATGTTAATTTTCTCCCAATATTCAGACTTGCCTTGTTTTATCACTTCTGTTTACAGCCTTCTTTTCTCCTAATTCAATTCACTCCTTTCTTTCATAAATCTAATCTAATCTTTCCCCTTTCCTCCCTTCTTCCACTGCTTTGACTTTCCCAACCAAGCCTAGTTTCACACCACTGTATATCTTTTTCCTCTTCCCTTTAGTTTTAACTTCTCCTTCACTTTCTTAAACACATAGATCATCCCTGTATCTTCTACCTGCAGACACATAATGTCCTGATCCAATTCTTCAGTTTCACTGCAGATTCGATCACATCTCTTCATATTATGTTATGTTACGTTATGTAAAGCTGCGTCACACTTTTTTCCGTCTTAAGTGTGCAACACTGAGATATGTAAACATCAGAAGTTTTTGTCTCAGAAAGGAAGGATATGTACGTGAATACTGTGACAAAGGACAAAAATCCAGCCTGGTTAGTTTTCTATTAATTTGTCTTCCAAAATTTTACCACAAATACAGTTTTCTTCTCATCGTTAACAAAGTCCACAGTCTTTTGGGTTATCACAACTTAAAACAGTGGCATAGCAAAGGTTTTGGGGGGCCCCCTGCAAATAAATGTTGGGGTCCTATTTACTCACAAAGCTTAAAAATGGAGAGATAAAATATTACATATTTACCTGCATAGAATAACCTGAAAGTTAAATAAACTTACCTAATGATGAACTCTTTTTGGAGCAAACAACCTAGCAAATTATTAAAATAACATTTTTTCTAAAGGAAGAATATACACATCCTTCACCACTCCAACTAGTGTTCTAAAATTATTGGCATTAGAGACAATCCATACTAGATTTCCAGAACATGAATGGCTCCATATTTATACTGATGGATCATTGATGTCAAACCAAGATGGAGCAGGTGCTGGAGTCACATGTCACCTCTTTTCCTATTACAAATCTTTAAGTTATGGAACTACTAACTTTGATGGAGAAATTGAAGCAATTCGAATGGCCCTACAAAATCTTTTGTACAGAATTTCACATTTTCAGCAAGCAGTTATTCTCTCAGATTCCAGGGCAGCAATTATAGCAATTACTTCCAAGTTGTCACCAAAAAACCAAACTATTATAGAATGTTGGAAGATGCTTAGCCATCTAACACTTCAAAAACACCAAGTCTTCCAATGGATACCAGCTCACTGTGGACTGAGTGGTAATGAGAAAGCTGATTTTCTTGCAAAAAAGGGTACCAGCGGTGTACAAAAATCTATAGTTAATTTACCATTTTATGCAGCTAAAAGATTAGTCAACTCTGAATTCAAAAAAATTATTGCAAAATATTACTATGAAAAATCAAAGAATAAAATATGGGAACTACCAAACATTCAAACAGTGATTCCTGAGTATCCTCGAAAAACAGCAGTTGCAACCTTCAGGTTGATTACAGGACATGATTGTGTGGCAAAACATTTAAACAGAATTGGGATATATTCTTCACCACTCTGTCCTCTATGTGATCTGCAAGAGGAAATGGACCGAGACCACCTTCAAATATGCCCGGCCACTTCTAGTGCCCCATCCATCTGTGAAAAATATTGGAGAGCAAGAGGATTAATGACTTCATTGTCAGAAATCCAGCATTAGCTAACAACAACAACACTTAAGCAAGAAAGGATAGGAAATGCTTACTGATATCTACACTTCTGTTAGTATATTTTCAAAGAACTGCATCTGTTCCAGCTCTTCTTCCAAGCCATTTTCCATGTATGAATTGAATATAAAATGTCCTTTTTAAGACAACTATTAAAGGTAGTTTGGCAGCCCCTAAAGATTATTGTGTGTCTGTGTGTTGTGTTGCATTTGTTTTTAACCATTGCTGTAATATAATTATATTTTTCATGTTGTGGAAAAGAAAACAGTGAAATTAATTTCACAACTAAGTTTATATTTGTTATGCTCTTGCATTACCTTCATGTTTTTATATTGCACAACTTTAGATACGGATTTAATTTTAGATTTCCATCTCACAAAAATCTGATGTATTTCTTTTATGAATCTATTTCTATTCCCTGCATTCTATTTTCAATTCCTTCACTTATCAGCTAATTTTCATTTAATTTCTATCATCGCTTCCCTATTGTGTTATTTTTCTTTCATTATTTGTCATTGCTGTTTGTTTTTATGCTCTGATCTGTTGGTGCAGCATCTTTGTGAAAAAATAATTTAATTATTTCTCCCGTTATATTCCTATTATTTCTTCAAAGTGCTTTATTTCTTATTTTATGTGCAGGTCTCATGAAAATAAATTCTTACTCAGATTTTTATTTCATTGAAGGCAATTAATTCTCTAATGCTTTCTATTTTTGACATCATATGCCAAAAACATATGTTTCACCAAATATATTATGTATTTCTCATGTATATCATGTTTTGCATTTTATTACCTTGGTACAATGATTAAAATTGTTTAGGTTTTGTTTAGTGATGCCTTTTTAATGAGTTCAGTTAGCCAAATTTGTAATATTTTTATCACATTTCTTTCTCTTCACTTAGGAATTCATAACCTTGTTCTTAATTTTGTTGGTATTATCTATTTTAATTTATTTTATGTTTGACTGCTTATTTATGCTTTCTAATTTACCATACCCATTGATTCAAAGTATCCTCATGGACTGTTGGAAAATTTAGGAGATCTTGTGCTTCTTGCAGAGTAATGTGCTATTCATAGAAGAGTAAATGGTAAAATATCTTATTCTGTTTTAAATTTCCAAAAAGAATTCCTTTTTCCATACAGCTGTAAAAGAATGTGAAATAATTGCTTATAATAAAAGATTTATCTTTTTAGTAGGTAATATTTAAACATACATGCAAGTGATAAAGGGATTGCACGTTCCCTTAGCCTGGTTACCATGGTTACATGCTAATTTTTTCAAACATTTAATTTAATTTTTTGTATGTCTTTACCTACTTCTTTGTATGGTTTTCTTTGCTTTTATTACATCTTAAAACTGCGTCACCATTTAGATTTTGCATCCGTATAAACAAATGTGAGTTTTAAATACAGCATAATTATTTTATGCATTTTATACTTCTTAAACTAAGTTCAATTAGATGTAAATTAACTTTGAAATTGAAGATCAAGTAGTTCTTTGAAGTTCTCGAGTCCCTGTAATCATGAAGTCAAGTCCCTGTAATCGTGGTGTTGTAAAGTCCCCAGTATCACAATGCTGCAGTTCCTTCTTTCTAAAGGTTCTTTTTTAGGTAAATTTTGATTTTGGAGTACTTTGTTCCTTTTCTTTCTTTTACTTTTGCCTGTCCTATTTGAGCCGCATGTTGGGCACCATGTGCAGTGGTTTTAACAGGATTAGTGTTGTAACAATTAGTTTTTATCTAAAAGGTTTACATGATGCAAATAGACAAAGTTGTAATTATTACTCCATTTCTATGATACTTATTCAAATTTAAATAATTTCAATTTTCTTTAGTTAAAACATGCTTTTTTTTATACTTCAGTATGACTGTTAGAAATGCTTCCTTTACATATGTCTGGGAAAAGACTCCTGAACTGTATAATGTTGGTGTCTCAGAAAATTTTATCTGTTCATAACAATGGTTCTTATGCCAAAAGTATTTTTATCTGTTAACAATTCCCTTGATTATGTTAATAAGTGAACCAAGGTTGTAAATCTGACAGCAATTATTAATGTTGGCTATGCAATCTATGTATATAATTTTTACAACTGCCACTGATACTCTCGCCCTTCCCCTCCACCGCCGTACAACTACAGCTTGTGATAGAAGAGAGAAGGGAGTTTGACCCAATAGCCGAACCCTTACCCAAAATTAATATTACATTAGAACAATACTTAAATGAATAATCAAGAATATGTAGTGGGTATAATTTTGAGGACTTAAATAAACTGTTAACAAGCACATACAAAGCTTCTCCAACTGAGATAAGCTACTATTTTTATTTTGTTAAAAATGGCTGTAACGATTTTGATTAAAATTTGTTACAGATATTTTTATGACAAATGAATGTACATTTTGAACTTTCTGGCTATAGCCTATGTAGTCCTGTTTACTCTGGATGACTTTTGAATAACTTGTAAACCATAAGAGATAGACACAATCTTACTATACAAAAGATGTAGATCTTGGTAAAACATACAAATAAATTTGTTTGTAGAATGAAACATTTTGGAGATATTCCTTGTTATTTGTGTCAGTTTCAGAAAACTAGAAACTTTCTTGAAATGGAACATCATTAATTTTTTTATCTGTTAAGCGTGCAAAGAGAACAGGATTGCAAAGCTTTAAAAGATTTGACTATCGCTCAAAGCCTACTCTATTCTAATATCCCCCTTGTACCTACAAGGAAATAAGCAATAAGATAATTTCTGTAAATGTTTATTTCAAGTAACATGGAGATGAAGGAATAAGTTTGTAAGAATGGTTAGTAAAGAGTAGAGAAAGTCATGAGTGCAACATATATTTTCTTTTTACTGTACATTGCACCAGTATCCCCAAACATTTTCCAAAATTTGGAGGTGGAAAAATAAACAGCAACATGCAGTGTACCTTGTTTGTACACTGTTTCAATAAAGTGACATTTGGCCCATTGTGCCTCACAGCCCTTCATGTGTGTACATAAGAGTATTAGATTTTCAGCAGAAATATGGACCACATCATGAATTTAACTCGCTCTCAGGTGACAGTGACAGAGTTTTAACTGCAGTGTTTAGTGTTGTAAACTTTCTGAAGTTAAAAGAAAAGGTAAAGAATTAATTAATACCAGCGTTTCTTCTAAAAATTGAATCTTTGATCTTGAGTGTCATAACAGACCAAAAAGAATACTATATCCTTTACAAAGGAAAAGTCCTTGCCCTTCCTGAAACTAAAACAGCTAGCTGAGAATAGGAAACAGAACCCAAAGGCAGAGATCACCAAGGAAACTTCTGGACATTGATATGGACGGTTGTAAAACGGTAAGCTGCAGGAGTGTGGCACCAGGAGTCTCCACTTCAAATTTTCACACATTGTGTGAGGCATGATATTCATGGGCAAAACTGGCTTTACATTCAATCCTTATTTTCAACACCTATCATGTATTTATTTATCCCAACAAACTTACTGCTGGTGTTTTTAAACACACAAGCCGTGTGCGGGCAATGTTTAAGAGGTGGAATCAGGACTGAAAAATTCATTGCCATAGCCGGGATGTGAGCCACGGATCTTACACTTAAGTGGCTGCTTTAACCACTAAGCAAGCATGGCCAACCTGCCAGTACAACATTACATTTCTTTTAAGGGGGAGAAATACGAGATGTTTTGAGAATTTGATGCCATTCTGGGAGGTTGTCACAGTAGCTTAATGATTAGAGCACCCGTCTAGTAAGCGGAGGGTCTGTGGTTCAAATCTCAGCTGTGGCTTTGAATTTTTAAGTTCCAGTTCTACCTCTCAAACATTGCCCACACACAGTTTGTGTGTTTAAAAACACCAACAGTAAGTTTGTTGGCATAAATAAACAATATGAAATATATATTTACATTACCAATTAGACAGGTAATACTAGGTACAAAGCTGAGCAGATTATTAATTAAAATTAATTTTCTCCTGAAAAGTAATGTTATAAAACCAAAATTATGACACTCACATTTTGTTTCATTTTGTATTCATCAACTGAGCACAAAGCAGTTAATCAGTTAATTTATTTATTGCATTGATTTTGTTCATGCAATTCATTAATTGGGTGAGGTAAATGATTGTATAGATCTTTTGCAACACTTTCAGGTACTTTTGGAAGTTAACGATCCCCTTAGCCTACTTCTAAAGTAGTTCTGTTTTGTCCTTGAGTTATGCTGATGCATATTCCTATTGCATGTTTAAGACATTCAAATATATATAAGCAAGGTACTGTGAAGGTCTTTAATTTTTTTAAAACTGCTTTTACGCAACTGTCTCCTATATTTTTCCATTTGCATTGCTTTTTTCTGTAGCCTAAATATCCTTAGTGTATTTTTCTTACCTGCCGCTCCCCATAAAATAATCCCATAATTTAGGTGTGAATGTACAAATGCATAATAAGCCTTTAGTGTTCTATCCTTATCCATAGTTTATCTGTTTAAATACGTATATACCCTTATTAATTTTGTTGCTAACCTTTTCTATATGTTAGTGCCATTTTCAGTTATTGCCTATTGGGATAACAAAACACATCTACATTTATACAGCATTTACAATCCTTCCAGGAATGAACCAGATCTCACTTATTGACCAATTAAATAAAACAATTGCAATTGGGGATTTCAATGCCCATTCCAAAAGATGGGGTTATGAAAAAGTGGATTCTACAGGGAAGATAGTGGAAGAATTTTTGAATACCACAACTTTTGAACTGATTTATAGTAAAGATCCCATAACCTTCACACATTACTCTGGAGCAGGCAGTAACCTAGACCTCTTGTTAGCTACAACAGATATTGTTTCAAAAATTAAACAAGTTGTAGAAGATCCAAGTTCTGGTCACAGAGCAGTAATTGCTGATATAAAACTAGAGAACACAAATAAGTCAAGGTCACACTAATCTGTTAGAACTTCAAAAAAGCAGATTGGAACAAATATAATACTGAACTGGAACATAAATTTAAAGAACAAACTCACAGCTGCATGATCAACCAGATCATGTGAACAAAAATTTCTGTAAAGTCATCCTAGAAACCGCAAAAAAACATTCCTCGTGGAAGAATTAAAAATTTCAAACCCTTTCGGAACCCTGTTAGAAGAACTGAAAAAGCAAAGGGAGATAACTAGAAATACAGCTGAACAAACAAAAAACATACAGAATACACAAATATGGCGGAAGAAATGTGCCTTACTAAAAAAAAAAATTAATACAGCTAAAAAGAATCACTTTAATAATTACCTAGAAAAAATGGATTATAGGACAGATGGTAACAAAGCTCATAAGTTCATAAATGTCAAGGATAGGAAAGAAAACAGCACACCTATCATACACAACAATAAAATATTAGTAAATGATGCAGTCATAGCCGAAACATTCAATAAATATTATGCTAGTTCACATAAAGTAACAAGAAATAATAAAAAGGAATGTAAAGAATTTAAGAAAGACTTGAAACAAGAAAGAGAATGTGATTCCAACACTCAATGCAATATCTTTTTTTCAAAATTTTAATATGCAAGAACTGAACATTGCAATAAATCTAAAAAAACAAAGTCTCCTGGACCAGATCACATACATCCAGAGTTCATAAAAAACCTTGGAAAAACAGCAAAACAACTACTGAAACTCAACAATCTATCCTGGACCACCACTGTACCTGCTGAATGGCAAAAAGCAATAATTGTCCCACTCTTGAAGAAAGACAAAATAGCATCAGAAGTAAAAAAATTATAGACCAATAGCTCTTGCTAGCATAATAGCAAAAAGTGATGGAAAGAATGGTGTCAAACAGGTTAAATTGGTTTCTATACCTTGTTCTACTCTTCGATGACAGTATGGAGTTAAATGGGATATATCTGTATCTAGTGCATACAAGTTGCCATTAGCCTCGTTCTTTTCTACCCTCGCTCTGTTGCCAGATTCCTAATAGCATGGTATAAATATTGAGTTGTTATAAATTTTAGGTTTGAACACATTATCCTACGCAGAATTTTTTCTCTATCAGTTTATATCCTTTTTAGAGTCATTATACATTTCTATAGGCCCATATTTCTTCAGAAAACACTTTTTTCAATAGAAGTCTTATATGTGCTGTTTCTATACTCATCACACACTAACAAATTGCTAGAATGCATCTATTTTGTTCTTAGCTAGAGTAAACTATAGTGCTACTACCTGCCCACTTTGAATTCTTTATTTGCTCAGTTAAGTGTTACAATTTTTTAAATTAAATGTTTTCGGAAAATTTTATATCTGTTCACTGCAAAAGTTACGCAGTGTGAAACTTTTTAGTTATTGAGTTTACATCGGGGACCAAGCAGAGAACAAATGTTGAGGGTTGGTGAAAGTTTTTAAAATAAACCAAAAGGCTGTAACTTCTTTCTTTCATTGAGTAGGGTAAACAAAAGGTATTCATCTATTCAGTGTAGTCTCGCACCAGGCCTGACACAGAAGATAGTATAAGGAGCAGCAGTAACATTAGTTCGAAAGAAATCGTGTGTGTAACTGTGTGGAATCTGTGAGCTGTTATCGCGTTATTTATTTAATAGTTTCCGTAAATATTTGTAGTTACAGAAGGGTAAGCTAGGAAGAGACGATATATTGGTAAATTAAGAAGTAAGGAACGCCAAATAATTATGAATGTGTTAGATTATTTTTCAAGTAAAATGCGGGTAAGTAAGGCAGTAAAAGAAACAGCTAAGGCTATCGGGTGTTCAGAAGCAGTAGTGTAAAGGATTAAAAAGGAAGTAATGAAAGGACCTCTAAGAATGCCATCGAAAAAGAAAACAAAAAGGATGGGGAAAAAAAGTACATAGTGAATAGTGCAATATGGAGTGCGGCAAATTGTTCATTCTTTACAGTTTGCAAATATTCCACCCAAGCTGAATATAATTTGTCACAGTTCAACAGTGACGAGACCCTACCAACTTTCTCAAGGGCCACTCTTAGTCAATTCTTACATGATTTGGGTCCGTATATGATTGAAGGGGTAACAAGCGCATATTAATAGAAACAGACGATACCATCAGATGGCGACATAATATTTAAAATACATAAAGTTTAGGGACCAGGGGGAAATCAATTGTTTATACAGAGGAGCCATTTGTGAATTTAGGCCATACAGTGACAAAGGCGTGGAGGGATATCAAAGTTAAAAGTGTCTGTCAAGCAGCAATTGAAGGACTAAGTACAGGACTCTGGCCACCTCGGAGTTGCGCTCGGAGAATGATTCGCAACTAGTACATGTTGCAACACTGCTCCATTTAACGTGTACTGTCTTCTAAGGGTGGGATGCGCTATAGAATCACAAAATTTAATATCCCCATGTCAAGCTGGATTCAGAGAGTTCCACTCTACAAATGAACAAGTCTTACTTCTCAGTCAAGAAATCAAAGACTCCTTCAATAGAAAAGATAATTTATCAGTTTTTATTGATTTCCAAAGTGCATATGATTCTATATGCAGAACAAAACTACTAAAGAAAGTAAAAATAATAGGGATACAAGGTCCAATGTTTTCATGGGTATGTCATTTCCTAACACAACGCTTTATTGCAACCAGATATGGAAGAAATATATCTAAATACAGACAAATACACCGTGGCTTACCATAAGGCGCAGTGCTCAGCACTACACTTTTTAATATATTTATTAACGATCTGCCACAACAAATACAAGAATCAGGTGTGAAGTGTGCACTATTTGCTGATAACTTAGTAATGTGGACTTCAAAACCAAAAAGCAAAAGTACAGATCTAGAAAAAACCATGCAACAATCCTTAACCAACCTACAAAGGTGGACCAAAGAAAATTTAATGACTGTTAATACAACCAAATCAAACTACCAAATCTTTTCACTAAGAAAAAAAACACTAAAAATACAACTAAATTTTGAGGGTCAACAATTACCAGAAACAAAGGAAGCAAAGTATTTAGGAGTTACATTTGATACCAAGCTTACATGGACCAAACAAATAGAAAATGTAATACAAAGAGCAGAATGCACCTTTCACTGTTAAAACGTCTAACAGGAATGAAGTGGGGATGTTCCAGAGCAATTCCTAACACAACATACAATGTATATATTGATACCGAAATTTAGATTTCCAATCGAATGGGCTTGATAAAGACACGTTTTAATTTAATTGCCGGATGTGAGATTTGCGATAAGTGTTGAGTAATAACATATGTAGATAATAGAGTAGGAAGTGTTGTAAGGTGAGCAAGATATGAGTAAATAATAGTCGTTAAATTTGTAGTATAAACGCATTATTGGTTTGAAATTAACGAGTCATGACGTCATACCATATAGTTTGAAATCAGTCAAAATTCAGGTCTGCCAACCTTAAAAGTCGCGCGATATATTTAATAAAATATAAAGAAAACATCGTTTAATCATAAAAAGGTAACTAGATATTCGGAATTCAAAAAAGAACATGTTATAATAGAAAGGGACATTTCTAAATTGCGGGAAAAGGAAATAGCATTTTGGATACGAGGCTTTCTTGTGGATGACGTCATGACATTTAAAATTGGAGAGAACGTTTTTCCTAGCGTGGGTACGCCAGAAAGCGTCACCACTCACCCCAGACCAGCATTGCACGTTGTGGTGTACAGACGTGAGTGCGATTCCTCTGCGTATCGATAGTCGGCATAACTCCCGAAAGTATGAGAAGTATACAATATACAAAATATACAAAATATACAAAATATACAAAAGTTTTTCTGGGGTAATCTATAACACCTACGCATACCCGAGATAAAGAAAGAGATCTCATCCTGAACTAGCCGGAGCGAACCAAATCAAAGGGCGACACAACGTGACCAACAACATTACGCATCAAATGGCGATCCGACGTGAACGACCAAACGACATTCCGCCACAATATAAAGCCATTATTTACTTACTGCAGCAAAGTTCTTGTAACAGCAAACACAAAAAAAATTCTAATCTTTCAAAACCAAAGTCTGAGATTAATTACAGGTGCTATCAAAACCACACCAATAGCAGCTATGGAAATACTAACCAACCAATACCCCATTGAATATGAAATAGAAAAAGCGGCTCTTATTCAACACGAAAAGTTGATCAGACTCCCATTCAATACATGGCACAAGAGAAATTTTACACATACACTAAAGACTCAGGAGAGCTTTCTTTCCAAAATTAAAGATCAAGAAGAACGTATACCTTTCTAATTCAAAGGAAAACTTCATATCTAAAGTCAATCCGACACAAACATTAGACATCACATATTATTTACACCTGACAGAAGAAGTTAAGAAAAGTGATACTCCAACTAGTGTTCTAAAATTATTGGCATTAGAGACAATCCATACTAGATTTCCAGAACACATACTGATCCATATTTATACTGATGGATCATTGATATCAAACCAAGATGGAGCAGGTGCTAGAGCCACATGTCACCTCTTTTCCTATTACAAATCTTTAAGTTATGGAACTACAAACTTTGATGGAGAAATTGAAGTAATTCGAATGACCCCACAAAATCTTTTGTACAGAATTTCACATTTTCAGCAAGCAGTTATTCTCTCAGATTCCAGGGTGGCAATTATAGCCATTACTTCCAAGTTGTCACCTAAAAACCAAACAATTATAGAATGTTGGAAAATCTTTACCCATCTAACAGCACTTCAAAAACACCTAGTCTTCCAATGGATACCAGCTCACTGTGGACTGAGTGGTAATGACAAAGCTGATTTTCTTGTAAAAAAGGGTACCAGTGGTGTACAAAAATGTATAGTTAATCCACCATTTTATGGAGCTAAAAGATTAGTCAACTCTGAATTCAAAAAAGTTATTGCAAAATATTACTATGAGAAATCACAGAATAAAAGATGGGAACTACCAAACATTCAAACAGTAATTCCTGAGTATCCTCGAAAAACAGCAGTTGCAACCTTCAGGTTGATTACAGGACATGATTATCTGGCAAAACATTTAAACAGAATTGGGATATATTCTTCACCACTCTGTCCTCTATGTGATCTGCAAGAGGAAATGGATCGAGACCACCTTCAAATATGCCCGGCCACATCTAGTGCCCCATCCATCAGTGAAAAATATTGGAGAGCAAGAGGATTAATGACTTCATTGTCAGAAATCCAGCATTAGCTAACAAGAAGTTATTGCCTATGACTATTCCTAAAAATTTGTAACTTGGGAGATCTGTTTATTTTGTATTGTTAATGTAATGTTACTTTGTGTGTTATTATTAATCATAATTTGCATCCATTCAATTTTGTTTGTGTTCAGTGCCATTCTTAACACTTAATAATTAAGTGTTTGCTTTACCTTGTACTTCTGCTTTTGTCTTACCTGTTATCACTATTGTTGTATCAACATACCCAATGGCTAAACCTCCTGAATCATGAATTATTTTGAATAAGTGATTTATGTACAAGATGAATACAGAAGACCCCAATTTTGAACACTGGCACTCCATGTGTTACGCTTTCAAATGATTTTTGCTGAGATGTTCTCTTATTATTTCAACACACTGCAGTGCATTCTATTTTGCAGGTTCTGAGTTTAACCATTCTAGCAGTATGCGTCTTATCCCAACATTTTCTAGTTTTGATAATAGATGTTTAATGTTAACACAGTTGAAAGCTTTTGATAGAGCAAAAAAAATTGCCAGAACTAACTCTTTTCTGTCTAAGGGCTGAACATTATCATTTCCTGTACTGCATGTATTGTTGATTTCTTTTTCTGGAAGTCAAACTGATTTAGTGATATGATGTTAAATTTGTTACAGTAATTCTGAAATTGAGTAGTCAGAAGCTTTCACAGCCAGTTAGAATTAGAGCTAAAGATTTCTTCCAGCCTTTAAAGCCATGATCTGTTAGAGTTTAGAGGTCTAGACATTTCGTCCATATCTGTGGTGTGGCCTGAGACTTCTTGGCAAAGGCTCAGTTACAACAAAATCAATGACTGGAGGTACTGTGTTTATATCTGGGCCACTTGCAGGGGATTGGCTATGTTTGAGTGGGCTTGCTGAATGGCTTATGTGATTTCTCTGCATTTGTGCTTTTATGTGCTCAAGTATCGGATGCCAGATTCTGAAGTTCTAGGAAGAGGTCTTCCATGTCTTCAGAGAATCCTGAGCAAAGAGATATAGGACGATAATTTTCAATCAGTTCTTTGAAGCCTTTCTGTTTGTACACTGGCCTCACTACTACCTGTTTTAGTTTACTTGGGAAACTAAGTGTATACACCTCAATTTGTTACGAGCGGAATATAAGCAATTCCTAAGTCTGAGCAATTTCAGTTTTGGATTTGTGTGGATTAAGTCCCACCTCTTATATGAATTTTACTTTCTGATCTAGTGTATAGCATTTTATTTTTCTGTTCTCTATAGCTGATTAAAAGCAATTGAGGAATGAAAGACAAAACTGCTGTTGAACAGTGTAAATCAGGTACCAAAAATGTTTACATCTCGTTTGTTGATACAACATTGTGCTGCTGACAGCCGCCCGATCAGGTTGGGTCTTTGTCAACAGAGATAGGCAGGGAAAAAATGCCTTGAGTTTCTTTTAACATAACCTATGTCGTGTGCTCAATATAATTATGTAAGCTCAGTTGTATTTCACTGAAATTTAATATGTATAAATGTGTTCCATATAAATGTTTTATTAACACACTTCTAAATTACATTTTGTCGGTACCTACAAAAATTTACATATGAATGTAAATTACATAGAATTGGATTACGCATAAAGTAGCTTCAGCTGTATATGCATAGTAAATGATAGGATATATATTTTGTTGTTTAACGACGCTGTCAATTGCCAGGATCACATCAGCATCGCTGTTGTGCCGGAATTTCATCCCGCTGGAGTTCTTTTACATGCCAGTAAATCTACTGACATGGAGCTGTCGTTTTTAAGCACACTTAAAAACCATCGGCCTAGGCCAGGTTTGAACCTGCGACCTTGGGATCAGTAAATGATAGGAGTTGACAAAAATCATAAATTACAACTTCCAAAGACCATCTACCTTAGTTTGAGTTAGCTGAAATACCTGGAGTTTCCTGAGGATAGACTATTTATCCCTGCAACATTTAGACTTAGGTTGCATTTGCCCAATAGCCTTGCGTTTCTTTGGAGACATCTAAAAAATATTAGTTGGTGCACTTAGAGTTAATTAAAACTTTTAGGATGCACAATAAATAACAAAAAATAAATAAAAAAAAACCCACAAAAACACTGTTGAGCAACCACAAATACGACAGGAAGAAAGTGCACGAGAAGTATGAATTATATTTTGCGTTAAGAAGCATGGTGTCATTTTTATAAGTTTTGCATGTGAGCAAGCATTAACTTGCTACTTTCTCCACTACGTATAATAAAGTAGAGGAAGTATTATATTCCACCCAGAAATTTGATGTTGAGATTTTACTGGAAATACGTTATAAGGCCCCCTGATAAAAAAAAAAAAGCATATTTAGAAAAAGGTCTGTGGGTGGGTGGGTGTGCGTGTGCGTGTGCGTGTGCGTGTGCGTGTGCGTGTGCGTGTGCGTGTGCGTGTGTGTGTGTGTGTGTGTGTTATGGACTATCATATAACAGATATAGCAAGTACTGTACTAATTTCTGATGACACTTGTCTGCTGGGCACTAGTAAAAACTTAAATGAATGTGTAATTAAATTGAGTTATGTTTTTAACTGCCTTCCTGGTTTAAAGCTAAGAAATTGTAAACCTGGATAAATCAAAGGTTGTTAAATGTTGCTGTTAGCTAATGCTGGATATCTGACAATGAAGTCATTAATCCCCTTGCTCTCCAATATGTTTCACTGATGGATGGGGCACTAGAAGTGGCTGGGCATATTTGAAGGTGGTCTCAGTCCATTTCCTCTTGCAGATCACATAGAGGACAGAGTGGTGAAGAATATATCCCAATTTTGTTAAAATGTTTTGCCAGAGAAAGGTTGTTAAATGTATAACTCATCAAACACTACACACTCCTATCAAAGTTGGGATAAATTACATGTTATTAGAGCAAATAGACAACATAAAATTTCTGGGCCTTCAATTAGACAAATATTTAGATTGGAAAGCTCACATTAAGCATGTTCCCCAAACTCAGGTCTACCTGTTACGCTATCCGAGCACTAACAAACGCAAGTTCTATAGACACTCAGATTGGTTTACTATGCTTAATTTAACTCAATAATGGAATACAAAATTTTATTTTTGGGCAATTCAGTAGAAAGTAAACAGATATTCCCCATACAAAAGGTTATAAGAATTATTTCCAACACCCATAACAGACATTTATGTAAAGATCTTCTTAGAAGACTGAAAATATTAAGCTTACCTTGCAGGTATATGTTCTCGATCCTAATATTCCTCATATGCAATCGACCCACATTTATAACAAAAAATGAGATTCATGAGAGGAACACTAGACAAAAGAGTAATATCCCTCAACCCAGTGTAAAACTTTCTTGCTTCCAGAAAGGTTTTTATTATGAAACCATCAAAATATTTTGTGCTCTTCCTATCTTAGGAAAAAGGTTGACCATTTCAGTGCTTTTAAAATTCCTGCTAAAGAGTACCTATGTTCAAAATCATTTTATTCTGTACAAGATTATTTGAATGTCAAATTATGCTATAAATGCTTATGTAACTTTGTAAATAGTCTCTAGCTCATTGTATTCTCTAAGATTATCTGAATGACAGATTATCCAGTTGATGCTTATATAGTTTTGTAAGTTGTATAAGATTATCTGAATGACAGATTATCCAGTTGATGCTTATATAGTTTTGTAAGTTGTATAAGATTATTTGAATGACAAATTATCCAGTTAATGCTTATATAGTTTTGTAAGTTGTATAAGATTATTTGAATGACAGATTATCCAGTTAATGCTTATATAGTTTTGTAAGTTGTATAAGATTATCTGAATGACAGATTATCCAGTTAATGCTTATATAGTTTTGTAAGTTGTATAAGATTATCTGAATGACAGATTATCCAGTTAATGCTTATATAGGTTTGTAAGTTGTATAAGATTATTTGAATAACAGATTATCCAGTTAATGCTTATATAGTTTTGTAAGTTGTATAAGATTATTTGAATGACAGATTATGCTATAAATGCTTATATAGTTTTGTAAGTTGTAGTTGTAAGATTATTTGAATGACAGATTATCCAGTTAATGCTTATATAGTTTTGTAAGTTGTATAAGTTTATCTGAATGACAAATTATCCAGTTAATGCTTATATAGTTTTGTAAGTTGTATAAGATTATTTGAATGACAGATTATCCAGTTAATGCTTATATAGTTTTGTAAGTTGTATAAGATTATCTGAATGACAGATTATCCAGTTAATGCTTATATAGTTTTGTAAGTTGTATAAGATTATCTGAATGACAGATTATCCAGTTAATGCTTATATAGGTTTGTAAGTTGTATAAGATTATTTGAATGACAGATTATCCAGTTAATGCTTATATAGTTTTGTAAGTTGTATAAGATTATTTGAATGACAGATTATCCAGTTAATGCTTATATAGTTTTGTAAGTTGTATAAGATTATTTGAATGACAGATTATCCAGTTAATGCTTATATAGTTTTGTAAGTTGTATAAGATTATTTGAATGACAGATTATCCAGTTAATGCTTATATAGTTTTGTAAGTTGTATAAGATTATCTGAATGACAGATTATCCAGTTAATGCTTATATAGTTTAAGTAAGTTGTGCAAGTTGTATAACATTATCTGAATGACAGATTATCCAGTTAATGCTTATATAGGTTTGTAAGTTGTATAAGATTATTTGAATAACAGATTATCCAGTTAATGCTTATATAGTTTTGTAAGTTGTATAATATTATTTAAATGACAGATTATCCAGTTAATGCTTATATAGTTTAAGTTGTGCAAGTTGTATAACATTATCTGAATGACAGATTATCCAGTTAATGCTTATATAGTTTAAGTAAGTTGTGCAAGTTGTATAACATTATTTGAATGACAGATTATCCAGTTAATGCTTATATAGTTTAAGTTGTGCAAGTTGTATAACATTATCTGAATGACAGATTATTCAGTTAATGCTTATATAGGTTTGTAAGTTGTATAAGATTATTTGAATAACAGATTATCCAGTTAATGCTTATATAGTTTTGTAAGTTGTATAAGATTATTTGAATGACAGATTATCCAGTTAATGCTTATATAGTTTTGTAAGTTGTATAAGATTATTTGAATGACAGATTATCCAGTTAATGCTTATATAGTTTTGTAAGTTGTATAAGATTATTTCAATAACAGATTATCCAGTTAATGCTTATATAGTTTTGTAAGTTGTATAAGATTATTTGAATGACAGATTATGCTATAAATGCTTATATAGTTTTGTAAGTTGTATAATATTATCTGAATGACAGATTATGTTATAAATGCTTATATAGTATTGTAAGTTGTATAAGATTATCTGAATGACAGAATATGTTATAAATGCTTATATAGTTTTGTAAGTTGTATAAGATTATCTGAATGACAGATTATGCTATAAATGCTTATATAGTTTTGTAAGTTGTATAAGATTATCTGAATGACAGATTATGCTATAAATGCTTATATACTTTTGTAAGTTGTAGTTGTAAGATTATCTGAACGACAGATTATGCTATAAATGCTTATATAGTTTTGTAAGTTGTATAAGATTATCTGAATGACAGATTATGCTATAAATGCTTATATAGTTTTGTAAGTTGTAGTTGTAAGATCATCTGAATGACAGATTATGCTATAAATGCTTATATAGTTTTGTAAGTTGTAGTTGTAAGATTATCTGAGTGACAGATTGTTATAAATGCTTATATAGTTTTGTAAGTTGTATAAGATTATCTGAATGACAGATTATGCCTTAAATGCTTATATAGTTTTATAAGTTGTATAAGATTATTTGAATCACAGATTATCCAGTTAATGCTTATATAGTTTTGTAAGTTGTATAAGAATATTTGAATGACAGATTATCCAGTTAATGCTTATATAGTTTTGTAAGTTGTATAAGATTATTTGAATGACAGATTATGCTATAAATGCTTATATAGTTTTGTAAGTTGTATAAGATTATTTGAATGACAGATTATGCTATAAATGCTTATATAGTTTTGTAAGTTGTAGTTGTAAGATTATCTGAATGACAGATTATGCTATAAATGCTTATATAGTTTTGTAAGTTGTATAAGATTATCTGAATGACAGATTATCCAGTTAATGCTTATATAGTTTTGTAAGTTGTATAAGATTATCTGAATGACAGATTATCCAGTTAATGATTATATAGTTTAAGTAAGTTGTGCAAGTTGTATAACATTATTTGAATGACAGATTATCCAGTTAATGCTTATATAGTTTAAGTTGTGCAAGTTGTATAACATTATCTGAATGACAGATTATCCAGTTAATGCTTATATAGGTTTGTAAGTTGTATAAGATTATTTGAATAACAGATTATCCAGTTAATGCTTATATAGTTTTGTAAGTTGAATAAGATTATTTGAATGACAGATTATCCAGTTAATGCTTATATAGTTTTGTAAGTTGTATAAGATTATTTGAATAACAGATTATCCAGTTAATGCTTATATAGTTTTGTAAGTTGTATAAGATTATTTCAATAACAGATTATCCAGTTAATGCTTATATAGCTTTGTAAGTTGTATAAGATTATTTGAATGACAGATTATCCAGTTAATGTTTATATAGTTTTGTAAGTTGTATAAGATTATCTGAATGACAGATTATCCAGTTAATGCTTATATAGTTTAAGTAAGTTGTGTAAGATTATCTGAATGACAGATTATGCTATAAATGCTTATATAGTTTTGTAAGTTGTAGTTGTAGGATTATCTGAATGACAGATTATGTTATAAATGCTTATATAGTTTTTTAAGTTGTAGTTGTAAGATCATCTGAATGACAGATTATGTTATAAATGCTTATATAGTTTTGCAAGTTGTAGTTGTAAGATTATCTGAATGACAGATTATGCTATAAATGCATATATAGTTTTGTAAGTTGTAGTTGTAAGATTATCTGAGTGACAGATTATGTTATAAATGCTTATATAGTTTTGTAAGTTGTATAAGATTATCTGAATGACAGATTATGCTATAAATGCTTATATAGTTTTCTAAGTTGTATAAGATTATCTGAATGACAGATTATGCTATAAATGCTTATATAGTTTTGTAAGTTGTAGTTGTAAGATTATCTGAGTGACAGATTATGTTATAAATGCTTATATAGTTTTGTAAGTTGTATAAGATTATCTGAATGACAGATTATGCCTTAAATGCTTATATAGTTTTTTAGTTGTATAAGATTATTTGAATGACAGATTATCCAGTTAATGCTTATATAGTTTTGTAAGTTGTATAAGAATATTTGAATGACAGATTATGCTATAAATGCTTATATAGTTTTGTAAGTTGTATAAGATTATCTGAATGACAGATTATGTTATAAATGCTTATATAGTTTTGTAAGTTGTATAAGATTATCTGAATGACAGAATATGTTATAAATGCTTATATAGTTTTGTAAGTTGTATAAGATTATCTGAATGACAGATTATGCTATAAATGCTTATATAGTTCTGTAAGTTGTAGTTGTAAGATCATCTGAATGACAGATTATGCTATAAATGCTTATATAGTTTTGTAAGTTGTAGTTGTAAGATTATCTGAGTGACAGATTATGTTATAAATGCTTATATAGTTTTGTAAGTTGTATAAGATTATCTGAATGACAGATTATGCCTTAAATGCTTATATAGTTTTATAAGTTGTATAAGATTATTTGAATGACAGATTATCCAGTTAATGCTTATATAGTTTTGTAAGTTGTATAAGAATATTTGAATGACAGATTATCCAGTTAATGCTTATATAGTTTTGTAAGTTGTATAAGATTATTTGAATGACAGATTATGCTATAAATGCTTATATAGTTTTGTAAGTTGTATAAGATTATTTGAATGACAGATTATGCTATAAATGCTTATATAGTTTTGTAAGTTGTAGTTGTAAGACTATCTGAATGACAGATTATGCTATAAATGCTTATATAGTTTTGTAAGTTGTATAAGATTATCTGAATGACAGATTATCCAGTTAATGCTTATATAGTTTTGTAAGTTGTA
Source organism: Tenodera sinensis (assembly GCA_030765045.1). NCBI lineage: Eukaryota > Metazoa > Arthropoda > Insecta > Mantodea > Mantidae > Tenodera > Tenodera sinensis. The sequence goes on from CM060974.1 coordinate 10,048,197, forward strand.
TAAGATTATCTGAATGACAGATTATCCAGTTAATGCTTATATAGTTTTGTAAGTTGTATAAGATTATCTGAATGACAGATTATGCTATAAATGCTTATATAGTTTTGTAAGTTGTATAAGATTATCTGAATGACAGATTATGCCTTAAATGCTTATATAGTTTTATAAGTTGTATAAGATTATTTGAATGACAGATTATCCAGTTAATGCTTATATAGTTTTGTAAGTTGTATAAGATTGTTTGAATGACAGATTATGCTATAAATGCTTATATGGTTTTGTAAGTTGTACTTGTAAGATTATCTGAATGACAGATTATGCCTTAAATGCTTATATAGTTTTGTAACTTGTATAAGATTATCTGAATGACAGATTATCCAGTTAATGCTTATATAGTTTTGTAAGTTGTATAAGATTATCTGAATGACAGATTATGCTATAAATGCTTATATAGTTTTGTAAGTTGTATAAGTTTATCTGAATGACAGATTATCCAGTTAATGCTTATATAGTTTTGTAAGTTGTATAAGATTATCTGAATGACAAATTATGCCATAAATGCTTATATAGTTTTGTTTGTTGTATAAGATTATTTGAATGACAGATTATTCAGTTAATGCTTATATAGTTTTGTAAGTTGTATAAGATTATTTGAATGACAGATTATCCAGTTAATGCTTATGTAGTTTAAGTTGTATAAGATTATTTGAATTACAGATTATCCAGTTAATGCTTATATAGTTTTGTAAGTTGTATAAGATTATTTGAATGACAGATTATGCAATAAATGCTTATATAGTTTTGTAAGTTGTAGTTGTAAGATTATTTGAATGACAGATTATCCAGTTAATGCTTATATAGTTTTGTAAGTTATATAAGTTTATCTGAATGACAAATTATCCAGTTAATGCTTATATAGTTTTGTAAGTTGTATAAGATTATGTGAATGACAGATTATCCAGTTAATGCTTATATAGTTTTGTAAGTTGTATAAGATTATCTGAATGACAGATTATCCAGTTAATGCTTATATAGTTTTGTAAGTTGTATAAGATTATCTGAATGACAGATTATCCAGTTAATGCTTATATAGTTTTGTAAGTTGTATAAGATTATTTGAATGACAGATTATCCAGTTAATGCTTATATAGTTTTGTAAGTTGTATAAGATTATTTGAACGACAGATTATCAAGTTAATGCTTACATAGTTTTGTAAGTTGTATAAGATTATTTGAACGACAGGTTATCCAGTTAATGCTTATATAGTTTTGTAAGTTGTATAAGATTATCTGAATGACAGATTATCCAGTTAATGCTTATATAGTTTTGTAAGTTGTATAAGATTATCTGAATGACAGATTATCCAGTTAATGCTTATATAGTTTTGTAAGTTGTATAAGATTATCTGAATGACAGATTATCCAGTTAATGCTTATATAGTTTTGTAAGTTGTATAAGATTATCTGAATGACAGATTATCCAGTTAATGCTTATATAGTTTTGTAAGTTGTATAAGATTATTTGAATGACATTATCCAGTAAATGCTTATATAGTTTTGTAAGTTGTGTAAGATTATTTGAACGACAGATTATCCAGTTAATGCTTATATAGTTTTGTAAGTTGTATAAGATTATTTGAATGACAGATTATCCAGTTAATGCTTATATAGTTTTGTAAGTTGTATAAGATTATCTGAATGACAGATTATCCAGTTAATGCTTATATAGTTTTGTAAGTTGTATAAGATTATCTGAATGACAGATTATGCTATAAATACTTATATAGTTTTGTAAGTTGTGGTTGTAAGATTATCTGAATGACAGATTATGCTATAAATGCTTATATAGTTTTGTAAGTTGTATACGATTATTTGAATGACAGATTATCCAGTTAATGCTTATATAGTTTTGTAAGTTGTATAAGATTATCTGAATGACAAATTATGCTATAAATGCTTATATAGTTTTGTTTGTTGTATAAGATTATTTGAATGACAGATTATTTAGTTAATGCTTATATAGTTTTGTAAGTGGTATAAGATTATTTGAATGACAGATTATCCAGTTAATGCTTATATAGTTTAAGTTGTATAAGATTATTTGAATTACAGATTATCCAGTTAATGCTTATATAGTTTTGTAAGTTGTATAAGATTATTTGAATGACAGATTATGCTATAAATGCTTAATTAGTTTTGTAAGTTGTATAAGATTATTTGAATGACAGATTATGCTATAAATGCTTATATAGTTTTGTAAGTTGTAGTTGTAAGATTATCTGAATGACAGATTATGCTATAAATGCCTATATAGTTTTGTAAGTTGTATAAGATTATCTGAATGACAGATTATCCAGTTAATGCTTATATAGTTTTGTAAGTTGTATAAGATTATCTGAATGACAGATTATGCCTTAAATGCTTATATAGTTTTATAAGTTGGATAAGATTATTTGAATGACAGATTATCCAGTTAATGCTTATATAGTTTTGTAAGTTGTATAAGAATATTTGAATGACAGATTATCCAGTTAATGCTTATATAGTTTTGTAAGTTGTATAAGATTATTTGAATGACAGATTATGCTATAAATGCTTATATAGTTTTGTAAGTTGTATAAGATTATTTGAATGACAGATTATGCTATAAATGCTTATATAGTTTTGTAAGTTGTAGTTGTAAGATTATCTGAATGACAGATTATGCTATAAATGCTTATATAGTTTTGTAAGTTGTATAAGATTATCTGAATGACAGATTATCCAGTTAATGCTTATATAGTTTTGTAAGTTGCATAAGATTATCTGCATGACAGATTATCCAGTTAATGCTTATATAGTTTTGTAAGTTGTATAAGATTATCTGAATGACAGATTATGCTATAAATGCTTATATAGTTTTGTAAGTTGTATAAGATTATCTGAATGACAGATTATGCCTTAAATGCTTATATAGTTTTATAAGTTGTATAAGATTATTTGAATGACAGATTATCCAGTTAATGCTTATATAGTTTTGTAAGTTGTATAAGATTATTTGAATGACAGATTATGCTATAAATGCTTATATAGTTTTGTAAGTTGTAGTTGTAAGATTATCTGAATGACAGATTATGCCTTAAATGCTTATATAGTTTTGTAACTTGTATAAGATTATCTGAATGACAGATTATCCAGTTAATGCTTATATAGGTTTGTAAGTTGTATAAGATTATCTGAATGACAGATTATGCTATAAATGCTTATATAGTTTTGTAAGTTGTATAAGATTATTTGAATGACATTATCCAGTTAATGCTTATATAGTTTTGTAAGTTGTGTAAGATTATTTGAACGACAGATTATCCAGTTAATGCTTATATAGTTTTGTAAGTTGTATAAGATTATTTGAATGACAGATTATCCAGTTAATGCTTATATAGTTTTGTAAGTTGTATAAGATTATCTGAATGACAGATTATCCAGTTAATGCTTATATAGTTTTGTAAGTTGTATAAGATTATCTGAATGACAGATTATGCTATAAATGCTTATATAGTTTTGTAAGTTGTATACGATTATATGAATGACAGATTATCCAGTTAATGCTTATATAGTTTTGTAAGTTGTATAAGATTATCTGAATGACAGATTATCCAGTTAATGCTTATATAGTTTTGTAAGTTGTATAAGATTATCTGAATGACAAATTATGCTATAAATGCTTATATAGTTTTGTTTGTTGTATAAGATTATTTGAATGACAGATTATTCAGTTAATGCTTATATAGTTTTGTAAGTTGTATAAGATTATTTGAATGACATATTATCCAGTTAATGCTTAGATAGTTTTGTAAGTTGTATAAGATTATTTGAATGACAGATTATGCTATTAATCCTTATATAGTTTTGTAAGTTGTATAAGATTATTTGAATGACAGATTATGCTATAAATGCTTTTATAGTTTTGTATGTTGTAGTTGTAAGATTATCTGAATGACAGATTATGCTATAAATGCTTATATAGTTTTGTAAGTTGTATAAGATTATCTGAATGACAGATTATCCAGTTAAAGCTTATATAGTTTTGTAAGTTGTATAAGTTTATCTGAATGACAGATTATCCAGTTAATGCTTATATAGTTTTGTAAGTTGTATAAGATTATCTGAATGACAAATTATGCCATAAATGCTTATATAGTTTTGCTTGTTGTATAAGATTATTTGAATGACAGATTATTCAGTTAATGCTTATATAGTTTTGTAAGTTGTATAAGATTATTTGAATGACAGATTATCCAGTTAATGCTTATGTAGTTTAAGTTGTATAAGATTATTTGAATTACAGATTATCCAGTTAATGCTTATATAGTTTTGTAAGTTGTATAAGATTATTTGAATGACAGATTATGCTATAAATGCTTATATAGTTTTGTAAGTTGTAGTTGTAAGATTATTTGAATGACAGATTATCCAGTTAATGCTTATATAGTTTTGTAAGTTGTATAGGTTTATCTGAATGACAAATTATCCAGTTAATGCTTATATAGTTTTGTAAGTTGTATAAGATTATTTGAATGACAGATTATCCAGTTAATGCTTATATAGTTTTGCAAGTTGTATAAGATTATCTGAATGACAGATTATCCAGTTAATGCTTATATAGTTTTGTAAGTTGTATAAGATTATCTGAATGACAGATTATCCAGTTAATGCTTATATAGTTTTGTAAGTTGTATAAGATTATTTGAATGACAGATTATCCAGTTAATGCTTATATAGTTTTGTAAGTTGTATAAGATTATTTGAATGACAGATTATCCAGTTAATGCTTATATAGTTTTGTAAGTTGTATAAGATTATTTGAACGACAGGTTATCCAGTTAATGCTTATATAGTTTTGTAAGTTGTATAAGATTATCTGAATGACAGATTATCCAGTTAATGCTTATATAGTTTTGTAAGTTGTATAAGATTATCTGAATGACAGATTATCCAGTTAATGCTTATATAGTTTTGTAAGTTGTATAAGATTATCTGAATGACAGATTATCCAGTTAATGCTTATATAGTTTTGTAAGTTGTATAAGATTATCTGAATGACAGATTATCCAGTTAATGCTTATATAGTTTTGTAAGTTGTATAAGATTATCTGAATGAAAGATTATCCAGTTAATGCTTATATAGTTTTGTAAGTTGTATAAGATTATTTCAATGACATTATCCAGTTAATGCTTATATAGTTTTGTAAGTTGTGTAAGATTATTTGAACGACAGATTATCCAGTTAATGCTTATATAGTTTTGTAAGTTGTATAAGATTATTTGAATGACAGATTATCCAGTTAATGCTTATATAGTTTTGTAAGTTGTATAAGATTATCTGAATGACAGATTATGCTATAAATGCTTATATAGTTTTGTAAGTTGTAGTTGTAAGATCATCTGAATGACAGATTATGCTATAAATGCTTATATAGTTTTGTAAGTTGTAGTTGTAAGATTATCTGAGTGACAGATTGTTATAAATGCTTATATAGTTTTGTAAGTTGTATAAGATTATCTGAATGACAGATTATGCCTTAAATGCTTATATAGTTTTATAAGTTGTATAAGATTATTTGAATCACAGATTATCCAGTTAATGCTTATATAGTTTTGTAAGTTGTATAAGAATATTTGAATGACAGATTATGCTATAAATGCTTATATAGTTTTGTAAGTTGTATAAGATTATTTGAATGACAGATTATGCTATAAATGCTTATATAGTTTTGTAAGTTGTATAAGATTATTTGAATGACAGATTATGCTATAAATGCTTATATAGTTTTGTAAGTTGTAGTTGTAAGATTATCTGAATGACAGATTATGCTATAAATGCTTATATAGTTTTGTAAGTTGTATAAGATTATCTGAAGGACAGATTATCCAGTTAATGCTTATATAGTTTTGTAAGTTGTATAAGATTATCTGAATGACAGATTATCCAGTTAATGCTTATATAGTTTAAGTAAGTTGTGCAAGTTGTATAACATTATTTGAATGACAGATTATCCAGTTAATGCTTATATAGTTTAAGTTGTGCAAGTTGTATAACATTATCTGAATGACAGATTATCCAGTTAATGCTTATATAGGTTTGTAAGTTGTATAAGATTATTTGAATAACAGATTATCCAGTTAATGCTTATATAGTTTTGTAAGTTGAATAAGATTTGAATGACAGATTATCCAGTTAATGCTTATATAGTTTTGTAAGTTGTATAAGATTATTTGAATAACAGATTATCCAGTTAATGCTTATATAGTTTTGTAAGTTGTATAAGATTATTTCAATAACAGATTATCCAGTTAATGCTTATATAGTTTTGTAAGTTGTATAAGATTATTTGAATGACAGATTATCCAGTTAATGTTTATATAGTTTTGTAAGTTGTATAAGATTATCTGAATGACAGATTATCCAGTTAATGCTTATATAGTTTAAGTAAGTTGTGTAAGATTATCTGAATGACAGATTATGCTATAAATGCTTATATAGTTTTGTAAGTTGTAGTTGTAGGATTATCTGAATGACAGATTATGTTATAAATGCTTATATAGTTTTTTAAGTTGTAGTTGTAAGATCATCTGAATGACAGATTATGTTATAAATGCTTATATAGTTTTGCAAGTTGTAGTTGTAAGATTATCTGAATGACAGATTATGCTATAAATGCATATATAGTTTTGTAAGTTGTAGTTGTAGGATTATCTGAATGACAGATTATGCTATAAATGCTTATATAGTTTTGTAAGTTGTATAAGATTATCTGAATGACAGATTATGTTATAAATGCTTATATAGTTTTGTAAGTTGTATAAGATTATCTGAATGACAGATTATGGTATAAATGCTTATATAGTTTTGTAAGTTGTATAAGATTATCTGAATGACAGATTATGCTATAAATGCTTATATAGTTTTGTAAGTTGTAGTTGTAAGATTATCTGAGTGACAGATTATGTTATAAATGCTTATATAGTTTTGTAAGTTGTATAAGATTATCTGAATGACAGATTATGCTATAAATGCTTATATAGTTTTGTAAGTTCTATAAGATTATCTGAATGACAGATTATGCTATAAATGCTTATATAGTTCTGTAAGTTGTAGTTGTAAGATCATCTGAATGACAGATTATGCTATAAATGCTTATATAGTTTTGTAAGTTGTAGTTGTAAGATTATCTGAGTGACAGATTATGTTATAAATGCTTATATAGTTTTGTAAGTTGTATAAGATTATCTGAATGACAGATTATGCCTTAAATGCTTATATAGTTTTATAAGTTGTATAAGATTATTTGAATGACAGATTATCCAGTTAATGCTTATATAGTTTTGTAAGTTGTATAAGAATATTTGAATGACAGATTATCCAGTTAATGCTTATATAGTTTTGTAAGTTGTATAAGATTATTTGAATGACAGATTATGCTATAAATGCTTATATAGTTTTGTAAGTTGTATAAGATTATTTGAATGACAGATTATGCTATAAATGCTTATATAGTTTTGTAAGTTGTAGTTGTAAGACTATCTGAATGACAGATTATGCTATAAATGCTTATATAGTTTTGTAAGTTGTATAAGATTATCTGAATGACAGATTATCCAGTTAATGCTTATATAGTTTTGTAAGTTGTATAAGATTATCTGAATGACAGATTATGCTATAAATGCTTATATAGTTTTGTAAGTTGTATAAGATTATCTGAATGACAGATTATGCCTTAAATGCTTATATAGTTTTATAAGTTGTATAAGATTATTTGAATGACAGATTATCCAGTTAATGCTTATATAGTTTTGTAAGTTGTATAAGATTATTTGAATGACAGATTATGCTATAAATGCTTATATAGTTTTGTAAGTTGTATAAGATTGTTTGAATGACAGATTATGCTATAAATGCTTATATAGCTTTGTAAGTTGTAGTTGTAAGATTATCTGAATGACAGATTATGCCTTAAATGCTTATATAGTTTTGTAACTTGTATAAGATTATCTGAATGACAGATTATCCAGTTAATGCTTATATAGTTTTGTAAGTTGTATAAGATTATCTGAATGACAGATTATGCTATAAATGCTTATATAGTTTTGTAAGTTGTATAAGTTTATCTGAATGACAGATTATCCAGTTAATGCTTATATAGTTTTGTAAGTTGTATAAGATTATCTGAATGACAAATTATGCCATAAATGCTTATATAGTTTTGTTTGTTGTATAAGATTATTTGAATGACAGATTATTCAGTTAATGCTTATATAGTTTTGTAAGTTGTATAAGATTATTTGAATGACAGATTATCCAGTTAATGCTTATGTAGTTTAAGTTGTATAAGATTATTTGAATTACAGATTATCCAGTTAATGCTTATATAGTTTTGTAAGTTGTATAAGATTATTTGAATGACAGATTATGCTATAAATGCTTATATAGTTTTGTAAGTTGTAGTTGTAAGATTATTTGAATGACAGATTATCCAGTTAATGCTTATATAGTTTTGTAAGTTGTATAAGTTTAAGTTGTATAAGATTATCTGAATGACAGATTATCCAGTTAATGCTTATATAGTTTAGTAAGTTGTATAAGATTATTTGAATGACAGATTATCCAGTTAATGCTTATATAGTTTTGTAAGTTGTATAAGATTATTTGAATGACAGATTATCCAGTTAATGCTTATATAGTTTTGTAAGTTGTATAAGATTATTTGAATGACAGATTATCCAGTTAATGCTTATATAGTTTTGTAAGTTGTATAAGATTATTTGAACGACAGGTTATCCAGTTAATGCTTATATAGTTTTGTAAGTTGTATAAGATTATCTGAATGACAGATTATCCAGTTAATGCTGATATAGTTTTGTAAGTTGTATAAGATTATCTGAATGACAGATTATCCAGTTAATGCTTATATAGTTTTGTAAGTTGTATAAGATTATCTGAATGACAGATTATCCAGTTAATGCTTATATAGTTTTGTAAGTTGTATAAGATTATCTGAATGACAGATTATCCAGTTAATGCTTATATAGTTTTGTAAGTTGTATAAGATTATCTGAATGAAAGATTATCCAGTTAATGCTTATATAGTTTTGTAAGTTGTATAAGATTATTTGAATGACATTATCCAGTTAATGCTTATATAGTTTTGTAAGTTGTGTAAGATTATTTGAACGACAGATTATCCAGTTAATGCTTATATAGTTTTGTAAGTTGTATAAGATTATTTGAATGACAGATTATCCAGTTAATGCTTATATAGTTTTGTAAGTTGTATAAGATTATCTGAATGACAGATTATCCAGTTAATGCTTATATAGTTTTGTAAGTTGTATAAGATTATCTGAATGACAGATAATGCTATAAATACTTATATAGTTTTGTAAGTTGTGGTTGTAAGATTATCTGAATGACAGATTAAGCTATAAATGCTTATATAGTTTTGTAAGTTGTATACGATTATTTGAATGACAGATTATCCAGTGAATGCTTATATAGTTTTGTAAGTTGTATAAGATTATCTGAATGACAAATTATGCTATAAATGCTTATATAGTTTTGTTTGTTGTATAAGATTATTTGAATGACAGATTATTTAGTTAATGCTTATATAGTTTTGTAAGTTGTATAAGATTATTTGAATGACAGATTATCCAGTTAATGCTTATATAGTTTAAGTTGTATAAGATTATGTGAATTACAGATTATCCAGTTAATGCTTATATAGTTTTGTAAGTTATATAAGATTATTTGAATGACAGATTATGCTATAAATGCTTATATAGTTTTGTAAGTTGTATAAGATTATTTGAATGACAGATTATGCTATAAATGCTTATATAGTTTTGTAAGTTGTAGTTGTAAGATTATCTGAATGACAGATTATGCTATAAATGCCTATATAGTTTTGTAAGTTGTATAAGATTATCTGAATGACAGATTATGCTATAAATGCTTAAATAGTTTTGTACGTTGTGGTTGTAAGATTATCTGAATGACAGATTATGCTATAAATGCTTATATAGTTTTGTAAGTTGTATACGATTATTTGAATGACAGATTATCCAGTTAATGCTTATATAGTTTTGTAAGTTGTATAAGATTATCTGAATGACAAATTATGCTATAAATGCTTATATAGTTTTGTTTGTTGTATAAGATTATTTGAATGATAGATTATTTAGTTAATGCTTATATAGTTTTGTAAGTTGTATAAGATTATTTGAATGACAGATTATCCAGTTAATGCTTATATAGTTTTGTAAGTTGTATAAGATTATCTGAATGACAAATTATGCTATAAATGCTTATATAGTTTTGTTTGTTGTATAAGATTATTTGAATGACAGATTATTCAGTTAATGCTTATATAGTTTTGTAAGTTGTATAAGATTATTTGAATGACAGATTATCCAGTTAATGCTTAGATAGTTTAAGTTGTATAAGATTATTTGAATGACAGATTATCCAGTTAATGCTTATATAGTTTTGTAAGTTGTATAAGATTATTTGAATGACAGATTATGCTATTAATGCTTATATAGTTTTGTAAGTTGTATAAGATTATTTGAATGACAGATTATGCTATAAATGCTTATATAGTTTTGTATGTTGTAGTTGTAAGATTATCTGAATGACAGATTATGCTATAAATGCTTATATAGTTTTGTAAGTTGTATAAGATTATCTGAATGACAGATTATCCAGTTAAAGCTTATATAGTTTTGTAAGTTGTATAAGTTTATCTGAATGACAGATTATCCAGTTAATGCTTATATAGTTTTGTAAGTTGTATAAGATTATCTGAATGACAAATTATGCCATAAATGCTTATATAGTTTTGTTTGTTGTATAAGATTATTTGAATGACAGATTATTCAGTTAATGCTTATATAGTTTTGTAAGTTGTATAAGATTATTTGAATGACAGATTATCCAGTTAATGCTTATGTAGTTTAAGTTGTATAAGATTATTTGAATTACAGATGATCCAGTTAATGCTTATATAGTTTTGTAAGTTGTATAAGATTATTTGAATGACAGATTATGCTATAAATGCTTATATAGTTTTGTAAGTTGTAGTTGTAAGATTATTTGAATGACAGATTATCCAGTTAATGCTTATATAGTTTTGTAAGTTGTATAGGTTTATCTGAATGACAAATTATCCAGTTAATGCTTATATAGTTTTGTAAGTTGTATAAGATTATTTGAATGACAGATTATCCAGTTAATGCTTATATAGTTTTGTAAGTTGTATAAGATTATCTGAATGACAGATTATCCAGTTAATGCTTATATAGTTTTGTAAGTTGTATCAGATTATTTGAATGACAGATTATCCAGTTAATGCTTATATAGGTTTGTAAGTTGTATAAGATTATTTGAATGACAGATTATCCAGTTAATGCTTATATAGTTTTGTAAGTTGTATAAGATTATTTGAATGACAGATTATGCTATAAATGCTTATATAGTTTTGTAAGTTGTAGTTGTAAGATTATTTGAATGACAGATTATCCAGTTAATGCTTATGTAGTTTAAGTTGTATAAGATTATTTGAATTACAGATTATCCAGTTAATGCTTATAGTTTTGTAAGTTGTATAAGATTATCTGAATGACAGATTATGCTATAAATGCTTATATAGTTTTGTAAGTTGTAGTTGTAAGATTATTTGAATGACAGATTATCCAGTTAATGCTTATATAGTTTTGTAAGTTGTATAAGTTTATCTGAATGACAAATTATCCAGTTAATGCTTATATAGTTTTGTAAGTTGTATAAGATTATCTGAATGACAGATTATCCAGTTAATGCTTATATAGTTTTGTAAGTTGTATAAGATTATTTGAATGACAGATTATCCAGTTAATGCTTATATAGTTTTGTAAGTTGTATAAGATTATTTGAATGACAGATTATCCAGTTAATGCTTATATAGTTTTGTAAGTTGTATAAGATTATTTGAACGACAGGTTATCCAGTTAATGCTTATATAGTTTTGTAAGTTGTATAAGATTATCTGAATGACAGATTATCCAGTTAATGCTTATAGTTTTGTAAGTTGTATAAGATTATCTGAATGACAGATTATCCAGTTAATGCTTATATAGTTTTGTAAGTTGTATAAGATTATCTGAATGACAGATTATCCAGTTAATGCTTATATAGTTTTGTAAGTTGTATAAGATTATCTGAATGACAGATTATCCAGTTAATGCTTATATAGTTTTGTAAGTTGTATAAGATTATCTGAATGAAAGATTATCCAGTTAATGCTTATATAGTTTTGTAAGTTGTATAAGATTATTTGAATGACATTATCCAGTTAATGCTTATATAGTTTTGTAAGTTGTGTAAGATTATTTGAACGACAGATTATCCAGTTAATGCTTATATAGTTTTGTAAGTTGTATAAGATTATTTGAATGACAGATTATCCAGTTAATGCTTATATAGTTTTGTAAGTTGTATAAGATTATCTGAATGACAGATTATCCAGTTAATGCTTATATAGTTTTGTAAGTTGTATAAGATTATCTGAATGACAGATAATGCTATAAATACTTATATAGTTTTGTAAGTTGTGGTTGTAAGATTATCTGAATGACAGATTAAGCTATAAAGGCTTATATAGTTTTGTAATTTGTATACGATTATTTGAATGACAGATTATCCAGTGAATGCTTATATAGTTTTGTAAGTTGTATAAGATTATCTGAATGACAAATTATGCTATAAATGCTTATATAGTTTTGTTTGTTGTATAAGATTATTTGAATGAGAGATTTAGTTAATGCTTATATAGTTTTGTAAGTTGTATAAGATTATTTGAATGACAGATTATCCAGTTAATGCTTATATAGTTTTGTAAGTTATATAAGATTATTTGAATGACAGATTATGCTATAAATGCTTATATAGTTTTGTAAGTTGTATAAGATTATTTGAATGACAGATTATGCTATAAATGCTTATATAGTTTTGTAAGTTGTAGTTGTAAGATTATCTGAATGACAGATTATGCTATAAATGCCTATATAGTTTTGTAAGTTGTATAAGATTATCTGAATGACAGATTATCCAGTTAATGCTTATATAGTTTTGTAAGTTGTATAAGATTATCTGAATGACAGATTATCCAGTTAATGCTTATATAGTTTTGTAAGTTGTATAAGATTATCTGAATGACAAATTATGCTATAAATGCTTATATAGTTTTGTTTGTTGTATAAGATTATTTGAATGACAGATTATTCAGTTAATGCTTATATAGTTTTGTAAGTTGTATAAGATTATTTGAATGACACATTATCCAGTTAATGCTTAGATAGTTTAAGTTGTATAAGATTATTTGAATGACAGATTATCCAGTTAATGCTTATATAGTTTTGTAAGTTGTATAAGATTATTTGAATGACAGATTATGCTATTAATGCTTATATAGTTTTGTAAGTTGTATAAGATTATTTGAATGACAGATTATGCTATAAATGCTTATATAGTTTTGTATGTTGTAGTTGTAAGATTATCTGAATGACAGATTATGCTATAAATGCTTATATAGTTTTGTAAGTTGTATAAGATTATCTGAATGACAGATTATCCAGTTAAAGCTTATATAGTTTTGTAAGTTGTATAAGTTTATCTGAATGACAGATTATCCAGTTAATGCTTATATAGTTTTGTAAGTTGTATAAGATTATCTGAATGACAAATTATGCCATAAATGCTTATATAGTTTTGTTTGTTGTATAAGATTATTTGAATGACAGATTATCCAGTTAATGCTTATATAGTTTTGTAAGTTGTATAAGATTATTTTAATGACAGATTATCCAGTTATTGCTTATATAGTTTTGTAAGTTGTAGTTGTAAGATTATCTGAATGACAGATTATCCAGTTAATGCTTATATAGTTTTGTAAGTTGTATAAGATTATTTGAATGACAGATTATCCAGTTAATGCTTATATAGTTTTGTAAGTTGTATAAGATTATTTGAACGACAGATTATCCAGTTAATGCTTATATAGTTTTGTAAGTTGTATAAGATTATTTGAACGACAGGTTATCCAGTTAAGGCTTATATAGTTTTGTAAGTTGTATAAGATTATCTGAATGACAGATTATCCAGTTAATGCTTATATAGTTTTGTAAGTTGTATAAGATTATCTGAATGACAGATTATCCAGTTAATGCTTATATAGTTTTGTAAGTTGTATAAGATTATCTGAATGACAAATTATGCTATAAATGCTTATATAGTTTTGTTTGTTGTATAAGATTATTTGAATGACAGATTATTCAGTTAATGCTTATATAGTTTTGTAAGTTGTATAAGATTATTTGAATGACAGATTATCCAGTTAATGCTTATATAGTTTTGTAAGTTGTATAAGATTATCTGAATGACAGATTATCCAGTTAATGCTTATATAGTTTTGTAAGTTGTATAAGATTATCTGAATGACAAATTATGCTATAAATGCTTATATAGTTTTGTTTGTTGTATAAGATTATTTGAATGACAGATTATTCAGTTAATGCTTATATAGTTTTGTAAGTTGTATAAGATTATTTGAATGACAGATTATCCAGTTAATGCTTAGATAGTTTAAGTTGTATAAGATTATCTGAATGACAAATTATGCCATAAATGCTTATATAGTTTTGTTTGTTGTATAAGATTATTTGAATGACAGATTATCCAGTTAATGCTTATATAGTTTTGTAAGTTGTATAAGATTATTTTAATGACAGATTATCCAGTTATTGCTTATATAGTTTTGTAAGTTGTAGTTGTAAGATTATCTGAATGACAGATTATCCAGTTAATGCTTATATAGTTTTGTAAGTTGTATAAGATTATTTGAATGACAGATTATCCAGTTAATGCTTATATAGTTTTGTAAGTTGTATAAGATTATTTGAACGACAGATTATCCAGTTAATGCTTATATAGTTTTGTAAGTTGTATAAGATTATTTGAACGACAGGTTATCCAGTTAATGCTTATATAGTTTTGTAAGTTGTATAAGATTATCTGAATGACAGATTATCCAGTTAATGCTTATATAGTTTTGTAAGTTGTATAAGATTATCTGAATGACAGATTATCCAGTTAATGCTTATATAGTTTTGTAAGTTGTATAAGATTATCTGAATGACAGATTATCCAGTTAATGCTTATATAGTTTTGTAAGTTGTATAAGATTATCTGAATGACAGATTATCCAGTTAATGCTTATATAGTTTTGTAAGATGTATAAGATTATCTGAATGACAGATTATCCAGTTAATGCTGATATAGTTTTGTAAGTTGTATAAGATTATTTGAATGACATTATCCAGTTAATGCTTATATAGTTTTGTAAGTTGTGTAAGATTATTTGAACGACAGATTATCCAGTTAATGCTTATATAGTTTTGTAAGTTGTATAAGATTATTTGAATGACAGAATATCCAGTTAATGCTTATATAGTTTTGTAAGTTGTATAAGATTATCTGAATGACAGATTATCCAGTTAATGCTTATATTGTTTTGTAAGTTGTATAAGATTATCTGAATGACAGATTATGCTATAAATGCGTATATAGTTTTGTAAGTTGTATACGATTATTTGAATGACAGATTATCCAGTTAATGCTTATATAGTTTTGTAAGTTGTATAAGATTATCTGAATGACAAATTATGCTATAAATGCTTATATAGTTTTGTTTGTTGTATAAGATTATTTGAATGACAGATTATTTAGTTAATGCTTATATAGTTTTGTAAGTTGTATAAGATTATTTGAATGACAGATTATCCAGTTAATGCTTATATAGTTTTGTAAGTTGTATAAGATTATCTGAATGACAGATTATCCAGTTAATGCTTATATAGTTTTGTAAGTTGTATAAGATTATCCGAATGACAGATTATGCTATAAATGCTTATATAGTTTTGTAAGTTGTAGTTGTAAGATTATCTGAATGACAGATTATGCTATAAATGCTTATATAGTTTTGTAAGTTGTAGTTGTAAGATTATTTGAATGACAGATTATCCAGTTAATGCTTATATAGTTTTGTAAGTTGTATAAGATTATTTGAATGACAGATTATGCTATAAATGCTTATATAGTTTTGTAAGTTGTAGTTGTAAGATTATCTGAATGACAGATTATGCTATAAATGCTTATATAGTTTTGTAAGTTGTATAAGATTATTTGAATGACATTATCCAGTTAATGCTTATATAGTTTTGTAAGTTGTGTAAGATTATTTGAACGACAGATTATCCAGTTAATGCTTATATAGTTTTGTAAATTGTATAAGATTATTTGAATGACAGATTATCCAGTTAATGCTTATATAGTTTTGTAAGTTGTATAAGATTATCTGAATGACAGATTATCCAGTTAATGCTTATATAGTTGTGTAAGTTGTATAAGATTATCTGAATGACAAATTATGCTATAAATGCTTATATAGTTTTGTTTGTTGTATAAGATTATTTGAATGACAGATTATTCAGTTAATGCTTATATAGTTTTGTAAGTTGTATAAGATTATTTGAATGACAGATTATCCAGTTAATGCTTATATAGTTTAAGTTGTATAAGATTATTTGAATGACAGATTATCCAGTTAATGCTTATATAGTTTTGTAAGTTGTATAAGATTATTTGAATGACAGATTATGCTATAAAAGCTTATATAGTTTTGTAAGTTGTATAAGATTATTTGAATGACAGATTATGCTATAAATGCTTATATAGTTTTGTAGGTTGTAGTTGTAAGATTATCTGAATTACAGATTATGCTATAAATGCTTATATAGTTTTGTAAGTTGTATAAGATTATCTGAATGACAGATTATCCAGTTAAAGCTTATATAGTTTTGTAAGTTGTATAAGATTATCTGAATGACAGATTATGTTATAAATGCTTATATAGGTTTGTAAGTTGTATAAGATTATCTGAATGACAGATTATGTTATAAATGCTTATATAGTTTTGTAAGTTGTATAAGATTATCTGAATGACAGATTATGGTATAAATGCTTATATAGTTTTGTAAGTTGTATAAGATTATCTGAATGACAGATTATGCTATAAATGCTTATACAGTTTTATAAGTTGTAGTTGTAAGATCATCTGCATGACAGATTATGCTATAAATGCTTATATAGTTTTGTAAGTTGTAGTTGTAAGATTATCTGAGTGACAGATTATGTTATAAATGCTTATATAGTTTTGTAAGTTGTATAAGATTATCTGAATGACAGATTATGCTATAAATGCTTATATAGTTTTGTAAGTTGTATAAGATTATCTGAATGACAGATTATGCTCTAAATGCTTATATAGTTTTGTAAGTTGTAGTTGTAAGATTATCTGAGCGACAGATTATGTTATAAATGCTTATATAGTTTTGTAAGTTGTATAAGATTATCTGAATGACAGATTATGCCTTAAATGCTTATATAGTTTTATAAGTTGTATAAGATTATTTGAATGACAGATTATGCTATAAATGCTTATAGTTTTGTAAGTTGTATAAGATTATTTGAATGACAGATTATGCTATAAATGCGTATGTAGTTTTGTAAGTTGTAGTTGTAAGATTATCTGAATGACAGATTATGCTATAAATACTTATATAGTTTTGTAAGTTGTATAAGATTATCTGAATGACAGATTATGCCTTAAATGCTTATATAGTTTTGTAACTTGTATAAGATTATCTGAATGACAGATTATCCAGTTAATGCTTATATAGTTTTGTAAGTTGTATAAGATTATTTGAATGACAGATTATCCAGTTAATGCTTATATAGTTTTGTAAGTTGTATAAGATTATCTGAATGACAGATTATCCAGTTAATGCTTATATAGTTTTGTAAGTTGTATAAGATTATTTGAATGACAGATTATGCTATAAATGCTTATATAGTTTCGTAAGTTGTATAAGATTATTTGAATGACAGATTATGCTATAAATGCTTATATAGTTTTGTAAGTTGTAGTTGTAAGATTATCTGAATGACAGATTATGCTATAAATGCTTATATAGTTTTGTAAGTTGTATACGATTATTTGAATGACAGATTATCCAGTTAATGGTTATATAGTTTTGTAAGTTGTATAAGATTATCTGAATGACAAATTATGCTATAAATGCTTATATAGTTTTGTTTGTTGTATAAGATTATTTGAATGACAGATTATTTAGTTAATGCTTATATAGTTTTGTAAGTTGTATAAGATTATTTGAATGACAGATTATCCAGTTAATGCTTATATAGTTTAAGTTGTATAAGATTATTCTAATTACAGATTATCCAGTTAATGCTTATATAGTTTTGTAAGTTGTATAAGATTATTTGAATGACAGATTATGCTATAAATTCTTATATAGTTTTGTAAGTTGTATAAGATTATTTGAATGACAGATTATGCTATAAATGCTTATATAGTTTTGTAAGTTGTAGTTGTAAGATTATCTGAATGACAGATTATGCTATAAATGCCTATATAGTCTTGTAAGTTGTATAAGATTATCTGAATGACAGATTATCCAGTTAATGCTTATATAGTTTTGTAAGTTGTATAAGATTATCTGAATGACAGATTATGCTATAAATGCTTATATAGTTTTGTAAGTTGTAGTTGTAAGATTATCTGAGTGACAGATTATGTTATAAATGCTTATATAGTTTTGTAAGTTGTATAAGATTATCTGAATGACAGATTATGCCTTAAATGCTTATATAGTTTTATAAGTTGTATAAGATTATTTGAATGACAGATTATCCAGTTAATGCTTATATAGTTTTGTAAGTTGTATAAGAATATTTGAATGACAGATTATCCAGTTAATGCTTATATAGTTTTGTAAGTTGTATAAGATTATTTGAATGACAGATTATGCTATAAATGCTTATATAGTTTTGTAAGTTGTATAAGATTGTCTGAATGACAGATTATGTTATAAATGCTTATATAGTTTTGTAAGTTGTATAAGATTATCTGAATGACAGAATATGTTATAAATGCTTATATAGTTTTGTAAGTTGTATAAGATTATCTGAATGACAGATTATGCTATAAATGCTTATATAGTTTTGTAAGTTGTATAAGATTATCTGAATGACAGATTATGCTATAAATGCTTATATACTTTTGTAAGTTGTAGTTGTAAGATTATCTGAATGACAGATTATGCTATAAATGCTTATATAGTTTTGTAAGTTGTAGTTGTAAGATTATCTGAGTGACAGATTATGTTATAAATGCTTGTATAGTTTTGTAAGTTGTATAAGATTATCTGAATGACAGATTATGCCTTAAATGCTTATATAGTTTTATAAGTTGTTTAAGATTATTTGAATGACAGATTATCCAGTTAATGCTTATATAGTTTTGTAAGTTGTATAAGAATATTTGAATGACAGATTATCCAGTTAATGCTTATATAGTTTTGTAAGTTGTATAAGATTATTTGAATGACAGATTATGCTATAAATGCTTATATAGTTTTGTAAGTTGTAGTTGTAAGATTATCTGAATGACAGATTATGCTATAAATGCTTATATAGTTTTGTAAGTTGTATAAGATTATCTGAATGACAGATTATCCAGTTAATGCTTATATAGTTTTGTAAGTTGTATAAGATTATCTTAATGACAGATTATCCAGTTAATGCTTATATAGTTTTGTAAGTTGTATAAGATTATCTGAATGACAGATTATGCAAAAAATGCTTATATAGTTTTGTAAGTTGTATAAGATTATTTGAATGACATTATCCAGTTAATGCTTATATAGTTTTTTAAGTTGTGTAAGATTATTTGAACGACAGGTTATCCAGTTAATGCTTATATAGTTTTCTAAGTTGTATAAGATTATTTGAATGACAGATTATCCAGTTAATGCTTATATAGTTTTGTAAGTTGTATAAGATTATCTGAATGACAGATTATCCAGTTAATGCTTATATAGTTTTGTAAGTTGTATAAGATTATCTGAATGACAGATTATGCTATAAATGCTTATATAGTTTTGTAAGTTGTGGTTGTAAGATTATCTGAATGACAGATTATGCTATAAATGCTTATATAGTTTTGTAAGTTGTATACGATTATTTGAATGACAGATTATCCAGTTAATGCTTATATAGTTTTGTAAGTTGTATAAGATTATCTGAATGACAAATTATGCTATAAATGCTTATATAGTTTTGTTTGTTGTATAAGATTATTTGAATGACAGATTATTTAGTTAATGCTTATATAGTTTTGTAAGTTGTATAAGATTATTTGAATGACAGATTATCCAGTTAATGCTTATATAGTTTAAGTTGTATAAGATTATTTTAATTACAGATTATCCAGTTAATGCTTATATAGTTTCGTAAGTTGTATAAGATTATTTGAATGACAGATTATGCTATAAATGCTTATATAGTTTCGTAAGTTGTATAAGATTATTTGAATGACAGATTATGCTATAAATGCTTATATAGTTTTGTAAGTTGTAGTTGTAAGATTATCTGAATGACAGATTATGCTATAAATGCTTATATAGTTTTGTAAGTTGTATAAGATTATCTGAATGACAGATTATGCTATAAATGCTTATATAGTTTTGTAAGTTGTAGTTGTAAGATTATTTGAATGACAGATTATCCAGTTAATGCTTATATAGTTTTGTAAGTTGTATAAGATTATTTGAATGACAGATTATCCAGTTAATGCTTATATAGTTTTTAAGTTGTATAAGATTATTTGAATGACAGATTATCCAGTTAATGGTTATATAGTTTTGTAAGTTGTGGTTGTAAGATTATCTGAATGACAGATTATGCTATAAATGCTTATATAGTTTTGTAAGTTGTATACGATTATTTGAACGACAGATTATCCAGTTAATGCTTATATAGTTTTGTAAGTTGTATAAGATTATTTGAATGACAGATTATCCAGTTAATGCTTATATAGTTTTGTAAGTTGTATAAGATTATCTGAATGACAGATTATCCAGTTAATGCTTATATAGTTGTGTAAGTCGTATAAGATTATCTGAATGACAAATTATGCTATAAATGCTTATATAGTTTTGTAAGTTGTATAAGATTATCTGAATGACAGATTATGGTATAAATGCTTATATAGTTTTGTAAGTTGTATAAGATTATCTGAATGACAGATTATGCTATAAATGCTTATATAGTTTTATAAGTTGTAGTTGTAAGATCATCTGCATGACAGATTATGCTATAAATGCTTATATAGTTTTGTAAGTTGTAGTTGTAAGATTATCTGAGTGACAGATTATGTTATAAATGCTTATATAGTTTTGTAAGTTGTATAAGATTATCTGAATGACAGATTATGCTATAAATGCTTATATAGTTTTGTAAGTTGTATAAGATTATCTGAATGACAGATTATGCTATAAATGCTTATATAGTTTTGTAAGTTGTAGTTGTAAGATTATCTGAATGACAGATTATGCTATAAATGCTTATATAGTTTTGTAAGTTGTATAAGATTATTTGAATGACAGATTATGCTATAAATGCTTATATAGTTTTGTAAGTTGTAGTTGTAAGACTATCTGAATGACAGATTATGCTATAAATGCTTATATAGTTTTGTAAGTTGTATAAGATTATCTGAATGACAGATTATCCAGTTAATGCTTATATAGTTTTGTAAGTTGTATAAGATTATCTGAATGACAGATGATCCAGTTAATGCTTATATAGTTTTGTAAGTTGTATAAGATTATCTGAATGACAGATTATGCTATAAATGCTTATATAGTTTTGTAAGTTGTATAAGATTATCTGAATGACAGATTATGCCTTAAATGCTTATATAGTTTTATAAGTTGTATAAGATTATTTGAATGACAGATTATCCAGTTAATGCTTATATAGTTTTGTAAGTTGTGTAAGATTATTTGAATGACAGATTATCCAGTTAATGCTTATATAGTTTTGTAAGTTGTATAAGATTATTTGAATGACAGATTATGCTATAAATGCTTATATAGTTTTGTAAGTTGTATAAGATTATTTGAAAGACAGATTATGCTATAAATGCTTATGTAGTTTTGTAAGTTGTAGTTGTAAGATTATCTGAATGACAGATTATGCTATAAATGCTTATATAGTTTTGTAAGTTGTATAAGATTATCTGAATGACAGATTATCCAGTTAATGCTTATATAGTTTTGTAAGTTGTATAAGATTATCTGAATGACAGATTATGCTATAAATGCTTATATAGTTTTGTAAGTTGTATAAGATTATCTGAATGACAGATTATGCCTTAAATGCTTATATAGTTTTGTAACTTGTATAAGATTATCTGAATGACAGATTATCCAGTTAATGCTTATATAGTTTTGTAAGTTGTATAAGATTATCTGAATGACAGATTATGCTATAAATGCTTATATAGTTTTGTAAGTTGTATAAGATTATTTGAATGACATTATCCAGTTAATGCTTATATAGTTTTGTATGTTGTATAAGATTATCTGAATGACAGATTATCCAGTTAATGCTTATATAGTTTTGTATGTTGTATAAGATTATCTGAATGACAGATTATCCAGTTAATGCTTATATAGTTTTGTAAGTTGTATAAGATTATCTGAATGACAGATTATGCTATAAATGCTTATATAGTTTTGTAAGTTGTGGTTGTAAGATTATCTGAATGACAGATTATGCCTTAAATGCTTATATAGTTTTGTTTGTTGTATAAGATTATTTGAATGACAGATTATTTAGTTAATGCTTATATAGTTTTGTAAGTTGTATAAGATTATTTGAATGACAGATTATCCAGTTAATGCTTATATAGTTTAAGTTGTATAAGATTATTCTAATTACAGATTATCCAGTTAATGCTTATATAGTTTTGTAAGTTGTATAAGATTATTTGAATGACAGATTATGCTATAAATGCTTATATAGTTTTGTAAGTTGTATAAGATTATTTGAATGACAGATTATGCTATAAATGCTTATATAGTTTTGTAAGTTGTAGTTGTAAGATTATCTGAATGACAGATTATGCTATAAATGCCTATATAGTCTTGTAAGTTGTATAAGATTATCTGAATGACAGATTATCCAGTTAATGCTTATATAGTTTTGTAAGTTGTATAAGATTATCTGAATGACAGATTATGCTATAAATGCTTATATAGTTTTGTAAGTTGTAGTTGTAAGATTATCTGAGTGACAGATTATGTTATAAATGCTTATATAGTTTTGTAAGTTGTATAAGATTATCTGAATGACAGATTATCCAGTTAATGCTTATATAGTTTTGTAAGTTGTATAAGATTATCTGAATGACAGATTATCCAGTTAATGCTTATATAGTTTTGTAAGTTGTATAAGATTATCTGAATGACAGATTATGCTATAAATGCTTATATAGTTTTGTAAGTTGTGGTTGTAAGATTATCTGAATGACAGATTATGCTATAAATGCTTATATAGTTTTGTAAGTTGTATACGATTATTTGAATGACAGATTATCCAGTTAATGGTTATATAGTTTTGTAAGTTGTATAAGATTATCTGAATGACAAATTATGCTATAAATGCTTATATAGTTTTGTTTGTTGTATAAGATTATTTGAATGACAGATTATTTAGTTAATGCTTATATAGTTTTGTAAGTTGTATAAGATTATTTGAATGACAGATTATCCAGTTAATGCTTATATAGTTTAAGTTGTATAAGATTATTCTAATTACAGATTATCCAGTTAATGCTTATATAGTTTTGTAAGTTGTATAAGATTATTTGAATGACAGATTATGCTATAAATTCTTATATAGTTTTGTAAGTTGTATAAGATTATTTGAATGACAGATTATGCTATAAATGCTTATATAGTTTTGTAAGTTGTAGTTGTAAGATTATCTGAATGACAGATTATGCTATAAATGCCTATATAGTCTTGTAAGTTGTATAAGATTATCTGAATGACAGATTATCCAGTTAATGCTTATACAGTTTTGTAAGTTGTATAAGATTATCTGAATGACAGATTATGCTATAAATGCTTATATAGTTTTGTAAGTTGTAGTTGTAAGATTATCTGAGTGACAGATTATGTTATAAATGCTTATATAGTTTTGTAAGTTGTATAAGATTATCTGAATGACAGATTATGCCTTAAATGCTTATATAGTTTTATAAGTTGTATAAGATTATTTGAATGACAGATTATCCAGTTAATGCTTATATAGTTTTGTAAGTTGTATAAGAATATTTGAATGACAGATTATCCAGTTAATGCTTATATAGTTTTGTAAGTTGTATAAGATTATTTGAATGACAGATTATGCTATAAATGCTTATATAGTTTTGTAAGTTGTATAAGATTATCTGAATGACAGATTATCCAGTTAATGCTTATATAGTTTTGTAAGTTGTATAAGATTATCTGAATGACAGATTATGCTATAAATGCTTATATAGTTTTGTAAGTTGTGGTTGTAAGATTATCTGAATGACAGATTATGCTATAAATGCTTATATAGTTTTGTAAGTTGTATACGATTATTTGAATGACAGATTATCCAGTTAATGCTTATATAGTTTTGTAAGTTGTATAAGATTATCTGAATGACAAATTATGCTATAAATGCTTATATAGTTTTGTTTGTTGTATAAGATTATTTGAATGACAGATTATTTAGTTAATGCTTATATAGTTTTGTAAGTTGTATAAGATTATTTGAATGACAGATTATCCAGTTAATGCTTATATAGTTTAAGTTGTATAAGATTATTTGAATTACAGATTATCCAGTTAATGCTTATATAGTTTCGTAAGTTGTATAAGATTATTTGAATGACAGATTATGCTATAAATGCTTATATAGTTTCGTAAGTTGTATAAGATTATTTGAATGACAGATTATGCTATAAATGCTTATATAGTTTTGTAAGTTGTAGTTGTAAGATTATCTGAATGACAGATTATGCTATAAATGCTTATATAGTTTTGTAAGTTGTATAAGATTATCTGAATGACAGATTATGCTATAAATGCTTATATAGTTTTGTAAGTTGTAGTTGTAAGATTATTTGAATGACAGATTATCCAGTTAATGCTTATATAGTTTTGTAAGTTGTATAAGATTATTTGAATGACAGATTATCCAGTTAATGCTTATATAGTTTTTAAGTTGTATAAGATTATTTGAATGACAGATTATCCAGTTAATGGTTATATAGTTTTGTAAGTTGTGGTTGTAAGATTATCTGAATGACAGATTATGCTATAAATGCTTATATAGTTTTGTAAGTTGTATACGATTATTTGAACGACAGATTATCCAGTTAATGCTTATATAGTTTTGTAAGTTGTATAAGATTATTTGAATGACAGATTATCCAGTTAATGCTTATATAGTTTTGTAAGTTGTATAAGATTATCTGAATGACAGATTATCCAGTTAATGCTTATATAGTTGTGTAAGTCGTATAAGATTATCTGAATGACAAATTATGCTATAAATGCTTATATAGTTTTGTAAGCTGTATAAGATTATCTGAATGACAGATTATGGTATAAATGCTTATATAGTTTTGTAAGTTGTATAAGATTATCTGAATGACAGATTATGCTATAAATGCTTATATAGTTTTATAAGTTGTAGTTGTAAGATCATCTGCATGACAGATTATGCTATAAATGCTTATATAGTTTTGTAAGTTGTAGTTGTAAGATTATCTGAGTGACAGATTATGTTATAAATGCTTATATAGTTTTGTAAGTTGTATAAGATTATCTGAATGACAGATTATGCTATAAATGCTTATATAGTTTTGTAAGTTGTATAAGATTATCTGAATGACAGATTATGCTATAAATGCTTATATAGTTTTGTAAGTTGTAGTTGTAAGATTATCTGAATGACAGATTATGCTATAAATGCTTATATAGTTTTGTAAGTTGTATAAGATTATTTGAATGACAGATTATGCTATAAATGCTTATATAGTTTTGTAAGTTGTAGTTGTAAGACTATCTGAATGACAGATTATGCTATAAATGCTTATATAGTTTTGTAAGTTGTATAAGATTATCTGAATGACAGATTATCCAGTTAATGCTTATATAGTTTTGTAAGTTGTATAAGATTATCTGAATGACAGATTATCCAGTTAATGCTTATATAGTTTTGTAAGTTGTATAAGATTATCTGAATGACAGATTATGCTATAAATGCTTATATAGTTTTGTAAGTTGTATAAGATTATCTGAATGACAGATTATGCCTTAAATGCTTATATAGTTTTATAAGTTGTATAAGATTATTTGAATGACAGATTATCCAGTTAATGCTTATATAGTTTTGTAAGTTGTGTAAGATTATTTGAATGACAGATTATCCAGTTAATGCTTATATAGTTTTGTAAGTTGTATAAGATTATTTGAATGACAGATTATGCTATAAATGCTTATATAGTTTTGTAAGTTGTATAAGATTATTTGAATGACAGATTATGCTATAAATGCTTATGTAGTTTTGTAAGTTGTAGTTGTAAGATTATCTGAATGACAGATTATGCTATAAATGCTTATATAGTTTTGTAAGTTGTATAAGATTATCTGAATGACAGATTATCCAGTTAATGCTTATATAGTTTTGTAAGTTGTATAAGATTATCTGAATGACAGATTATGCTATAAATGCTTATATAGTTTTGTAAGTTGTATAAGATTATCTGAATGACAGATTATGCCTTAAATGCTTATATAGTTTTGTAACTTGTATAAGATTATCTGAATGACAGATTATCCAGTTAATGCTTATATAGTTTTGTAAGTTGTATAAGATTATCTGAATGACAGATTATGCTATAAATGCTTATATAGTTTTGTAAGTTGTATAAGATTATTTGAATGACATTATCCAGTTAATGCTTATATAGTTTTGTATGTTGTATAAGATTATCTGAATGACAGATTATCCAGTTAATGCTTATATAGTTTTTTAAGTTGTATAAGATTATCTGAATGACAGATTATCCAGTTAATGCTTATATAGTTTTGTAAGTTGTATAAGATTATCTGAATGACAGATTATGCTATAAATGCTTATATAGTTTTGTAAGTTGTGGTTGTAAGATTATCTGAATGACAGATTATGCTATAAATGCTTATATAGTTTTGTTTGTTGTATAAGATTATTTGAATGACAGATTATTTAGTTAATGCTTATATAGTTTTGTAAGTTGTATAAGATTATTTGAATGACAGATTATCCAGTTAATGCTTATATAGTTTAAGTTGTATAAGATTATTCTAATTACAGATTATCCAGTTAATGCTTATATAGTTTTGTAAGTTGTATAAGATTATTTGAATGACAGATTATGCTATAAATGCTTATATAGTTTTGTAAGTTGTATAAGATTATTTGAATGACAGATTATGCTATAAATGCTTATATAGTTTTGTAAGTTGTAGTTGTAAGATTATCTGAATGACAGATTATGCTATAAATGCCTATATAGTCTTGTAAGTTGTATAAGATTATCTGAATGACAGATTATCCAGTTAATGCTTATATAGTTTTGTAAGTTGTATAAGATTATCTGAATGACAGATTATGCTATAAATGCTTATATAGTTTTGTAAGTTGTAGTTGTAAGATTATCTGAGTGACAGATTATGTTATAAATGCTTATATAGTTTTGTAAGTTGTATAAGATTATCTGAATGACAGATTATCCAGTTAATGCTTATATAGTTTTGTAAGTTGTATAAGATTATCTGAATGACAGATTATCCAGTTAATGCTTATATAGTTTTGTAAGTTGTATAAGATTATCTGAATGACAGATTATGCTATAAATGCTTATATAGTTTTGTAAGTTGTGGTTGTAAGATTATCTGAATGACAGATTATGCTATAAATGCTTATATAGTTTTGTAAGTTGTATACGATTATTTGAATGACAGATTATCCAGTTAATGGTTATATAGTTTTGTAAGTTGTATAAGATTATCTGAATGACAAATTATGCTATAAATGCTTATATAGTTTTGTTTGTTGTATAAGATTATTTGAATGACAGATTATTTAGTTAATGCTTATATAGTTTTGTAAGTTGTATAAGATTATTTGAATGACAGATTATCCAGTTAATGCTTATATAGTTTAAGTTGTATAAGATTATTCTAATTACAGATTATCCAGTTAATGCTTATATAGTTTTGTAAGTTGTATAAGATTATTTGAATGACAGATTATGCTATAAATTCTTATATAGTTTTGTAAGTTGTATAAGATTATTTGAATGACAGATTATGCTATAAATGCTTATATAGTTTTGTAAGTTGTAGTTGTAAGATTATCTGAATGACAGATTATGCTATAAATGCCTATATAGTCTTGTAAGTTGTATAAGATTATCTGAATGACAGATTATCCAGTTAATGCTTATACAGTTTTGTAAGTTGTATAAGATTATCTGAATGACAGATTATGCTATAAATGCTTATATAGTTTTGTAAGTTGTAGTTGTAAGATTATCTGAGTGACAGATTATGTTATAAATGCTTATATAGTTTTGTAAGTTGTATAAGATTATCTGAATGACAGATTATGCCTTAAATGCTTATATAGTTTTATAAGTTGTATAAGATTATTTGAATGACAGATTATCCAGTTAATGCTTATATAGTTTTGTAAGTTGTATAAGAATATTTGAATGACAGATTATCCAGTTAATGCTTATATAGTTTTGTAAGTTGTATAAGATTATTTGAATGACAGATTATGCTATAAATGCTTATATAGTTTTGTAAGTTGTATAAGATTATCTGAATGACAGATTATGTTATAAATGCTTATATAGTTTTGTAAGTTGTATAAGATTATCTGAATGACAGAATATGTTATAAATGCTTATATAGTTTTGTAAGTTGTATAAGATTATCTGAATGACAGATTATGCTATAAATGCTTATATAGTTTTGTAAGTTGTATAAGATTATCTGAATGACAGATTATGCTATAAATGCTTATATACTTTTGTAAGTTGTAGTTGTAAGATTATCTGAATGACAGATTATGCTATAAATGCTTATATAGTTTTGTAAGTTGTAGTTGTAAGATTATCTGAGTGACAGATTATGTTATAAATGCTTATATAGTTTTGTAAGTTGTATAAGATTATCTGAATGACAGATTATGCCTTAAATGCTTATATAGTTTTATAAGTTGTTTAAGATTATTTGAATGACAGATTATCCAGTTAATGCTTATATAGTTTTGTAAGTTGTATAAGAATATTTGAATGACAGATTATCCAGTTAATGCTTATATAGTTTTGTAAGTTGTATAAGATTATTTGAATGACAGATTATGCTATAAATGCTTATATAGTTTTGTAAGTTGTAGTTGTAAGATTATCTGAATGACAGATTATGCTATAAATGCTTATATAGTTTTGTAAGTTGTATAAGATTATCTGAATGACAGATTATCCAGTTAATGCTTATATAGTTTTGTAAGTTGTATAAGATTATCTTAATGACAGATTATCCAGTTAATGCTTATATAGTTTTGTAAGTTGTATAAGATTATCTGAATGACAGATTATGCTATAAATGCTTATATAGTTTTGTAAGTTGTATAAGATTATTTGAATGACATTATCCAGTTAATGCTTATATAGTTTTGTAAGTTGTGTAAGATTATTTGAACGACAGATTATCCAGTTAATGCTTATATAGTTTTCTAAGTTGTATAAGATTATTTGAATGACAGATTATCCAGTTAATGCTTATATAGTTTTGTAAGTTGTATAAGATTATCTGAATGACAGATTATCCAGTTAATGCTTATATAGTTTTGTAAGTTGTATAAGATTATCTGAATGACAGATTATGCTATAAATGCTTATATAGTTTTGTAAGTTGTGGTTGTAAGATTATCTGAATGACAGATTATGCTATAAATGCTTATATAGTTTTGTAAGTTGTATACGATTATTTGAATGACAGATTATCCAGTTAATGCTTATATAGTTTTGTAAGTTGTATAAGATTATCTGAATGACAAATTATGCTATAAATGCTTATATAGTTTTGTTTGTTGTATAAGATTATTTGAATGACAGATTATTTAGTTAATGCTTATATAGTTTTGTAAGTTGTATAAGATTATTTGAATGACAGATTATCCAGTTAATGCTTATATAGTTTAAGTTGTATAAGATTATTTGAATTACAGATTATCCAGTTAATGCTTATATAGTTTCGTAAGTTGTATAAGATTATTTGAATGACAGATTATGCTATAAATGCTTATATAGTTTCGTAAGTTGTATAAGATTATTTGAATGACAGATTATGCTATAAATGCTTATATAGTTTTGTAAGTTGTAGTTGTAAGATTATCTGAATGACAGATTATGCTATAAATGCTTATATAGTTTTGTAAGTTGTATAAGATTATCTGAATGACAGATTATGCTATAAATGCTTATATAGTTTTGTAAGTTGTAGTTGTAAGATTATTTGAATGACAGATTATCCAGTTAATGCTTATATAGTTTTGTAAGTTGTATAAGATTATTTGAATGACAGATTATCCAGTTAATGCTTATATAGTTTTTAAGTTGTATAAGATTATTTGAATGACAGATTATCCAGTTAATGGTTATATAGTTTTGTAAGTTGTGGTTGTAAGATTATCTGAATGACAGATTATGCTATAAATGCTTATATAGTTTTGTAAGTTGTATACGATTATTTGAACGACAGATTATCCAGTTAATGCTTATATAGTTTTGTAAGTTGTATAAGATTATTTGAATGACAGATTATCCAGTTAATGCTTATATAGTTTTGTAAGTTGTATAAGATTATCTGAATGACAGATTATCCAGTTAATGCTTATATAGTTGTGTAAGTTGTATAAGATTATCTGAATGACAAATTATGCTATAAATGCTTATATAGTTTTGTAAGTTGTATAAGATTATCTGAATGACAGATTATGGTATAAATGCTTATATAGTTTTGTAAGTTGTATAAGATTATCTGAATGACAGATTATGCTATAAATGCTTATATAGTTTTATAAGTTGTAGTTGTAAGATCATCTGCATGACAGATTATGCTATAAATGCTTATATAGTTTTGTAAGTTGTAGTTGTAAGATTATCTGAGTGACAGATTATGTTATAAATGCTTATATAGTTTTGTAAGTTGTATAAGATTATCTGAATGACAGATTATGCTATAAATGCTTATATAGTTTTGTAAGTTGTATAAGATTATCTGAATGACAGATTATGCTATAAATGCTTATATAGTTTTGTAAGTTGTAGTTGTAAGATTATCTGAATGACAGATTATGCTATAAATGCTTATATAGTTTTGTAAGTTGTATAAGATTATTTGAATGACAGATTATGCTATAAATGCTTATATAGTTTTGTAAGTTGTAGTTGTAAGACTATCTGAATGACAGATTATGCTATAAATGCTTATATAGTTTTGTAAGTTGTATAAGATTATCTGAATGACAGATTATCCAGTTAATGCTTATATAGTTTTGTAAGTTGTATAAGATTATCTGAATGACAGATTATCCAGTTAATGCTTATATAGTTTTGTAAGTTGTATAAGATTATCTGAATGACAGATTATGCTATAAATGCTTATATAGTTTTGTAAGTTGTATAAGATTATCTGAATGACAGATTATGCCTTAAATGCTTATATAGTTTTATAAGTTGTATAAGATTATTTGAATGACAGATTATCCAGTTAATGCTTATATAGTTTTGTAAGTTGTGTAAGATTATTTGAATGACAGATTATCCAGTTAATGCTTATATAGTTTTGTAAGTTGTATAAGATTATTTGAATGACAGATTATGCTATAAATGCTTATATAGTTTTGTAAGTTGTATAAGATTATTTGAATGACAGATTATGCTATAAATGCTTATGTAGTTTTGTAAGTTGTAGTTGTAAGATTATCTGAATGACAGATTATGCTATAAATGCTTATATAGTTTTGTAAGTTGTATAAGATTATTTGAATGACATTATCCAGTTAATGCTTATATAGTTTTGTATGTTGTATAAGATTATCTGAATGACAGATTATCCAGTTAATGCTTATATAGTTTTTTAAGTTGTATAAGATTATCTGAATGACAGATTATCCAGTTAATGCTTATATAGTTTTGTAAGTTGTATAAGATTATCTGAATGACAGAATATGCTATAAATGCTTATATAGTTTTGTAAGTTGTGGTTGTAAGATTATCTGAATGACAGATTATGCTATAAATGCTTATATAGTTTTGTTTGTTGTATAAGATTATTTGAATGACAGATTATTTAGTTAATGCTTATATAGTTTTGTAAGTTGTATAAGATTATTTGAATGACAGATTATCCAGTTAATGCTTATATAGTTTAAGTTGTATAAGATTATTCTAATTACAGATTATCCAGTTAATGCTTATATAGTTTTGTAAGTTGTATAAGATTATTTGAATGACAGATTATGCTATAAATGCTTATATAGTTTTGTAAGTTGTATAAGATTATTTGAATGACAGATTATGCTATAAATGCTTATATAGTTTTGTAAGTTGTAGTTGTAAGATTATCTGAATGACAGATTATGCTATAAATGCCTATATAGTCTTGTAAGTTGTATAAGATTATCTGAATGACAGATTATCCAGTTAATGCTTATATAGTTTTGTAAGTTGTATAAGATTATCTGAATGACAGATTATGCTATAAATGCTTATATAGTTTTGTAAGTTGTATAAGATTATCTGAATGACAGATTATGCTATAAATGCTTATATACTTTTGTAAGTTGTAGTTGTAAGATTATCTGAATGACAGATTATGCTATAAATGCTTATATAGTTTTGTAAGTTGTAGTTGTAAGATTATCTGAGTGACAGATTATGTTATAAATGCTTATATAGTTTTGTAAGTTGTATAAGATTATCTGAATGACAGATTATGCCTTAAATGCTTATATAGTTTTATAAGTTGTTTAAGATTATTTGAATGACAGATTATCCAGTTAATGCTTATATAGTTTTGTAAGTTGTATAAGAATATTTGAATGACAGATTATCCAGTTAATGCTTATATAGTTTTGTAAGTTGTATAAGATTATTTGAATGACAGATTATGCTATAAATGCTTATATAGTTTTGTAAGTTGTAGTTGTAAGATTATCTGAATGACAGATTATGCTATAAATGCTTATATAGTTTTGTAAGTTGTATAAGATTATCTGAATGACAGATTATCCAGTTAATGCTTATATAGTTTTGTAAGTTGTATAAGATTATCTTAATGACAGATTATCCAGTTAATGCTTATATAGTTTTGTAAGTTGTATAAGATTATCTGAATGACAGATTATGCTATAAATGCTTATATAGTTTTGTAAGTTGTATAAGATTATTTGAATGACATTATCCAGTTAATGCTTATATAGTTGTGTAAGTTGTGTAAGATTATTTGAACGACAGATTATCCAGTTAATGCTTATATAGTTTTCTAAGTTGTATAAGATTATTTGAATGACAGATTATCCAGTTAATGCTTATATAGTTTTGTAAGTTGTATAAGATTATCTGAATGACAGATTATCCAGTTAATGCTTATATAGTTTTGTAAGTTGTATAAGATTATCTGAATGACAGAGTATGCTATAAATGCTTATATAGTTTTGTAAGTTGTGGTTGTAAGATTATCTGAATGACAGATTATGCTATAAATGCTTATATAGTTTTGTAAGTTGTATACGATTATTTGAATGACAGATTATCCAGTTAATGCTTATATAGTTTTGTAAGTTGTATAAGATTATCTGAATGACAAATTATGCTATAAATGCTTATATAGTTTTGTTTGTTGTATAAGACTATTTGAATGACAGATTATTTAGTTAATGCTTATATAGTTTTGTAAGTTGTATAAGATTATTTGAATGACAGATTATCCAGTTAATGCTTATATAGTTTAAGTTGTATAAGATTATTTGAATTACAGATTATCCAGTTAATGCTTATATAGTTTCGTAAGTTGTATAAGATTATTTGAATGACAGATTATGCTATAAATGCTTATATAGTTTCGTAAGTTGTATAAGATTGTTTGAATGACAGATTATGCTATAAATGCTTATATAGTTTTGTAAGTTGTAGTTGTAAGATTATCTGAATGACAGATTATGCTATAAATGCTTATATAGTTTTGTAAGTTGTATAAGATTATCTGAATGACAGATTATGCTATAAATGCTTATATAGTTTTGTAAGTTGTAGTTGTAAGATTATTTGAATGACAGATTATCCAGTTAATGCTTATATAGTTTTGTAAGTTGTATAAGATTATTTGAATGACAGATTATCCAGTTAATGCTTATATAGTTTTTAAGTTGTATAAGATTATTTGAATGACAGATTATCCAGTTAATGGTTATATAGTTTTGTAAGTTGTGGTTGTAAGATTATCTGAATGACAGATTATGCTATAAATGCTTATATAGTTTTGTAAGTTGTATACGATTATTTGAACGACAGATTATCCAGTTAATGCTTATATAGTTTTGTAAGTTGTATAAGATTATTTGAATGACAGATTATCCAGTTAATGCTTATATAGTTTTGTAAGTTGTATAAGATTATCTGAATGACAGATTATCCAGTTAATGCTTATATAGTTGTGTAAGTTGTATAAGATTATGTGAATGACAAATTATGCTATAAATGCTTATATAGTTTTGTAAGTTGTATAAGATTATCTGAATGACAGATTATGGTATAAATGCTTATATAGTTTTGTAAGTTGTATAAGATTATCTGAATGACAGATTATGCTATAAATGCTTATATAGTTTTATAAGTTGTAGTTGTAAGATCATCTGCATGACAGATTATGCTATAAATGCTTATATAGTTTTGTAAGTTGTAGTTGTAAGATTATCTGAGTGACAGATTATGTTATAAATGCTTATATAGTTTTGTAAGTTGTATAAGATTATCTGAATGACAGATTATGCTATAAATGCTTATATAGTTTTGTAAGTTGTATAAGATTATCTGAATGACAGATTATGCTATAAATGCTTATATAGTTTTGTAAGTTGTAGTTGTAAGATTATCTGAATGACAGATTATGCTATAAATGCTTATATAGTTTTGTAAGTTGTATAAGATTATTTGAATGACAGATTATGCTATAAATGCTTATATAGTTTTGTAAGTTGTAGTTGTAAGACTATCTGAATGACAGATTATGCTATAAATGCTTATATAGTTTTGTAAGTTGTAGTTGTAAGATTATCTGAATGACAGATTATGCTATAAATGCTTATATAGTTTTGTAAGTTGTATAAGATTATTTGAATGAAAGATTATGCTATAAATGCTTATATAGTTTTGTAAGTTGTAGTTGTAAGACTATCTGAATGACAGATTATGCTATAAATGCTTATATAGTTTTGTAAGTTGTAGTTGTAAGACTATCTGAATGACAGATTATGCTATAAATGCTTATATAGTTTTGTAAGTTGTATAAGATTATCTGAATGACAGATTATCCAGTTAATGCTTATATAGTTTTGTAAGTTGTATAAGATTATCTGAATGACAGATTATCCAGTTAATGCTTATATAGTTTTGTAAGTTGTATAAGATTATCTGAATGACAGATTATGCTATAAATGCTTATATAGTTTTGTAAGTTGTATAAGATTATCTGAATGACAGATTATGCCTTAAATGCTTATATAGTTTTATAAGTTGTATAAGATTATTTGAATGACAGATTATCCAGTTAATGCTTATATAGTTTTGTAAGTTGTGTAAGATTATTTGAATGACAGATTATCCAGTTAATGCTTATATAGTTTTGTAAGTTGTATAAGATTATTTGAATGACAGATTATGCTATAAATGCTTATATAGTTTTGTAAGTTGTATAAGATTATTTGAATGACAGATTATGCTATAAATGCTTATGTAGTTTTGTAAGTTGTAGTTGTAAGATTATCTGAATGACAGATTATGCTATAAATCCTTATATAGTTTTGTAAGTTGTATAAGATTATCTGAATGACAGATTATCCAGTTAATGCTTATATAGTTTTGTAAGTTGTATAAGATTATCTGAATGACAGATTATGCTATAAATGCTTATATAGTTTTGTAAGTTGTATAAGATTATCTGAATGACAGATTATGCCTTAAATGCTTATATAGTTTTGTAACTTGTATAAGATTATCTGAATGACAGATTATCCAGTTAATGCTTATATAGTTTTGTAAGTTGTATAAGATTATCTGAATGACAGATTATGCTATAAATGCTTATATAGTTTTGTAAGTTGTATAAGATTATTTGAATGACATTATCCAGTTAATGCTTATATAGTTTTGTATGTTGTATAAGATTATCTGAATGACAGATTATCCAGTTAATGCTTATATAGTTTTTTAAGTTGTATAAGATTATCTGAATGACAGATTATCCAGTTAATGCTTATATAGTTTTGTAAGTTGTATAAGATTATCTGAATGACAGATTATGCTATAAATGCTTATATAGTTTTGTAAGTTGTGGTTGTAAGATTATCTGAATGACAGATTATGCTATAAATGCTTATATAGTTTTGTTTGTTGTATAAGATTATTTGAATGACAGATTATTTAGTTAATGCTTATATAGTTTTGTAAGTTGTATAAGATTATTTGAATGACAGATTATCCAGTTAATGCTTATATAGTTTAAGTTGTATAAGATTATTCTAATTACAGATTATCCAGTTAATGCTTATATAGTTTTGTAAGTTGTATAAGATTATTTGAATGACAGATTATGCTATAAATGCTTATATAGTTTTGTAAGTTGTATAAGATTATTTGAATGACAGATTATGCTATAAATGCTTATATAGTTTTGTAAGTTGTAGTTGTAAGATTATCTGAATGACAGATTATGCTATAAATGCCTATATAGTCTTGTAAGTTGTATAAGATTATCTGAATGACAGATTATCCAGTTAATGCTTATATAGTTTTGTAAGTTGTATAAGATTATCTGAATGACAGATTATGCTATAAATGCTTATATAGTTTTGTAAGTTGTAGTTGTAAGATTATCTGAGTGACAGATTATGTTATAAATGCTTATATAGTTTTGTAAGTTGTATAAGATTATCTGAATGACAGATTATGCCTTAAATGCTTATATAGTTTTATAAGTTGTATAAGATTATTTGAATGACAGATTATCCAGTTAATGCTTATATAGTTTTGTAAGTTGTATAAGAATATTTGAATGACAGATTATGCTATAAATGCTTATATAGTTTTGTAAGTTGTATAAGATTATCTGAATGACAGATTATGTTATAAATGCTTATATAGTTTTGTAAGTTGTATAAGATTATCTGAATGACAGAATATGTTATAAATGCTTATATAGTTTTGTAAGTTGTATAAGATTATCTGAATGACAGATTATGCTATAAATGCTTATATAGTTTTGTAAGTTGTATAAGATTATCTGAATGACAGATTATGCTATAAATGCTTATATTCTTTTGTAAGTTGTAGTTGTAAGATTATCTGAATGACAGATTATGCTATAAATGCTTATATAGTTTTGTAAGTTGTAGTTGTAAGATTATCTGAGTGACAGATTATGTTATAAATGCTTATATAGTTTTGTAAGTTGTATAAGATTATCTGAATGACAGATTATGCCTTAAATGCTTATATAGTTTTATAAGTTGTATAAGATTATTTGAATGACAGATTATCCAGTTAATGCTTATATAGTTTTGTAAGTTGTATAAGATTATCTGAATGACAGATTATCCAGTTAATGCTTATATAGTTTTGTAAGTTGTATAAGATTATCTGAATGACAGATTATCCAGTTAATGCTTATATAGTTTTGTAAGTTGTATAAGATTATCTGAATGACAGATTATGCTATAAATGCTTATATAGTTTTGTAAGTTGTGGTTGTAAGATTATCTGAATGACAGATTATGCTATAAATGCTTATATAGTTTGTAAGTTGTATACGATTATTTGAATGACAGATTATGCTATAAATGCTTATATAGTTTTGTAAGTTGTATAAGATTATTTGAATGACAGATTATGCTATAAATGCTTATATAGTTTTGTAAGTTGTAGTTGTAAGATTATCTGAATGACAGATTATGCTATAAATGCTTATATAGTTTTGTAAGTTGTATAAGATTATCTGAATGACAGATTATCCAGTTAATGCTTATATAGTTTTGTAAGTTGTATAAGATTATCTGAATGACAGATTATCCAGTTAATGCTTATATAGTTTTGTAAGTTGTATAAGATTATCTGAATGACAGATTATGCTATAAATGCTTATATAGTTTTGTAAGTTGTATAAGATTATTTGAATGACATTATCCAGTTAATGCTTATATAGTTTTGTAAGTTGTGTACGATTATTTGAACGACAGATTATCCAGTTAATGCTTATATAGTTTTCTAAGTTGTATAAGATTATTTGAATGACAGATTATCCAGTTAATGCTTATATAGTTTTGTAAGTTGTATAAGATTATCTGAATGACAGATTATCCAGTTAATGCTTATATAGTTTTGTAAGTTGTATAAGATTATCTGAATGACAGATTATGCTATAAATGCTTATATAGTTTTGTAAGTTGTGGTTGTAAGATTATCTGAATGACAGATTATGCTATAAATGCTTATATAGTTTTGTAAGTTGTATACGATTATTTGAATGACAGATTATCCAGTTAATGCTTATATAGTTTTGTAAGTTGTATAAGATTATCTGAATGACAAATTATGCTATAAATGCTTATATAGTTTTGTTTGTTGTATAAGATTATTTGAATGACAGATTATTTAGTTAATGCTTATATAGTTTTGTAAGTTGTATAAGATTATTTGAATGACAGATTATCCAGTTAATGCTTATATAGTTTAAGTTGTATAAGATTATTTGAATTACAGATTATCCAGTTAATGCTTATATAGTTTTGTTAGTTGTATAAGATTATTTGAATTACAGATTATCCAGTTAATGCTTATATAGTTTTGTTAGTTGTATAAGATTATTTGAATGACAGATTATGCTATAAATGCTTATATAGTTTCGTAAGTTGTATAAGATTATTTGAATGACAGATTATGCTATAAATGCTTATATAGTTTTGTAAGTTGTAGTTGTAAGATTATCTGAATGACAGATTATGCTTGTAAATGCTTATATAGTTTTGTAAGTTGTATAAGATTATCTGAATGACAGATTATGCTATAAATGCTTATATAGTTTTGTAAGTTGTAGTTGTAAGATTATTTGAATGACAGATTATCCAGTTAATGCTTATATAGTTTTGTAAGTTGTATAAGATTATTTGAATGACAGATTATCCAGTTAATGCTTATGTAGTTTAAGTTGTATAAGATTATTTGAATTACAGATTATTCAGTTAATGCTTATATAGTTTTGTAAGTTGTATAAGATTATTTGAATGACAGATTCTGCTATAAATGCTTATATAGTTTTGTAAGTTGTAGTTGTAAGATTATTTGAATGACAGATTATCCAGTTAATGCTTATATAGTTTTGTAAGTTGTATAAGTTTATCTGAATGACAAATTATCCAGTTAATGCTTATATAGTTTTGTAAGTTGTATAAGATTATTTGAATGACAGATTATCCAGTTAATGCTTATATAGTTTTGTAAGTTGTATAAGATTAACTGAATGACAGATTATCCAGTTAATGCTTATATAGTTTTGTAAGTTGTATAAGATTATTTGAATGACAGATTATCCAGTTAATGCTTATATAGTTTTGTAAGTTGTATAAGATTATTTGAATGACAGATTATCCAGTTAATGCTTATATAGTTTTGTAAGTTGTATAAGATTATTTGAATGACAGATTATCCAGTTAATGCTTATGTAGTTTAAGTTGTATAAGATTATTTGAATTACAGATTATTCAGTTAATGCTTATATAGTTTTGTAAGTTGTATAAGATTATTTGAATGACAGATTCTGCTATAAATGCTTATATAGTTTTGTAAGTTGTAGTTGTAAGATTATTTGAATGACAGATTATCCAGTTAATGCTTATATAGTTTTGTAAGTTGTATAAGTTTATCTGAATGACAAATTATCCAGTTAATGCTTATATAGTTTTGTAAGTTGTATAAGATTATTTGAATGACAGATTATCCAGTTAATGCTTATATAGTTTTGTAAGTTGTATAAGATTAACTGAATGACAGATTATCCAGTTAATGCTTATATAGTTTTGTAAGTTGTATAAGATTATTTGAATGACAGATTATCCAGTTAATGCTTATATAGTTTTGTAAGTTGTATAAGATTATTTGAATGACAGATTATCCAGTTAATGCTTATATAGTTTTGTAAGTTGTATAAGATTATTTGAATGACAGATTATCCAGTTAATGCTTATATAGTTTTGTAAGTTGTATAAGATTATTTGAATGACAGATTATCCAGTTATTGCTTATATAGTTTTGTAAGTTGTATAAGATTATCTTAATGACAGATTATCCAGTTAATGCTTATATAGTTTTGTAAGTTGTATAAGATTATTTGAATGACAGATTATGCTATAAATGCTTATATAGTTTTGTAAGTTGTAGTTGTACGATTATCTGAATGACAGATTATGCTATAAATGCTTATATAGTTTTGTAAGTTGTATAAGGTTATCTGAATGACAGATTATGCTATAAATGCTTATATAGTTTTGTAAGTTGTAGTTGTAAGATTATTTGAATGACAGATTATCCAGTTAATGCTTATATAGTTTTGTAAGTTGTATAAGATTATTTGAATGACAGATTATCCAGTTAATGCTTATATAGTTTTGTAAGTTGTATAAGATTATTTGAATGACAGATTATCCAGTTAATGCTTATGTAGTTTAAGTTGTATAAGATTATTTGAATTACAGATTATTCAGTTAATGCTTATATAGTTTTGTAAGTTGTATAAGATTATTTGAATGACAGATTCTGCTATAAATGCTTATATAGTTTTGTAAGTTGTAGTTGTAAGATTATTTGAATGACAGATTATCCAGTTAATGCTTATATAGTTTTGTAAGTTGTATAAGTTTATCTGAATGACAAATTATCCAGTTAATGCTTATATAGTTTTGTAAGTTGTATAAGATTATTTGAATGACAGATTATCCAGTTAATGCTTATATAGTTTTGTAAGTTGTATAAGATTATCTGAATGACAGATTATCCAGTTAATGCTTATATAGTTTTGGAAGTTGTATAAGATTATTTGAATGACAGATTATCCAGTTAATGCTTATATAGTTTTGTAAGTTGTATAAGATTATTTGAATGACAGATTATCCAGTTATTGCTTATATAGTTTTGTAAGTTGTATAAGATCTTAATGACAGATTATCCAGTTAATGCTTATATAGTTTTGTAAGTTGTATAAGATTATCTGAATGACAGATTATTCAGTTAATGCTTATATAGTTTTGTAAGTTGTATAAGATTATCTGAATGACAGATTATCCAGTTAATGCTTATATAGTTTTGTAAGTTGTATAAGATTATCTGAATGACAGATTATTCAGTTAATGCTTATATAGTTTTGTAAGTTGTATAAGATTATCTGAATGACAGATTATCCAGTTAATGCTTATATAGTTTTGTAAGTTGTATAAGATTATTTGAATGACATTATCCAGTTAATGCTTATATAGTTTTGTAAGTTGTGTAAGATTATTTGAATGACAGATTTTCCAGTTAATGCTTATATAGTTTTGTAAGTTGTATAAGATTATTTGAATGACAGATTATCCAGTTAATGCTTATATAGTTTTGTAAGTTGTATAAGATTATTTGAATGACAGATTATCCAGTTAATGCTTATATAGTTTTGTAAGTTGTATAAGATTATCTGAATGACAAATTGTGCTTTTAATGATTGTATAGTGTTAAAAGTAATTTCTAGCCTCTCTAGTGACAAATCATTATTCCTTACATTTTATGCCTGTGTGAGACGTACCAAAATGTATATGTATAGAACAATCTGACAAAAATGCCCTTCATTGCCAATTATTTTATAACTAAACAGAAGGATGTGGCAGGAAAAGCCTAGCCAAAGTTTAAAGTAAAGCTCAATTCATATCTGTGAATATACATAATGTAAGTGTTATAGTTACAGGGAAGTTTCTTTTTTAATCTGCTATTCTCTTGTTTTGTTTTTTGTTTTTGTTTTTTGTTTTGTTTTGTTTTGATTTTTATGCCTGCAAATGTGTTTATTATATGCTATTCTGTATTTTATTTATTTGCATCATGACCAATCTACAGATCGACTAATGATTTTTGTCTCATACATAAATTACTTCACATGCAAGAATCTTATTAAAAATGAATTATTAATAATACATTGTAATGCCCTGTCACAAAGGATGTTTGTTACATTTTATTAGTCAGTTCATAAGGCTAAGTTCTCTTTAGTCTCCGCACTTCGTCATTCACAACACGCACAGCTTCCATTTCGGGATTTACGTGGACGTGAAAACATTGATGGTGTTTTGTGGCACATTTTGATCTCTCTTCATAGCTGTAGCTATTCTTAAATCATGGTGTAGGTCACTGTTGTGGAGGTACCAGGGAGCATTTACAATTCCACGAAGTACTTTAGTTTGAAATGTCTGAATCATCTTAACATTTGATTTGTTGGTGCAGCCCCATAACTGGATACCATAAGTCCAAACAGGTTTCAACACTTGTTTGTAAATTAATAACTTATTATGTATTGAGAGTTCAGAATTTCGTCCAAGTAACCAATAGTGTGTTCCATACTTTATGTTGAGTTCTTCCTTTTTACTTTCTCTACCGGTAAGTAGGGGAAGTATTGTATTCCACTCAAAAATTCAATGTTGAGATTTCACCGGAAATATGTTTTGAGGCCCCCTGAATCCAAAACAGCATTTTTAGAAAAAGGTCTGTCTGTGTGTCTGTCAGTCTGTGGACAGCATAACTCAAAGACGAAAAGTCGGTTAAAAACCAAAGTTGGTATTTAAGTTTAATGTCTTTCAAAGATGTGACACGAAGATTTTTAAGAAAATAGCCCCACCTTAAACTACCCTTTATATGGAACATTTTTCAAAAATTTTGATTTTCGTGAAAATGGCTCTAACGATTTTGATTAAAATGTCATATGTTTGAGATATTTTGATGAAAAATGAAATGTATATCTTGAATTTTCTGGCTATAGCCCCTGTAGTTGTATTGACTCTGGACGACTTTTGCATAACTGGTAAACTGTTAGAGATAGACCAAATCATACTATACAAAAATGTAGATCTTGCTAAAATACACAATTTATGTCCAAATAAATTTTCTTGTAGGGTGAACCATTTTGGAGATATTCCTTGTTATGTGTGTGAGTTTCGGAAAACTTAGAACTTTCCTGAAAAGGATCATCGTTGTTCATTTTTTTATATGTTAAGTGGGCAAAGGCAACAGAATCCCAAAGCTTTAAAACATTTCACTATCGCACAAAGCCTACTGTAATCTAATATTCCCCTTGTACCTACAAGGAAATAAGCAATAAGATAAGTTATACAAATGTTTATCTTAACACAAAGAAGATATAGGAATAAGAGTTTGTAAGAATGGTTAGTACAAGAGTAGAGAAAGTCATGTGAGTGCAACAGATCAGATTTTTCTTCTTGATATGCTCTTTCCATTTCAATTTAACATCCAGTGTCATTCCCAAGTATTTGGCTGAATTAGTATATGGAACTTTTAAGTTGTTGATAAAGATAGGAAGTGGTTACTTTCTTATATGTGAAAGTTATATGAAATGATTTCAATTCATTCAATTTAATACGCCACTTAGTGGTCCAATTATTTTATTTATAGTATTCTGTAGAGTATTAGTAGCTCTCTCGATATTCTCTTCAACAGTAAGGATT
The DNA here is from genome assembly GCA_030765045.1 of Tenodera sinensis. Taxonomy (NCBI): domain Eukaryota; kingdom Metazoa; phylum Arthropoda; class Insecta; order Mantodea; family Mantidae; genus Tenodera; species Tenodera sinensis. Next base: position 10,092,322 of record CM060974.1, read on the forward strand.
GCTGTGTCATCTGCAGAAGTACCCATAAGAGTGTTATCCACTTGGGGAATATCTCAGGTGTATAGTAGATATAGTATAGGACCAAGTACACTGCCTTGTGGCACACCAGCTGTTATTCGTTTGAATTCAGAGTATTTTTTACCATGGCGTATTCTAAAATACCTATCTGTAATATATGATTTTAGTATCTGATAGAATTGCTTAAGTAGGTCCCTTTTTAATTTGATCTCAAGACCCTTGGGCCAAACCTTGTCAAATGCCTGCGCTACATCAAGAAAGATTGCAGAACATATTTTTCCTTCTTCAAAAGCTTTCTAAATAGAATTAGTAACTCTATGAACTTGATCAAGGTAGAATGTTTGTCTAAAGCCAAACTGATGAGTTAGGATCAGTTCTCTGGTCTGTATAACCACCATTAATCTCTTAAGTAGTAATCTCTCAAATATTTTAGACATAATGGTAAGTAAGGATATTGGCCGATATGTTACTTCTATTGTTACCCTGCCTGGTTTGGGTAAGACTATTATTTCTACCTTTTTCCAGTGTTTTGGAACATACTTAAGTTTAAAACAAGCATTTATTATGTGCTTCAGTTTTTGAAATACTACGTCAAGAAGTTGTTTAATAATTTCACCAGTTATATTATCATAACCTGGTGATTTTTTAATACTAAGCTTGTTTTTTATAAAGTTCCTTAATTCCTTCAAGGAAACAGGTGTTATCTCTACCTCATTTTCACAAATAGCATATTCATTACACTCTAATACAGTATTATCATTGTTAATAGTGTGTGGCTTAAATACATTTTCTAAATGATCGGCAAACAAATCAGCTTTCTGCTTGGAATTCCTTGCCCATACACCATTGTTAGCTTTTAATGGAGAATCTTGCTGCACTGGTCTTTTAAACCTTTTAGTTGTTTTCCACAATGAATATCCAGATTCCTTATCTGCTGAGAGTTGACTAAGAAATCAGCTTAATGATTAGTTTTTTATGTCCTTGATGCGTCTTTTCAATTCATTACTTAATTTATTATATTTTATTCTCTCAAGCTTCCACGGCCATCGTTTAAAATATCTTGGCTATCCGGTTGTTGCTGCGTCAAATTGTAAAATACCGACGTTTCGACCATCTTGTCTTGGTCGTTATCACAGGCAAACTGCACTGCTATGTGGGAGCTTGTCAACTTATATACCGGCAGGCAGGTGAAAGGTGGGTGAATGGTGAGCCCTGATTGGCTGGGCAGGTTCTCTGCTTTGCGGCAGTCCTTCTGCATTGCTACGTCACTGCCGCAGAATCATTGCACTGCGGCACAAATGACGTGGTGTTCTTGTGTTTTGTTCTACCTATATCCGTAAACCAAAGTTTGTTAATGTGCATGCCACCATTATTATTGAAATTCTTAGGACAACGGGCAATTTCTAAGGCCTCTTTAATTTTTCTGGGTCGCCATCTGTTTTCCCTGGTTACTATCTTGGTCTGATCAAACAGTATTGTATGTTTGGTTTCGTAAGCATGTGACGCGACTGCCGATTTTTCAATATCATTTTGTTTGGACTGACGTATGTGCTCCTGTAATCGTTCTTTCACAATTCAATCAGTCTCACCAATATATGATTTGCCACAGTTACACGGTATTTCATAAACCCCGGGTTTGTTAAGTGGTGGAACTTTATCTTTTACGTTTACCAGTAAATCTTGCAGTTTAGTGGGTGCTTTGTATGCCAACTTAATATCCGCTTGTTTTAATAATTTCCCTATTCGGTCTGTTACTCCTTCTACATATGGGAGTACTGCAAATTTTTGTTTGTCTGTTTTTTTCTTTTCCTTGTCTTCCTGTTTTGATACTGCTGTTTTCTAAGCACGATAGATATCCCTCTTTTTGTAACCATTGGCATGTAGGGCTTCACACAGATTTTTCTTTTCTTCTCCCAAACTAGAAGTGTCGCAGACTCTTTTTGCTCGTAAGGCCAAGGTTTTTAAAATTCCCTTTTTAGTTGCGGGGTGGTGATGAGATTCTGCATGAAGATAGAGATTAGTATTTTTTCTGTATACTGAATGTCCCAAAGTGTCATTTTTTCGTCTGGTAACCAGTACATCCAAGAAAGGAAGTTCACCATTTTTTGCCTGTGATAACGACCACGACAAGATGGTCGAAATGTCGGTATTTTACAATTTGACGCAGCAACAACCGGATAGCCAAGATATTTTATTATATTTTGATTTGTCCTCAGGGTATCTAGTCTGTTGCCACTTCCTGCGTGCTTTTCATTTTGCTAGGACCAACTCTTGTTACTATGGGATAAGTTACTATGTGTTTTGGATTTCCATAGTTCATTGGAGTACTTTCTTGTGCAGCCTGTTGAATTTCAGTTATCAATTGTTCCACTTAATTATCAATTTGCTCTTCTGTGGTAAGTGGTGCTTGCAGGTTTATAAGATGTATTGATACTTCCCTAAATTTCACCCAATCCGTTCTTTTATTAGTAAGTTTTAGGAGTCCCTCCTTCTGTGTTACGATTTTGTTTAAGGTTAGTATGACAGGAGTATGATCATATGACAGATCGTTATTACATTCCATGTAAGTATGATTGTTACTAACTCCCTTACTTATGAAGAAGTCGATTACATCCGGCACTTTGTCTGGGTCTGTTGGCCAGTGTGTAGGTGATCCTGTTGAGTGGAAACTGCATTTATAATCTCTTCCAGCTTGGTAAAGTTCCCTACCCTTGGTATTTATTAATCGTGAGCCCCAATGGCTATGTTTTGCATTGAAATCACCTCCTATAATGAAGGTGTTTCCCAGAAATTTAAAAGGATTGGTGTAATCACATTTGGTTAATGCACACCTTGGTGGACAGTAGATTGCTGAGATTTTTAATTCCTTGTTTCTCATATGAATGCTGACAATAGCTACTTGCAATTTGGGATCTTCAATTTTAGGTTCCTCGTGATATAGGATATTTGTTTTAATTAGAATTGCAGATCTACCTCTTACTTTATTGGATGGGTGTGAAGCACAATTACATTAAAACTCAAACATTTTAACAAAAGACTGCTTAGTCAGGTGGGTTTCTGAAATTAGACAAACGTCTATCTTCTCGTTCTTCAGAAACACTTCTAATTCTGAAATGTGCTGTATTAAGCCATTTGCATCCCAAGTTGCTATACGCAGTTTACAACGTATCTTCTATACAGTGACACATTTGCACTAAAGTTTCTTTCTGTCAAATTTTTTATAGATTTATCATGTTCCTCTAATTTATAAAGTATAACATCCAATGTATTCTGAATTGTGTTATCTCCTTTTTTACTATCCTTAACAGCTTGAACATAGGATGTATTTCCCTTAGCAGATTCGCCATCCTTAACAACCTTTCTAATAGTCGCATTGAATTGTTGTTCTCTATTTTGTTCTTGCTTCCTGTTATTTATTACTTTGTTTGTTTTATCCTGTTCTTCCTTTGCAACAGGGCATCCTCTATAATTAGCAGGATGTGAGCCTTTGCGATTAAAACATTTGGGAGGTTCATCTCTCCTCATAGTACAGTTCTTTGTAAGATGTCTGCCAGCACACTTCACACAAGCCACTGCTTTCTGAGTGTGATTGAATTCCTGACATCGCTTACACTATGGGATCATATTCGTGTTGTTTCTTAATGGTTCGATTTTTACAACCAATCCCAATATAGATTTGATCTTATAAATTTGCTCAATATTTTCTTCATTATTGAATGTGAGCATAAATAACTGCAGACCCTTTTTATAGACCACCCTTTCTCCCTTCTCATTTACTATTGTTTCTTTTCTTATTATATTTTTGGCTTCAAGAATATTAAAGCCCTTACTAGCCAGATCTGCAACAATCTCCTTTTCATTACATGAGGGGTGTATTCCCCTTGCCATGACCTTTATCGGTCTTATTGCTTTATCTTCATGGAAGTGCCATTGAACCCTTTTCTGGCGGCGCCGTGGCCACAGTTAACATGCTCGCCTACCACCTAGGCGGCCCGGGTTCGATCCCAGGGATCCACATGTGGTATTCGTGGTGGATGAAGCGGCATCAGGGCAGGTTTTCTCTGGGTACTCCAGTTTCCCCCGCCATCTCATTCCACCGGTGCTCCATCTTCATTCCATGTATCATCAGTGTCACCGCCTGTGGTGCCGTAGTAGTAAAAGTGCATTAAATACAGCAGCAACGAACCCTTTTCTTATTGAGTTCCTGTGTAATGGTCCTGCATGAGTCAATATCAGGAGCATTAATTTTCCAGACATTGTTACTGTACGATGTATAATTATTCTTTCTTTGTAACACCTTGGATCAGATTCTTTAATTCTGTATAAGATTATATTTTAAAAACTTTTATAAGGGGTAGTATATGTTGCTTTGGTCGTATTTCTCTATTTTGACCTTTGAGTTCCTTAGATACATACTCGTCTCCTATATTTTCTTCATTAATGTTTTGTTCGCAGGTATTAGGGCTACTTGAAGCTTTTCTCTTTTTGTATCTTTTACTCTTGACTTCAGTCCAACTTACCTCCCTGTCCAGTTCCTCTTCATCAGTAAAATAGTTGTCATTTCTTCCTAAATTTGAGGGACCAGCATTAGCTTTGTCCAACACGGTAATTTTCCTCTCAAGCTCCTTAATATTTTGCTTTAAACTGGTAACAATCTGCTCAAGGTTTTGTCTAGCTTGCAGTTCTTTTTGCCATTCCTCATAATAGTCAAGACTATGTGAATGTTCTTGGTTTTCCTCAAGATTCTTGCCATTAGTTGGCAGTGAATCATCCAATAACTTATCCTTCAGAGATATTGGTGATCTCTGAATCAAGGTACTTCTTTTAAATGCGTCTTCAACGAGCAAAGGATGACCTCCCCCAGAATCCATGAGGTCTGCCTCTAAAGAGGATGGATTTTCCAGGACTTTGCCTGGTCTACCACCTGGGGTATTTACTTCCGTATTTGTTTTTGCCATTGCTTGTTTAATACTCAACCTACTTCTAAAGAATAGTAAAACGAAAGACTCCCATAGCCCTGGAAACCTAATAGCGTCTGGGTCGAAGAGAATGAGTTGGTGCAGTGTGACCGACAGAAAAGAGTATAGAGGGAGACAGGCACAAAGTGGAAGAACTGCCATGTCTCGGCTAGAGGACCAGAGGAGAGCCACCTCCTGTGCAGTACAGGTTACTGCTCCCTATGGGAGTGTTAGGTTCGGGACCCCTTATTGGTTATTCAGGGTTGCCCTGATAGCGAACGAATCGTACAGGGTTATCCACGATCCACCACCTGTGGACCCGCCTGGTAGCTAACACCCAAGCCCCAGGATTCTGTATTTATTGACAAGTTCAGTGTTCACCGGCCTCCATGGGTACTTGTGAACTCGCTGAACACAATCCAATCTAATGTAATCTTTCTTTGTGTGTGTGTGTTATGATTTTTTTTGTCAGTCTGTTTTTAGTGTGAATTTTTGTGTTTTGTTTTTTTTTTGTGGGATTCTGTGTGTTATTTGTGAGATTTTGTTTGTTTTGTGTGTTTTTGTGTTTTTTGTCTTTTTGTATGTTTTATGTTTTTTTTTGTTTTGTGTGTGCTTTTTTGCATTTTGTGTGCTTTTTTGCATTTTGTGTGCTTTTTTTGCATTTTGTGTGCTTTTTTTGCATTTTGTGTGTGCTTTTTCTGCATTTTGTGTGTGCTTTTTTGCATTTTGTGTGTGCTTTTTTGCATTTTGTGTGTGCTTTTTTGCATTTTGTGTGTGCTTTTTTGCATTTTGTGTGTGCTTTTTTGCATTTTGTGTGTGCTTTTTTGCATTTTGTGTGTGCTTTTTTGCATTTTGTGTGTGCTTTTTTGCATTTTGTGTGTGCTTTTTTGCATTTTGTGTGTGCTTTTTTGCATTTTGTGTGTGCTTTTTTGCATTTTGTGTGTGCTTTTTTGCATTTTGTGTGTGCTTTTTTGCATTTTGTGTGTGCTTTTTTGCATTTTGTGTGTGCTTTTTTGCATTTTGTGTGTGCGCTTTTTTGCATTTTGTGTGCGCGCTTTTTTGCATTTTGTGTGCGTGCTTTTTTGCATTTTGTGTGCGTGCTTTTTTGCATTTTGTGTGCGTGCTTTTTTGCATTTTGTGTGCGTGCTTTTTTGCATTTTGTGTGCGTGCTTTTTTGCATTTTGTGTGCGCGCTTTTTTGCATTTTGTGTGCGCGCTTTTTTGCATTTTGTGTGCGCGCTTTTTTGCATTTTGTGTGCGCGCTTTTTTGCATTTTGTGTGCGCGCTTTCTTGCATTTTGTGTGCGCGCTTTCTTGCATTTTGTGTGCGCGCTTTCTTGCATTTTGTGTGCGCGCTTTTTTTTGCATTTTGTGTGCGCGCTTTTTTTTGCATTTTGTGTGCGCGCTTTTTTTTGCATTTTGTGTGCGCGCTTTTTTTTGCATTTTGTGTGCGCGCTTTTTTTTGCATTTTGTGTGCGCGCTTTTTTTTGCATTTTGTGTGCGCGCTTTTTTTTTGCATTTTGTGTGCGCGCTTTTTTTTGCATTTTGTGTGAGCTTTTTTTTTTTTGCATTTTGTGTGAGCTTTTTTTTTGCATTTTGTGTGAGCTTTTTTGCATTTTGTGTGCGCTTTTTTTGCATTTTGTGTGATTGTGGTTGTTGACTGTTTTGTGTGTTCTATGGAGTTAGAAAAGAAATTTGAAGTTGGTTCACATTATACCTAAATGTTGAAGAAAACAGTGACTTTGATTGTGAGAAACAAACATCAAACTGGAAAGCAGTAACACACAGAGTACCCCGCGGTTCAGTACTGGGACCTCTATTATTTTACATCTGTATAAATTGTTGGTTATTCTGTAATCGCTTATACAACTTTTGTGTTTTGTTTTTGTAGCTTAGCAACTCTGTTTGTTCTTCTGATAGCTTGCCCATGTAACGGCGAAAGTGTTAAATTAAATATCCAGTTATCTTAATTGTGTCGTATCTTTTATACATATTAAAGCTTCCAGTCTGAGAGAATACAAACAGGTTATGGGCCCAGGCATATAAGTATAAAGTGTGATACGCAAAGCGGTTTATTTTCAGTTTCGTTACATAAGGTTTAAGTAACAAAATGGCTGACTTTCGAAGTGACATCGTAAAGTTGAATAATCGTAATTATTCATACTGGAAATATAAAGTACAACTGCTTTTAATGAAAGATAACTTGTTTAAGAAGGTAATTGAATCTGAAAGACCGATAGATACAGGTTAAAACGAAAGGTTAATCGCCGATTGGGATACAGCTGATAGCAAAGCACAAGCCTACATCGGACTTACGGTGGAAGATGATCAACTTATCCACATCAGGGGTAAGTCCACAGCAAAGAAAATGTGGAATGCTCTTAAGGAATATCATGAGAAAAGTACGTTAACGAATAAAGTTCATTTAATGAGAACAATTTGTTCTTTGAAACTCGAAGAAGGTGGTAATATTCCACAACATATTACTCGCATGCAAGAATTGTTTTTAAAGCTTCGAGACATAGGTGAAGAATCTATATCGGATAAATGGAGTGTTGCAATGTTGTTGAGCAGTTTGCCTAGAAATTATGATCCATTAATTACAGCACTGGAAACACGTCCAGAGGATGAACTAACATTTGCCATAGTACAGCAAAAGGTGATTGCTGAATATGAACGTAAACAATATGCAGAAGGGGCTTCCTGTAATTCTTCAGATAAAATGATGACAGTATCCAGAAAAGATTTTAAAAACACTTCCGTGAAATGTTATTTTTGCAAAAGGTATGGACACATGAAAAAGGATTGCAAGAAATACTCAAGTTGGAAAGAAAAACCAAATAAAGTGAATGCAGTTGAACATAAAGAGCATATATTTACATTTGACATTCCGTCAAATAGTTGGATTTTAGATTCAGGTGCCACTCGGCATGTAACCAATGACAGAGTTTTTCACATCCTTGGATAGATCCTATGTTAATAAAATTGAAGTTGCAAATGGTGAACTAGTTGATGTTATTGGCATCGGGACAGGAAAATTGATATTTAAGAATAAAAAGGGAGAAGTGACACCAGTTTATGCTCCTAAAGTTGTTGTCAATTTAATTTCTGTTCGACAGCTAAACTTAAGCAATTTTTCTGTTAACTTCAGTAAAGACTATTGTGAAATATGCAAAGATGGAAAATAGATTGGATTTGCTAAGTCCACTGGAAACTTGTACAAATTGTGAGAGCCATACAAAATCCATGCAGTGTTGGAACACAACAACAATTGTATTCATACATGGCATCGGAAAATGGGACATCGTGACCCAGAGGCCATAAGGAAAATGTATGCTGAGGGTCTCTTAGATGATTTGAAGATAGTTGATTGCGGTATCCAAATGTCATGTGATATGTGCATGAAAGGAAAGCTGACCAGATTACCATTCCCAAAACAATCTTCAAGCGAGTCTACCAGATCACTTGATTTGATCCATACAGATGTTTGTGGACCAATGCAGACCATGACACCAAGTGGTAAGCGATTTATAGTCACATTTATAGATGATTTTTCAAGGTATACTCATGTATATTTATTGGCAAATAAATCTGAAGTTCCTGATACTTTGAAACATTATGTAGCATTTGTGAAAAACAAGTTTGACAGAAAAGTCAAGATTATTCGATCTGATCGTGGAGGTGAATATCTAAATAAACAATTAAGAACATATTTGGCCAATGAAGGTATCCAGACTCAGTTAACTGCAACTTATTCCCCACAGCAGAATGGCATAGCAGAGAGGAAGAATAGAACTCTGGTAGAAATGGCACGTTGTATGCTGATTGATGCAGGCTTACCAAATCAATTTTGGGGTGAAGCTGTGATGACTGCTAATTTCATACAAAAAGAGTCCTTTACTCGAGCAAAGAAATTAACACCATATGAACTGTGGAATAATGAAAAGCCTAAAGTAAAGAATTTACAGATTTTTGGTTCCAAATGTTTTGTTCATGTTCCAACCCAGAAACGCCAGAAATTGAATAATACAGGAACAGAAGCAATATTTCTTGGATATGATGAAGAATCAAAAGCTTATCGTTGCTACAATTTAGCTTCACAAAAGGTGATAATCAGTCGAGATGTCAAGTTCAGTGTGGAAGCATATCAAAGGAAACGTGATGGTTTAAATAGATCTGAAATCGACATAAATGTTGATGCCAAAGTTAAAATATCACATCGACAAGTAGAAATTCAGGAGGAGAGTGATAAAGAAAATCATATTCGAAACGCACAAGCCACCCAAGCAGTCATACAAAGGCGGAAAAGGTCAAAGAGAAGATCAACGGGGGTCGTCATGCCTGATGAGGTTGATCCTGACAGACAGGAGTCCCCAGGCAGAGAGGATGACTATTCGAAGATGAATAATGAGGAGAGTGGTGGTGAGTTATCTGGCCATTCCTCACGTCTCAGTTCAGTGTCTGGAGGTAGCGGCGATGCTTCAGTCAGTAACAGCCGATCGGGAACACCTGCACACTCAGTCAAAGATGGCGGTGAAAATGGTGAACTTGATTACAAGAAGCTGTACGAGCAATCCGTAGCAGAGAATGATAGGCTGAGAGAGAAGCTTAAGAAGACTGAAGACGACCTACATGAGGCAAAGACACAATTAGAGAAAGTTTCTGTTGCTAATGTAAAGAATTCCTCAGAGATGGAGAAACGAGAAAGGAGAGCAATGGAAAGGAAACTTTCAGAAATGGAAGAGGAATTAAAGTTCATGCTAGAAGATGTTCGAAGTAAAAGTGGTCCTAGTGAAAGTACTGCAGCTTATATCAGAAGGCCAGTGGGAAGTGCAAGTACGCCTGTCAGACCATCCTCAGCACCTGTGAAAGCCTCCACACCTGACGCATCTGTTACGTTAGCTCTCCGTCGGCAAACAAAGCTTCCTGATGATAAAGATCAGGATAGAGAAAAATGTAAGGTTGTGTCTACGAGGAGGAGTGTTGGTTATTCTGTAATCGTTTATACAACTTTTGTGTTTTGTTTTTGTAGCTTAGCACCTCTGTTTGTTCTTCTGATAGCTTGCCCATGTAACGGCGAAAGTGTTAAATATCCAGTTATCTTAATTGTGTCGTATCTTTTATACATATTAAAGCTTCCAGTCTGAGAGAATACAAACAACATAAATGACCCATCACTTTATATAAAGGATATAGCAAGTACCGTACTGTTTGCTGATGTCACTAGTGTGCTGGTCACTGGTAAAAACTTAAGGGACTCTGGGAGTGAAATTTTGGTCAAAATTGTTAAAGTCCAGAATTGTTTTTTACCTTAAAATGTTCCTGGAACTCCTATGCATTTGGATCAGCTAACATTTTTCATATCCCCCACTCCATGTAGTCATTACGGCCCTTTCAAATAGCGCTCTTTCCTTAACATACACAGTATGTTCCTATGTCTTTTTCTCAAAACTACATTTCTGTATATTCCAAAAGAAGGTTGCGCCTGAGTTTTGCTTCAAATTCAATGAAAATTTCCAAAAGTATTCATGAATAGCAGCTAAAAAAGAACCATGATTCAATATTGATATCATTATCATGAATTCCAAAACTTTTTGTATGAAAAAAATCAATAATTTTTAAGATTAAATTTTCTTTATTAAAAAAATATGTACAGCATAATCAGCAAACGTATTTGAAATCTCTCTTCATACAATTGTTACCCATGTTTTAGAGTACCAGTTCTGCCATTATAAATGAATTTTGAAAAGTCAATAGACGCAAGCTACATTTTGAAAATGTGCCTATTAAATTCATAAATCATAAATGAATTATCCAATTTTAATGAAATTTGGTGTACCTCCTATTCTCATGTAAATGAAAACACAGTAAAACTTTCAGAAAAATCTATCAAGAAAATTGTGGAACTTCCAAATTTCACTCCCAGTGTCCCTTAAATGAATGTATAATTAAACTGAGGTATGTTTTTAACTGTATGTCTTACTGGTTTAAAGCTAAGAAATTGTCTGTAAACCTGGATAAATCAAAGGTTGTTAAATGTATAACTTATCAAACACAAACGCTCCTACCGAAATTGGGATAAATTACATGTTATTAGAACAAATAGTCAACATAAAATTTCTGGGCCTTCAAGTAGAAAAATATTTAGATTGGAAAGCTCACATTAAGCATGTTACCCAAACTCAGCTCTGCCTGTTACGCTATCCGAGCACTAACAAACGCGAGTTCTATAGACACTCAGATTTGTTTATTATGGTTATTTTAACTCAATAATGGAATACAGAATTTTATTTTGGGGCAATTCAGTAGAGAGCAAACAGATATTCCCCATACAAAAGAAGGTTATAAGAATTATTTCCAACACCCATAGCAGACATTTATGTAAAGATCTTCTTAGAAGACTGAAAATATTAAGCTTACATTGCAGGTATGTTTTCGATCCTAATTTTCTTCATATGCAATTGATCCACATTTATAACAAACAATGAGCTTCATGAGAGGAACACTAGACAAAAGAGCAATATCCATCAACCCAGTGTAAAACTTTCTTGCTTCCAGAAAGGTGTTTCTAATGAAATCATCAAAATATTTTGTGCTCTTTCTGACTATCTTAGGGAAAAAGTTCACAATTTCAGTGCTTCTAAAATTCCTGCTAAAGAATATCTATGTTCAAAATCATATTCTGTACAAGAATATCTGAATGAAAAATTATCCTGTTAATGCTTATGTAAACTTGTAAGTAGTGTTTACCTTTTGTGCATTTGTGATGTTTTATATTTGGGTTTGTGTCTGTTTTGCTTTTTGTGTTTGTTTATTGTGTTTTTGCCTTTTGTGTGTTTTTGCCTTTTGTGTGTTTTTGCCTTTTGTGTGTTTTTGCCTTTTGTGTGTTTTTGCCTTTTGTGTGTTTTTGCCTTTTGTGTGTTTTTGCCTTTTGTGTGTTTTTGCCTTTTGTGTGTTTTTGCCTTTTGTGTGTTTTTGCCTTTTGTGTGTTTTTGCCTTTTGTGTGTTTTTGCCTTTTGTGTGTTTTTGCCTTTTGTGCGTTTTTGCCTTTTGTGTGTTTTTGCCTTTTGTGTGTTTTTGCTTTCTGTGTGTTTTTGCCTTTTGTGTGTTCCTTTTTGTGTGTGTTCCTTTTTGTGTGTGTTCCTTTTTGTGTGTGTTCCTTTTTGTGTGTGTTCCTTTTTGTGTGTGTTCCTTTGTGTTCCTTTATGTGTGTGTTCCTTTGTGTGTTCCTTTGTGTGTTCCTTTGTGTGTTCCTTTATGTGTGTGTTCCTATTTGTGTTCCTTCTTGTGTTCCTTTTTATGTGTGTTTCTTTTTCTGTTCCTTTTTGTGTGTGTTCCTTTATGTGTGTGTTCCTTTATGTGTGTTCCTTTATGTGTTCCTTTTTATGTGTGTTTCTTTTTCTGTTCCTTTTTGTGTGTGTCCCTTTTTGTGTGTGTCCCTCTTTGTGTGTGTCCCTCTTTGTGTGTGTCCCTCTTTGTGTGTGTCCCTCTTTGTGTGTGTCCCTCTTTGTGTGTGTCCCTCTTTGTGTGTGTCCCTCTTTGTGTGTGTTCCTCTTTGTGTGTGTTCCTCTTTGTGTGTGTTCCTCTTTGTGTGTGTTCCTTTTTGCGTTCCATTTTGCGTTTCTTTTTATGTGTTCCTTTTTGCGTGTGTTCCTTTTTGCGTGTGTTCCTCTTTATGTGTGTGTTCCTCTTTATGTGTGTCCCTTTTTGTGTGTGTCCCTCTTTGTGTGTGTTCCTCTTTGTGTGTGTTCCTCTTTGTGTGTGTTCCTTTTTGGTGTGTTCCTTTTTGTGTGTGTTCCTTTTTGCGTTCCTTTTTGTGTTCCTTTTTGTGTGTGTTCCTTTTTGTGTGTGTTCCTCTTTATGTGTGTTCCTCTTTATGTGTGTTCCTTTTTGTGTTCCTCTTTGTGTGTGTTCCTTTTTGTGTTCCTCTTTGTGTGTGTTCCTTTGTGTGTGTGTTCCTTTTTGCGTTCCTTTTTGTGTGTGTTCCTTTTTGTGTGTTCCTCTTTGTGTGTGTTCCTTTTTGTGTTCCTTTTTGTGTGTGTTCCTTTTTGCGTTCCATTTTGCGTTCCTTTTTTTTGTGTGTTCCTTTTTGTGTGTGTTCCTTTTTGTGTGTGTTCCTTTTTATGTGTGTTCCTTTTTGTGTTCCTCTTTGTGTGTGTTCCTTTTTGTGTTCCTTTTTGTGTGTGTTCCTTTTTGCGTTCCATTTTGCGTTCCTTTTTATGTGTGTTCCTTTTTGTGTGTGTTCCTTTTTGTGTGTTCCTCTTTATGTGTGTTCCTCTTTATGTGTGTTCCTCTTTATGTGTGTTCCTCTTTATGTGCTCCTTTATGTGTTCCTTTTTGTGTTCCTTTTTGTTTCTTTTTGTGTTCCTTTTTATGTGTGTTCCTTTATGTGTGTTCCTTTTTGTGTTCCTGTTTGTGTTCCTTTCTATGTGTGTTCCTTTGTGCGTTCCTTTTGGTGTGTTCCTTTTTATATGTGTTCCTTTTTAATTGTGTTCCTTTATGTGTTCCTTTTTATGTATGTCCCTTTTTGTGTTCCTTTTTGTGTGTTCCTTTTTGTTTTGTGTTCCTTTTTATTTGTGTTCCTGTTTGTTCCTTTTTGTCAGTTCCTTTTTGTGTTGCTTTCTGTGTTGCTTTCTGTGTTCCTTTTTGTGTGTTCCTTTTTGTGTTCCTTTCTGTGTTCCTTTTTGTGTGTTCGTTTTTCTGTTCCTTTTTCTGTTCCTTTTTATGTGTGTTCCTTTATGTGTTCCTTTTTGTGTTCCTTTTTATGTGTGTTCCTTTGAGTGTGTTTCTTTTTATGTGTGTTCCTTTTTATGTGTGTTCCTTTATGTGTTCCTTTTTATGTGTTCCTTTTTATGTGTTCCTTTTTGTGTTCCTCTTTATGTTTGTTCCTTTATGTGTGTTCCTTTTTGTGTTCCTTTTTGTGTGTTCCATTTTGTGTTCCTTTTTATGTGCGTTCCTTTGTGTTCCTTTTTGTGTTCCTCTTTGTGTTCCTTTTTATGTGTGTTGCTTTTTATGTGTGTTCCTTTTTATCTGTGTTCCTTTTTATGTGTGTTCCTTTTTGTGTGTTCCTTTTTGTGTTCCTTTTTGTGTTCCTCTTTGTGTTCCTCTTTGTGTTCCTTTATGTGTTCCTTTATGTGTTCCTTTATGTGTTCCTTATTGTGTGTGTTCCTTTTTGTGTTCCTTATTGTGTGTGTTCCTTTTTGTGTTCCTTTTTGTGTTCCTTTTTGTGTGTGTTCCTTTTTGTGTTCCTTTTTGTGTGTTCCTTTTTGTGTGTGTTCCTTGTTGTGTGTGTTCCTTTTTATGTGTGTTCCTTTTTGTGTTCCTTTTTGTGTTCCTTTGAGTGTGTTGCTTTTTGTGTTCCTCTTTGTGTGTGTTCCTCTTTGTGTGGGTTCCTCTTTGTGTGGGTTCCTCTTTGTGTGGGTTCCTCTTTGTGTGGGTTCCTCTTTGTGTGGGTTCCTCTTTGTGTGGGTTCCTCTTTGTGTGGGTTCCTCTTTGTGTGGGTTCCTCTTTGTGTGGGTTCCTCTTTGTGTGGGTTCCTCTTTGTGTGGGTTCCTCTTTGTGTGGGTTCCTCTTTGTGTGGGTTCCTCTTTGTGTGGGTTCCTCTTTGTGTGGGTTCCTCTTTGTGTGGGTTCCTCTTTGTGTGTGTTCCTCTTTGTGTGTTCCTCTTTATGTGTGTTCCTCTTTATGTGTGTTCCTCTTTATGTGTGTTCCTCTTTATGTGTGTTCCTCTTTATGTGTGTTCCTCTTTATGTGTGTTCCTCTTTATGTGTGTTCCTCTTTATGTGTGTTCCTCTTTATGTGTGTTCCTCTTTATGTGTGCTCCTTTTTGTGTTCCTTTTTATGTGTGTTCCTTTTTGTTTCGTTTTGTGTTCCTTTTTATGTGTGTTCCTTTTTGTGTGTTCCTTTTTGTGTTCCTGTTTGTGTTCCTTTCTATGTGTGTTCCTTTGTGCGTTCCTTTTGGTGTGTTCCTTTTTAATTGTGTTCCTTTTTAATTGTGTTCCTTTTTAATTGTGTTCCTTTATGTGTTCCTTTTTATGTATGTCCCTTTTTGTGTTCCTTTTTATGTGTGTTCCCTTTTGTTTTGTGTTCCTTTTTATTTGTGTTCCTGTTTGTTCCTTTTTGTCAGTTCCTTTTTGTGTTCCTTTCTGTCTTCCTTTTTGTGTTCCTTTCTGTGTTCGTTTTTCTGTTCCTTTTTCTGTTCCTTTTTATGTGTGTTCCTTTATGTGTTCCTTTTTGTGTTCCTTTTTATGTGTGTTCCTTTTTATGTGTGTTCCTTTGAGTGTGTTGCTTTTTGTGTTCCTTTTTGTGTTCCTTTTTATGTGTGTTCCTTTATGTGTTCCTCTTTATGTGTGTTCCTCTTTATGTGTGTTCCTTTTTTTTTTCCTTTTTGTGTGTTCCTTTTTTTTTTCCTTTTTGTGTGTTCCTTTTTGTTTTCCTTTTTGTGTGTTCCTTTTTGTGTGTTCCATTTTGTGTTCCTTTGTGTGTTCCATTTTGTGTTCCTTTTTATGTGCGTTCCTTTGTGTTCCTTTTTGTGTTCCTTTTTGTGTTCCTTTTTGTGTTCCTTTTTGTGTTCCTCTTTGTGTTCCTCTTTGTCTTCCTTTTTATGTGTGTTCCTTTTTATGTGTGTTCCTTTTTGTGTTCCTCTTTGTGTTCCTCTTTGTGTTCCTCTTTGTGTTCCTCCTTGTGTTCCTCCTTGTGTTCCTCTTTGTGTTCCTCTATGTGTTCCTTTTTGTGTTCCTTATTGTGTGTGTTCCTTTTTGTGTGTGTTCCTTTTTGTGTGTGTTCCTTTTTGTGTGTGTTCCTTTTTGTGTGTGTTCCTTTTTGTGTGTGTTCCTTTTTGTGTGTGTTCCTTTTTGTGTGTGTTCCTTGTTGTGTGTGTTCCTTGTTGTGTGTGTTCCTTGTTGTGTGTGTTCCTTGTTGTGTGTGTTCCTTGTTGTGTGTGTTCCTTGTTGTGTGTGTTCCTTGTTGTGTGTGTTCCTTGTTGTGTGTGTTCCTTGTTGTGTGTGTTCCTTGTTGTGTGTGTTCCTTGTTGTGTTCCTTTGAGTGTGTTGCTTTTTGTGTTCCTTGTTGTGTGTGTTCCTTGTTGTGTTCCTTTGAGTGTGTTGCTTTTTGTGTTCCTTTGAGTGTGTTGCTTTTTGTGTTCCTTTGAGTGTGTTGCTTTTTGTGTTCCTTTGAGTGTGTTGCTTTTTGTGTTCCTTTGAGTGTGTTGCTTTTTGTGTTCCTTTGAGTGTGTAGCTTTTTGTGTTCCTTTTTATGTGTGTTCCTTTTTGTGTGTGTTCCTCTTTGTGTGTGTTCCTCTTTGTGTGTGTTCCTCTTTGTGTGTGTTCCTCTTTGTGTGTGTTCCTCTTTGTGTGCGTTCCTCTTTGTGTGCGTTCCTCTTTGTGTGCGTTCCTCTTTGTGTGCGTTCCTCTTTGTGTGCGTTCCTCTTTGTGTGCGTTCCTCTTTGTGTGCGTTCCTCTTTGTGTGCGTTCCTCTTTGTGTGCGTTCCTCTTTGTGTGTGTTCCTCTTTGTGTGTGTTCCTCTTTGTGTGTGTTCCTCTTTGTGTGTGTTCCTCTTTGTGTGCGTTCCTCTTTGTGTGCGTTCCTCTTTGTGTGCGTTCCTCTTTGTGTGCGTTCCTCTTTGTGTGCGTTCCTCTTTGTGTGTGTTCCTTTTTGCGTTCCTTTTTGTGTGTGTTACTTTTTGCGTTCCATTTTGCGTTCCTTTTTATGTGTGTTCCTTTTTGTGTGTGTTCCTTTTTGTGTGTTCCTCTTTATGTGTGTTCCTCTTTATGTGTGTTCCTCTTTATGTGTGTTCCTCTTTATGTGTGTTCCTCTTTATGTGTGTTCCTCTTTATGTGTGTTCCTCTTTATGTGTGTTCCTCTTTATGTGTGTTCCTCTTTATGTGTGTTCCTCTTTATGTGTTCCTTTTTGTGTTCCTTTTTATGTGTGTTCCTTTTTGTTTCTTTTTGTGTTCCTTTTTATGTGTGTTCCTTTTTATGTGTGTTCCTTTCTATGTGTGTTCCTTTGTGCGTTCCTTTTGGTGTGTTCCTTTTTATGTGTGTTCCTTTTTAATTGTGTTCCTTTATGTGTTCCTTTTTATGTATGTCCCTTTTTGTGTTCCTTTTTATGTGTGTTCCTTTTTGTTTTGTGTTCCTTTTTATTTGTGTTCCTGTTTGTTCCTTTTTGTCAGTTCCTTTTTGTGTTCCTTTCTGTGTTCCTTTTTATGTGTTCCTTTTTGTGTTCCTTTTTATGTGTGTTCCTTTTTGTGTTCCTTTTTATGTGTGTTCCTTTTTGTGTTCCTTTTTATGTGTGTTCCTTTGAGTGTGTTGCTTTTTGTGTTCCTTTTTATGTGTGTTCCTTTTTATGTGTGTTCCTTTTTATGTGTGTTCCTTTTTATGTGTGTTCCTTTATGTGTTCCTTTTTATGTGTTAATTTATGTGTGTTCCTTTTTGTGTTCCTCTTTATGTTTGTTCCTTTATGTGTGTTCCTTTTTGTGTTCCTTTTTGTGTGTTCCATTTTGTGTTCCTTTTTATGTGCGTTCCTTTGTGTTCCTTTTTGTGTTCCTCTTTGTGTTCCTTTTTATGTGTGTTCCTTTTTATGTGTGTTCCTTTTTATGTGTGTTCCTTTTTATGTGTGTTCCTTTTTATGTGTGTTCCTTTTTGTGTTCCTTTTTGTGTTCCTCTTTGTGTTCCTCTTTGTGTTCCTCTTTGTGATCCTTTATGTGTTCCTTTATGTGTTCCTTTATGTGTTCCTTTGTGTTCCTTATTGTGTGTGTTCCTTTTTGTGTGTGTTCCTTTTTGTGTTCCTTATTGTGTGTGTTCCTTTTTGTGTTCCTTTTTGTGTTCCTTTTCGGGTTCCTTTTTGTGTGTGTTCCTTTTTGTGTGTGTTCCTTTTTGTGTGTGTTCCTTGTTGTGTGTGTTCCTTTTTATGTGTGTTCCTTTTTGTGTTCCTCTTTGTGTGGGTTCCTCTTTGTGTGGGTTCCTCTTTGTGTGGGTTCCTCTTTGTGTGGGTTCCTCTTTGTGTGGGTTCCTCTTTGTGTGGGTTCCTCTTTGTGTGCGTTCCTCTTTGTGTGGGTTCCTCTTTGTGTGGGTTCCTCTTTGTGTGGGTTCCTCTTTGTGTGGGTTCCTCTTTGTGTGCGTTCCTCTTTGTGTTCCTCTTTGTGTTCCTTTTTGTGTGTGTTCCTCTTTATGTGTGTTCCTCTTTATGTGTGTTCCTCTTTATGTGTTTTCCTCTTTATGTGTTTTCCTCTTTATGTGTGCTCCTTTATGTGCTCCTTTATGTGTTCCTTTATGTGTTCCTTTATGTGTTCCTTTTTTTGTTCCTTTTTATGTGTGTTCCTTTTTGTTCCTTTATGTGTTCCTTTTTATGTATGTCTCTTTTTGTGTTCCTTTTTATGTGTGTTCCCTTTTGTTTTGTGTTCCTTTTTATTTGTGTTCCTGTTTGTTCCTTTTTGTCAGTTCCTTTTTGTGTTCCTTTCTGTGTTCCTTTTTGTGTTCCTTTCTGTGTTCCTTTTTATGTGTGTTTGTTTTTCTGTTCCTTTTTCTGTTCCTTTTTATGTGTGTTCCTTTATGTGTTCCTTTTTGTGTTCCTTTTTGTGTGTGTTCCTTTGAGTGTGTTGCTTTTTGTGTTCCTTTTTGTGTTCCTTTTTATGTGTGTTCCTTTATGTGTTCCTTTATGTGTTCCTTTTTATGTGTGTTCCTTTATGTGTGTTCCTTTTTGTGTTCCTCTTTATGTTTGTTGCTTTGTGTGTTCCTCTTTGTGTGTTCCTCTTTATTTGTGTCCCTTTTTGTTTTCCTTTTTGTGTGTTCCTTTTTGTTTTCCTTTTTTTGTGTTCCTTTTTGTGTGTTCCATTTTGTGCTCCTTTTTATGTGCGTTCCTTTGTGTTCCTTTTTGTGTTCCTTTTTGTGTGTTCCATTTTGTGTTCCTTTTTATGTGCGTTCCTTTGTGTTCCTTTTTGTGTTCCTTTTTGTGTTCCTTTTTGTGTTCCTCTTTGTGTTCCTCTTTGTGTTCCTCTTTATGTGTGTTCCTTTTTATGTGTGTTCCTTTTTGTGTTCCTCTTTGTGTCCTCTTTGTGTTCCTCTTTGTGTTCCTCTTTGTGTTCCTCCTTGTGTTCCTCTTTGTGTTCCTCTTTGTGTTCCTTTATGTGTTCCTTTGTGTTCCTTTATGTGTTCCTTTATGTGTTCCTTTATGTGTTCCTCCTTGTGTTCCTCTTTGTGTTCCTCTTTGTGTTCCTCTTTGTGTTCCTTTATGTGTTCCTTTATGTGTTCCTTTATGTGTTCCTTTTTGTGTTCCTTATTGTGTGTGTTCCTTTTTGTGTTCCTTTTTGTGTGTGTTCCTTTTTGTGTGTGTTCCTTGTTGTGTGTGTTCCTTGTTGTGTGTGTTCCTTGTTGTGTGTGTTCCTTGTTGTGTGTGTTCCTTGTTGTGTGTGTTCCTTGTTGTGTGTGTTCCTTGTTGTGTGTGTTCCTTGTTGTGTGTGTTCCTTGTTGTGTGTGTTCCTTGTTGTGTGTGTTCCTTGTTGTGTGTGTTCCTTGTTGTGTGTGTTCCTTGTTGTGTGTGTTCCTTGTTGTGTTCCTTTGAGTGTGTTGCTTTTTGTGTTCCTTTGAGTGTGTTGCTTTTTGTGTTCCTTTGAGTGTGTTGCTTTTTGTGTTCCTTTGAGTGTGTTGCTTTTTGTGTTCCTTTGAGTGTGTTGCTTTTTGTGTTCCTTTGAGTGTGTAGCTTTTTGTGTTCCTTTGAGTGTGTAGCTTTTTGTGTTCCTTTTTATGTGTGTTCCTCTTTGTGTGTGTTCCTCTTTGTGTGTGTTCCTCTTTGTGTGTGTTCCTCTTTGTGTGTGTTCCTCTTTGTGTGTGTTCCTCTTTGTGTGTGTTCCTCTTTGTGTGTGTTCCTCTTTGTGTGTGTTCCTCTTTGTGTGTGTTCCTCTTTGTGTGTGTTCCTCTTTGTGTGTGTTCCTCTTTGTGTGTGTTCCTCTTTGTGTGTGTTCCTCTTCGTGTGCGTTCCTCTTTGTGTAAGTTTCTCTTTGTGTGCGTTCCTTTTTGTGTGTGTTGCTTTTTGTGTTGCTCTTTATGTGTGTTCCTTTATGTGTTCCTTTTTATGTGTTTCTTTTTGTGTGTTCCTTTTTGTGTGCTCCTTTTTGTGTTTCTTTTTGTGTGTGTTCCTTTTCGTTTCTTTTAGTGTTCCTTTTTATGTGTGTTCCTTTATGTTTGTTCCTTTTTGTGTTCCCCTTTATGTGTGTTCCTTTCTATGTGTGTTCCTTTGTGTGTTCCTTTTTGTGTGTGTTCCTTTGTGTGTGTGTTCCTTTCTGTGTGTGTTCCTCTTTGTGTGTGTTCCTCTTTGTGTGTGTTCCTCTTTGTGTGTGTTCCTCTTTGTGTGTGTTCCTCTTTGTGTGTGCTCCTCTTTGTGTGTGTTCCTCTTTATGTGCTCCTTTATGTGTTCCTTTTTGTGTTCCTTTTTATGTGTGTTCCTTTTTGTTTCTTTTTGTGTTCCTTTTTATGTGTGTTCCTTTATGTGTGTTCCTTTTTGTGTTCCTGTTTGTGTTCCTTTCTATGTGTGTTCCTTTGTGCGTTCCTTTTGGTGTGTTCCTTTTTAATTGTGTTCCTTTATGTGTTCCTTTTTATGTATGTCCCTTTTTGTGTTCCTTTTTATGTGTGTTCCTGTTTGTTCCTTTTTGTCAGTTCCTTTTTGTGTTCCTTTCTGTGTTCCTTTTTATGTGTGTACGTTTTTCTGTTCCTTTTTCTCTTCCTTTTTGTGTGTTCCTTTATGTGTTCCTTTTTATGTGTGTTCCTTTGAGTGTGTTGCTTTTTGTTCCTTTTTGTGTTCTTTTTTATGTGTGTTCCTTTATGTGTTCCTTTTTATGTGTGTTCCTTTTTGTGTTCCTCTTTATGTTTGTTCCTTTGTGTGTTCCTCTTTATGTGTGTTCCTTTTTGTTTTCCTTTTTGTGTGTTCCATTTTGTGTTCCTTTTTATGTGCGTTCCTTTGTGTTCCTTTTTGTGTTCCTTTTTGTGTTCCTCTTTGTGTTCCTCTTTGTGTTCCTCTTTGTGTTCCTTTTTATGTGTGTTCCTTTTTGTGTTCCTCTTTGTGTTCCTCTTTGTGTTCCTCTTTGTGTTCCTCTTTGTGTTCCTCTTTGTGTTCCTCCTTGTGTTCCTCCTTGTGTTCCTCTTTGTGTTCCTTTAGGTGTTCCTTTATGTGTTCCTTTATGTGTTCCTTTTTGTGTTCCTTATTGTGTGTGTTCCTTTTTGTGTGTGTTCCTTGTTGTGTGTGTTCCTTGTTGTGTGTGTTCCTTGTGTGTGTCCCTTTTTGTGTTCCTTTCTGTGTTCCTTTTTATGTGTTCCTTTTGGTGTTCCTTTCTGTGTTCCTTTTTATGTGTTCCTTTTGGTGTTCCTTTCTGTGTTCCTTTTTATGTGTGTTCGTTTTTCTGTTCCTTTTTCTGTTCCTTTTTATGTGTGTTCCTTTATGTGTTCCTTTTTGTGTTCCTTTTTATGTGTGTTGCTTTTTGTGTTCCTTTTTATGTGTGTTCCTTTTTATGTGTGTTCGTTTTTATGTGTTCCTTTATGTGTTCCTTTTTATGTGTTCCTTTATGTGAGTTCCTCTTTGTGTGTTCCTCTTTATGTGTGTTCCTTTTTGTGTTCCTTTTTGTGTGTTCCTTTTTGTGTGTTCCATTTTGTGCTCCTTTTTATGTGTGTTCGTTTTTCTGTTCCTTTTTCTGTTCCTTTTTATGTGTGTTCCTTTATGTGTTCCTTTTTGTGTTCCTTTTTATGTTTGTTCCTTTGAGTGTGTTGCTTTTTGTGTTAATTTTTGTGTTCCTTTTTATGTGTGTTCGTTTTTATGTGTGTTCGTTTTTATGTGTGTTCCTTTATGTGTTCCTTTATGTGTTCCTTTTTATGTGTTCCTTTTTATGTGTTCCTTTATGTGTGTTCCTTTTTGTGTTCCTCTTTATGTTTGTTCCTTTATGTGAGTTCCTCTTTGTGTGTTCCTCTTTATGTGTTCCTTTTTGTGTTCCTCTTTGTGTTCCTCTTTGTGTTCCTTTTTATGTGTGTTCCTTTTTATGTGTGTTCCTTTTTATGTGTGTTCCTTTTTATGTGTGTTCCTTTTTATGTGTTCCTTTATGTGTGTTCCTTTTTGTGTTCCTCTTTATGTTTGTTCCTTTATGTGAGTTCCTCTTTGTGTGTTCCTCTTTATGTGTTCCTTTTTGTGTTCCTCTTTGTGTTCCTCTTTGTGTTCCTTTTTATGTGTGTTCCTTTTTATGTGTGTTCCTTTTTATGTGTGTTCCTTTTTGTGTGTTCCTTTTTATGTGTGTTCCTTTTTATGTGTGTTCCTTTTTATGTGTGTTCCTTTTTATGTGTTCCTTTTTGTGTTCCTCTTTGTGTTCCTCTTTGTGTTCCTTTATGTGTTCCTTTACGTGTTCCTTTACGTGTTCCTTTATGTGTTCCTTATTGTGTGTGTTCCTTTTTGTGTGTGTTCCTTTTTGTGTTCCTTTTTGTGTGTGTTCCTTTTTGGGTGTGTTCCTTGTTGTGTGTGTTCCTTTTTATGTGTGTTCCTTTTTATGTGTGTTCCTTTTTGTGTGTGTTCCTTTTTGTGTTCCTTTGAGTGTGTTGCTTTTTGTGTTCCTCTTTGTGTGTGTTCCTCTTTGTGTGTGTTCCTCTTTGTGTGTGTTCCTCTTTGTGTGGGTTCCTCTTTGTGTGGGTTCCTCTTTGTGTGGGTTCCTCTTTGTGTGGGTTCCTCTTTGTGTGGGTTCCTCTTTGTGTGGGTTCCTCTTTGTGTGCGTTCCTCTTTGTGTGCGTTCCTCTTTGTGTGCGTTCCTCTTTGTGTGGGTTCCTCTTTGTGTGCGTTCCTTTTTGTGCGTGTTGCTTTTTGTGTTGCTCTTTATGTGTGTTCCTTTATGTGTTCCTTTTTATGTGTGTTTCTTTTTGTGTGTTCCTCTTTGTGTTCCTTTTTGTGTTCCTCTTTGTGTGTGTTCCTCTTTATGTGTGTTCCTCTTTATGTGCTCCTTTATGTGTTCCTTTTTGTGTTCCTTTTTATGTGTGTTCCTTTTTGTTTCTTTTTGTGTTCCTTTTTATGTGTGTTCCTTTATGTGTGTTCCTTTTTGTGTTCCTTTCTATGTGTGTTCCTTTGTGCGTTCCTTTTGGTGTGTTCCTTTTTAATTGTGTTCCTTTTTAATTGTGTTCCTTTATGTGTTCCGTTTTATGTATGTCCCTTTTTGTGTTCCTTTTTATGTATGTTCCTTTTTGTTTTGTGTTCCTTTTTATTTGTGTTGCTGTTTGTTCCTTTTTGTCAGTTCCTTTTTGTGTTCCTTTCTGTGTTCCTTTTTGTGTTCCTTTCTGTGTTCCTTTTTATGTGTGTTCGTTTTTCTGTTCCTTTTTATGTGTGTTCCTTTATGTGTTCCTTCTTGTGTTCCTTTTTATGTGTTCCTTTGAGTGTGTTGCTTTTTGTGTTCCTTTTTGTGTTCCTTTTTATGTGTGTTCCTTTTTATGTGTGTTCCTTTATGTGTTCCTTTTTATGTGTGTTCCTTTTTGTGTTCCTCTTTATGTTTGTTCCTTTGTGTGTTCCTCTTTGTGTGTTCCTCTTTATGTGTGTTCCTTTTTGTTTTCCTTTTTGTGTGTTCCTTTTTGTGTGTTCCATTTTGTGTTCCTTTTTATGTGCGTTCCTTTGTGTTCCTTTTTGTGTTCCTTTTTGTGTTCCTTTTTGTGTTCCACTTTGTGTTCCTCTTTGTGTTCCTTTTTATGTGTGTTCCTTTTTGTGTGTGTTCCTTTTTGTGTTCCTTTTTGTGTTCCTTTTTGTGTTCCTCTTTGTGTTCCTCTTTGTGTTCCTCCTTGTGTTCCTCCTTGTGTTCCTCCTTGTGTTCCTCTTTGTGTTCCTTTATGTGTTCCTTTATGTGTTCCTTTATGAGTTCCTTTATGTGTTCCTTTATGTGTTCCTTTATGTGTTCCTTTTTCTGTTCCTTATTGTGTGTGTTCCTTTTTGTGTTCCTTTTTGTGTGTGTTCCTTGTTGTGTGTGTTCCTTGTTGTGTGTGTTCCTTGTTGTGTGTGTTCCTTGTTGTGTGTGTTCCTTGTTGTGTGTGTTCCTTGTTGTGTGTGTTCCTTGTTGTGTGTGTTCCTTGTTGTGTTCCTTTTTGTGTTCCTTTTTGTGTTCCTTTTTGTGTTCCTTTTTGTGTTCCTTTTTGTGTTCCTTTGAGTGTGTTGCTTTTTGTGTTCCTTTGAGTGTGTTGCTTTTTGTGTTCCTTTGATTGTGTAGCTTTTTGTGTTCCTTTGAGTGTGTTGCTTTTTGTGTTCCTTTGAGTGTGTTGCTTTTTGTGTTCCTTTGAGTGTGTTGCTTTTTGTGTTCCTTTTTAAGTGTGTTCCTTTTTATGTGTGTTCCTTTTTGTGTGTGTTCCTTTTTGTGTGTGTTCCTTTTGGTTTTTTTTTGTGTTCCTTTTTCTGTTCCTTTTTAGGTTCCTTTTTATGTGAGTTCCTTTATGTGTTCCTTTTTATGTGTGTTCCCTTATGTGTTCCTTTTTATGTGTTCCTTTTTATGTGTGTTCCTTTATGTGTTCCTTTATGTGTTCCTTTATGTGTTCCTTTTTGTGTTCCTTTTTGTGTTCCTTTATGTGTTCCTTTTTGTGTTCCTTTATGTGTTCCTTTATGTGTTCCTTTTTATGTGTGTTCCTTTTTGTGTTCCTTTTTGTTCCTTTTTGTGTTCCTTTTTATGTGTGTTCCTTTTTGTTCCTTTTTGTGTTCCTTTTTATGTGTGTTCCTCTGTGTTCCTTTTTGTGTTCCTTTTTATGTGCGTTCCTTTGTGTTCCTTTTTGTGTTCCTTTTTGTGTTCCTCTTTGTGTTCCTCTTTGTGTTCCTCTTTGTGTTCCTCTTTGTGTTCCTTTTTATGTGTGTTCCTTTATGTGTTCCTTTTTGTGTTCCTTTTTATGTGTGTTCCTTTGAGTTTGTTGCTTTTTGTGTTCCTTTTTATGTGTGTTCCTTTTTATGTGTGTTCCTTTTTATGTGTGTTCCTTTTTATGTGTGTTCCTTTTTATGTGTGTTCCTTTATGTGTTCCTTTATGTGTGTTTCTTTGTGTGTTCCTTTATGTTTTCCTTTATGTGTTCCCTTTTATGTGTGTTCCTTTATGTGTTCCATTTTGTGTTCCCTTTCGTGTTCCCTTTTATGTGTGTTCCTTTGTGTTCCTTTTAATGTTCCTTTTTGTGTTCCCTCTTATGTGTGTTCCTCCATGTGTTCCTCCATGTGTTCCTTTATGTGTTCCTTTATGTGTTCCTTTATGTGGTGCTTTATGTGTTCCTTGATGTGTTCCTTTTTGTGTGTTCCTTTTTGTGTGTTCCTTTTTGTGTGTTCCTTTTTGTGTGTTCCTTTTTGTGTGTTCCTTTTTGTGTGTTCCTTTTTGTGTGTTCCTTTCTGTGTTCCTTTCTGTGTTCCTTTCTGTGTTCCTTTTTGTGTTCCTTTTTATGTGTGTTCCTTTTTATGTGTGTTCCTTTTTATGTGTGTTCCTTTTTATGTGTGTTCCTTTTTATGTGTGTTCCTTTTCATGTGTGTTCCTTTTCATGTGTGTTCCTTTTGTGTTCGTTTTTGTGTTCGTTTTTGTGTTCGTTTTTGTGTTCCTTTTTGTATTCGTTTTTATGTGTGTTCCTTTTTCTGTTCCTTTTTAATTGTGTTCCTTTATGTGTTCCTTTGTGTGTTCCTTTATGTGTTCCTTTATGTGTGTTCCTTTTTGTGTGTGTTGCTTTTGGTTTTTTTTTGTGTTCCTTTTTCTGTTCCTTTTTATGTTCCTTTTTATGTGTGTTCCTTTTTATGTTCCTTTTTATGTGTGTTCCTTTATGTGTTCCTTTTTGTGTTCCTTTTTATGTGTGTTCCTTTGAGTGTGTTGCTTTTTGTGTTCCTTTTTGCGTTCCTTTTTGTGTGTGTTCCTTTGAGTGTGTTGCTTTTTGTGTTCCTTTTTATGTGTGTTCCTTTTTATGTGTGTTCCTTTTTATGTGTTCCTTTTTATGTGTGTTCCTTTTTATGTGTGTTCCTTTTTATGTGTGTTCCTTTTTATGTGTGTTCCTTTTTATGTGTGTTCCTTTTTATGTGTCTTCCTTTTTATGTGTCTTTTGTGTTCCTTTATGTGTTCCTTTATGTGTTCCTTTTTATTTGTGTTCCTTTTTGTGTTCCTTTTTGTTCCTTTTTGTGTTCCTTTTTATGTGTGTTCCTCTATGTGTTCCTTTTTGTGTTCCTTTTTATGTGTGTTCCTTTGTGTTCCTTTTTGTGTTCCTTTTTATGTGTGTTCCTTTGAATGTGTTGCTTTTTGTGTTCCTTTTTATGTTCCTTTTTGTGTGTTCCTTTTTGTGTTCCTTTTTGTGTGTGTTCCTTTTTGTGTTCCTTTTTATGTGTGTTCCTTTTTGTGTTCCTTTTTGTTCCTTTTTGTGTTCCTTTTTATGTGTGTTCGTTTTTGTTTTCCTTTTTATGTTCCTTTTTATGTGTGTTCCTTTTTGTGTGTGTTCGTTTTTGTTTTCCTTTTTATGTTCCTTTTTATGTGTGTTCCTTGTTGTGTTCCTTTTTGTGTGTGTTCCTTTATGTGTGTTCCTATATTTGTTCCTGTGTGTGTTCCTTTTTATGTGTTCCTTTTTAATTGTGTTCCTTTTTGTGTTCCTTTTTAATTGTGTTCCTTTTTGTGTTCCTTTTTAATTGTGTTCCTTTATGTGTTCCTTTGTGTTCCTTTATGTGTGTTCCTTTGTGTGTTCCTTTGTGTGTTCCTTTGTGTGTTTCTTTGTGTGTTTCTTTGTGTGTTTCTTTGTGTGTTTCTTTGTGTGTTTCTTTGTGTGTTTCTTTGTGTGTTTCTTTGTGTGTTCCTTTATGTGTTCCCTTTTATGTGTGTTCCTTTGTGTTCCATTTTGTGTTCCCTTTTATGTGTGTTCCTTTGTGTTCCTTTTAATGTTCCTTTTTGTGTTCCCTCTTATGTGTGTTCCTCCATGTGTTCCTTTATGTGTTCCTTTGTGTGTTCCTTTTTGTGTGTTCCTTTTTGTGTGTTCCTTTTTGTGTGTTCCTTTTTGTGTGTTCCTTTTTGTGTGTTCCTTTTTGTGTGTTCCTTTTTGTGTGTTCCTTTTTGTGTGTTCCTTTTTGTGTGTTCCTTTGTGTGTTCCTTTTTGTGTGTTCCTTTTTGTGTGTTCCTTTTTGTGTGTTCCTTTTTGTGTGTTCCTTTTTGTGTGTTCCTTTTTGTGTGTTCCTTTATGTGTGTTCCTTTTTGTGTGTTCCTTTTTGTGTGTGCCTTCTTGTGTGTGCCTTTTTGTGTGTGCCTTTTTGTGTGTGCCTTTTTGTGTGTTCCTTTTTGTGTGTTCCTTTTTATGTGTGTTCCTTTTTGTGTTCCTTTTTGTATTCGTTTTTATGTGTGTTCCTTTTTCTGTTCCTTTCTCTGTTCCCTTTTGTGTTCCTTTTTAATTGTGTTCCTTTATGTGTTCCTTTGTGTGTTCCTTTATGTGTTCCTTTATGTGTGTTCCTTTATGTGTGTTCCTTTATGTGTGTGTTCCTTTATGTGTGTGTTCCTTTTTGTGTATGTTCCTTTTTGTGTGTGTTCCTTTTTCTGTTGCTTTTTATGTTCCTTTTTATGTGTGTTCCTTTATGTGTTCCTTTATGTGTGTGTTCCTTTATGTGTGTGTTCCTTTATGTGTGTGTTCCTTTATGTGTATGTTCCTTTATGTGTATGTTCCTTTTTGTGTGTTCCTTTTTCTGTTCCTTTTTATGTTCCTTTTTATGTGTGTTCCTTTTTATGTGTGTTCCTTTATGTGTTCCTTTATGTGTGTTCCTTTATGTATGTGTTCCTTTTTGTGTGTGTTCCTTTTTGTGTATGTTCCTTTTTGTGTGTGTTCCTTTTTCTGTTCCTTTTTATGTTCCTTTTTATGTGTGTTCATTTATGTGTTCCTTTTTATGTGTGTTCCTTTATGTGTTCCTTTTTATGTGTGTTCCTTTTTATGTGTGTTCCTTTATGTGTTCGTTTTTGTGTTCCTTTTTGTGTGTTCCTTTATGTGTTCCTTTATGTGTTCCTTTTTGTGTGTTCCTTTTTGTGTTCCTTTATGTGTTCCTTTATGTGTTCCTTTTTATGTGTGTTCCTTTTTGTTCCTTTTTGTGTTCCTTTTTATGTGTGTTCCTTTGTGTTCCTTTTTGTGTTCCTTTTTATGTGTGTTCCTTTATGTGTTCCTTTTTGTGTTCCTTTTTATGTGTGTTCCTTTGAGTGTGTTGCTTTTTGTGTTCCTTTTTCTGTTCCTTTTTATGTTCCTTTTTATGTGTGTTCCTTTATGTGTTCCTTTTTATGTGTGTTCCTTTTTATGTGTGTTCCTTTTTATGTGTGTTCCTTTTTGTGTGTTCCTTTTTGTGTGTGTTCCTTTTTGTGTTCCTTTTTATGTGTGTTCCTTTTTGTTCCTTTTTGTGTTCCTTTTTATGTGTGTTCATTTTTGTGTTCCTTTTTATGTTCCTTTTTATGTGTGTTCCTTTTTGTGTTCCTTTTTGTGTGTTCGTTTTTATGTGTGTTCCTTTTTATGTGTGTTCCTTTTTGTGTGTTCCTTTTTGTGTTCCTTTTTGTGTGTGTTCCTTTATGTGTTCCTTTATGTGTGTTCCTTTTTGTGTGTGTTCCTTTTTGTGTGTGTTCCTTTTTATGTGTTCCTTTTTATGTGTTCCTTTTTAATTGTGTTCCTTTTTGTGTTCCTTTTTAATTGTTTTCCTTTTTGTGTTCCTTTTTAATTGTGTTCCTTTATGTGTTCCTTTGTGTTCCTTTGTGTTCCTTTATGTGTGTTCCTTTGTGTGTTTCTTTGTGTTTCTTTGTGTATTCCTTTATGTGTTCCTTTATGTGTTCCCTTTTATGTGTGTTCCTTTATGTGTTCCATTTTGTGTTCCTTTTCGTGTTCCCTTTTATGTGTGTTCCTTTGTGTTCCTTTTAATGTTCCTTTTTGTGTTCCCTCTTATGTGTGTTCCTCCATGTGTTCCTCCATGTGTTCCTTTATGTGTTCCTTTGTGTTCCTTTGTGTTCCTTTGTGTGTTCCTTTGTGTGTTCCTTTTTGTGTGTTCCTTTTTGTGTGTTCCTTTTTGTGTGTTCCTTTATGTGTGTTCCTTTTTGTGTGTTCCTTTTTGTGTGTTCCTTTTTGTGTGTTCCTTTTTGTGTGTTCCTTTTTGTGTGTTCCTTCTTGTGTGTTCCTTTTTGTGTGTTCCTTTTTGTGTGTTCCTTTTTGTGTGTTCCTTTTTGTGTGTTCCTTTTTGTGTGTTCCTTTTTGTGTGTTCCTTTTTGTGTTCCCTTTTTATGTTCCTTTTTATGTGTGTTCCTTTCTGTGTTCCTTTTTATGTGTGTTCCTTTTTGTGTTCCTTTTTGTATTCGTTTTTATGTGTGTTCCTTTTTCTGTTCCTTTCTCTGTCCCTTTTTGTGTTCCTTTTTAATTGTGTTCCTTTATTTGTTCCTTTGTGTGTTCCTTTATGTGTTCCTTTATGTGTGTTCCTTTATGTGTGTGTTCCTTTGTGTGTGTTCCTTTTTGTGTGTGTTCCTTTTTGTGTGTGTTCCTTTTTGTGTGTGTTCCTTTTTGTGTGTGTTCCTTTTTGTGTGTGTTCCT
Source organism: Tenodera sinensis (assembly GCA_030765045.1). Classification (NCBI taxonomy): domain Eukaryota; kingdom Metazoa; phylum Arthropoda; class Insecta; order Mantodea; family Mantidae; genus Tenodera; species Tenodera sinensis. The sequence goes on from CM060974.1 coordinate 10,121,815, forward strand.
TTTGGTTTTTTTTGTGTTCCTTTTTCTGTTCCTTTTTATGTTCCTTTTTATGTGTGTTCCTTTATGTGTTCCTTTTTATGTGTGTTCCTTTTTATGTGTGTTCCTTTATATATGTTCCTTTTTGTGTGTTCCTTTTTGTGTTCCTTTTTGTGTATGTTCCTTTATGTGTTCCTTTTTATGTGTGTTCCTTTATGTGTTCCTTTTTATGTGTGTTCCTTTATGTGTTCCTTTTTGTGTTCCTTTTTATGTGTGTTACTTTATGTGTTCCTTTTTGTGTTCCTTTTTATGTGTGTTCCTTTGAGTGTGTTGCTTTTTGTGTTCCTTTTTCTGTTCCTTTTTATGTGTGTTCCTTTTTATGTGTGTTCCTTTTTATGTGTGTTCGTTTTTGTTTTGCTTTTTATGTTCCTTTTTATGTGTGTTCCTTTTTGTGTTCCTTTTTGTGTGTGTTGGTTTTTGTTTTCCTTTTTATGTTCCTTTTTATGTATGTTCCTTGTTGTGTTCCTTTTTGTGTGTGTTCCTTTGTGTGTGTTCCTTTTTGTGTGTGTTCCTTTTTAATTGTGTTCCTTTTTGTGTTCCTTTTTAATTGTGTTCCTTTTTGTGTTCCTTTTTAATTGTGTTCCTTTATGTTCCTTTATGTGTGTTCCTTTGTGTGTTCCTTTGTGTGTTCCTTTGTGTGTTTCTTTGTGTGTTTCTTTGTGTGTTTCTTTGTGTGTTTCTTTGTGTGTTTCTTTGTGTGTTCCTTTATGTGTTCCTTTATGTGTTCCCTTTTATGTGTGTTCCTTTATGTGTTCCATTTTGTGTTCCTTTTCGTGTTCCCTTTTATGTGTGTTCCTTTGTGTTCCTTTTAATGTTCCTTTTTGTGTTCCCTCTTATGTGTGTTCCTCCATGTGTTCCTTTATGTGTTCCTTTATGTGTTCCTTTATGTGTTCCTTTGTGTGTTCCTCTGTGTGTTCCTTTTTGTGTGTTCCTTTTTGTGTGTTCCTTTTTGTGTGTTCCTTTTTGTGTGTTCCTTTTTGTGTGTTCCTTTGTGTGTTCCTTTTTGTGTGTTCCTTTTTGTGTGTTCCTTTTTGTGTTCCTTTTTGTGTGTTCCTTTTTGTGTTCCTTTTTGTGTGTGTTCCTTTTTGTGTTCCTTTTTATGTGTGTTCCTTTTTGTTCCTTTTTGTGTTCCTTTTTATGTGTGTTCGTTTTTGTTTTCCTTTTTATGTTCCTTTTTATGTGTGTTCCTTTTTGTGTGTGTTCGTTTTTGTTTTCCTTTTTATGTTCCTTTTTATGTGTGTTCCTTGTTGTGTTCCTTTATGTGTGTTGCTATATTTGTTCCTTTATGTGTTCCTTTTTATGTGTGTTCCTTTTTATGTGTTCCTTTTTAATTGTGTTCCTTTTTGTGTTCCTTTTTAATTGTGTTCCTTTATGTGTTCCTTTGTGTGTTCCTTTATGTGTGTTCCTTTGTGTGTTCCTTTGTGTGTTTCTTTGTGTGTTTCTTTGTGTTTTTCTTTGTGTGTTTCTTTGTGTGTTTCTTTGTGTTTTTCTTTGTGTGTTTCTTTGTGTGTTTCTTTGTGTGTTTCTTTGTGTGTTTCTTTGTGTGTTTCTTTGTGTGTTTCTTTGTGTGTTTCTTTGTGTGTTCCTTTATGTGTTCCTTTATGTGTTCCCTTTTATGTGTGTTCCTTTATGTGTTCCATTTTGTGTTCCTTTTCGTGTTCCCTTTTATGTGTGTTCCTTTGTGTTCCTTTTAATGTTCCTTTTTGTGTTCCCTCTTATGTGTGTTCCTCCATGTGTTCCTTTATGTGTTCCTTTGTGTGTTCCTTTGTGTGTTCCTTTGTGTGTTCCTTTTTGTGTGTTCCTTTTTGTGTGTTCCTTTTTGTGTGTTCCTTTGTGTGTTCCTTTTTGTGTGTTCCTTTTTGTGTGTTCCTTTTTGTGTGTTCCTTTTTGTGTGTTCCTTTATGTGTGTTCCATTTTGTGTGTTCCTTTTTGTGTGTTCCTTTTTGTGTGTTCCTTTTTGTGTGTTCCTTTTTGTGTGTTCCTTTTTGTGTGTTCCTTTTTGTGTGTTCCTTTATGTGTGTTCCTTTATGTGTGTTCCTTTATGTGTGTTCCTTTATGTGTGTTCCTTTATGTGTGTTCCTTTATGTGTGTTCCTTTTTGTGTGTTCCTTTTTGTGTGTTCCTTTTTGTGTGTTCCTTTTTATGTGTGTTCCTTTCTGTGTTCCTTTTTATGTGTGTTCCTTTTTGTGTTCCTTTTTGTATTCGTTTTTATGTGTGTTCCTTTTTCTGTTCCTTTCTCTGTTCCTTTTTGTGTTCCTTTATGTGTTCCTTTGTGTGTTCCTTTATGTGTTCCTTTATGTGTGTTCCTTTATGTGTGTGTTCCTTTATGTGTGTGTTCCTTTATGTGTGCGTTCCTTTATGTGTGCGTTCCTTTATGTGTGTGTTCCTTTATGTGTGTGTTCCTTTATGTGTGTGTTCCTTTATGTGTGTGTTCCTTTTTGTGTGTGTTCCTTTTTGTGTGTGTTGCTTTTTCTGTTCCTTTTTATGTTCCTTTTTATGTGTGTTCCTTTATGTGTTCCTTTTTATGTGTGTTCCTTTTTATGTGTGTTCCTTTTTATGTGTGTTCCTTTTTATGTGTGTTCCTTTATGTGTTCCTTTATGTGTTCCTTTATGTGTTCCTTTATGTGTTCCTTTTTGTGTGTTCCTTTATGTGTTCCTTTTTATGTGTGTTCCTTTTTGTTCCTTTTTGTGTTCCTTTTTATGTGTGTTACTTTATGTGTTCCTTTTTGTGTTCCTTTTTATGTGTGTTCCTTTGAGTGTGTTGCTTTTTCTGTTCCTTTTTATGTTCCTTTTTATGTGTGTTCCTTTTTATGTGTGTTCCTTTTTATGTGTGTTCCTTTTTATGTGTGTTCCTTTTTATGTGTGTTCCTTTTTGTGTTCCTTTTTGTGTGTGTTCCTTTTTGTGTTCCTTTTTATGTGTGTTCCTTTTTGTTCCTTTTTGTGTTCCTTTTTATGTGTGTTCGTTTTTGTTTTCCTTTTTATGTTCCTTTTTATGTGTGTTCCTTTTTGTGTTCCTTTTTGTGTGTGTTCGTTTTTGTTTTCCTTTTTATGTTCCTTTTTATGTGTGTTCGTTTTTGTTTTCCTTTTTATGTTCCTTTTTATGTGTGTTCCTTGTTGTGTTCCTTTTTGTGTGTGTTCCTTGTTGTGTTCCTTTTTGTGTGTGTTCCTTTATGTGTTCCTTTATGTGTGTTCCTATATTTGTTCCTTTATGTGTTCCTTTTTAATTGTGTTCCTTTTTGTGTTCCTTTTTGTGTTCCTTTTTAATTGTGTTCCTTTATGTGTTCCTTTGTGTTCCTTTATGTGTGTTCCTTTGTGTGTTTCTTTGTGTTCCTTTATGTGTTCCTTTATGTGTTCCCTTTTATGTGTGTTCCTTTATGTGTTCCATTTTGTGTTCCTTTGTGTTCCTTTTAATGTTCCTTTTTGTGTTCCCTCTTATGTGTGTTCCTCCATGTGTTCCTTTATGTGTTCCTTTATGTGTTCCTTTATGTGTTCCTTTGTGTGTTCCTTTGTGTGTTCCTTTTTGTGTGTTCCTTTTTGTGTGTTCCTTTTTGTGTGTTCCTTTTTGTGTGTTCCTTTGTGTGTTCCTTTTTGTGTGTTCCTTTTTGTGTGTTCCTTTTTGTGTGTTCCTTTTTGTGTGTTCCTTTTTGTGTGTTCCTTTCTGTGTGTTCCTTTTTGTGCGTGTTCCTTTTTGTGCGTGTTCCTTTTTGTGTGTGTTCCTTTTTGTGTGTGTTCCTTTTGGTTTTTTTTGTGTTCCTTTTTATGTTCCTTTTTATGTGTGTTCCTTTATGTGTTCCTTTTTATGTGTGTTCCTTTTTATGTGTGTTCCTTTGTGTTCCTTTTTGTGTGTTCCTTTTTGTGTTCCTTTTTGTGTTCCTTTTTATGTGTGTTCCTTTATGTGTTCCTTGTTATGTGTGTTCCTTTTTGTTCCTTTTTATGTGTGTTCCTTTATGTGTTCCTTTTTGTGTTCCTTTTTATGTGTGTTCCTTTTTGTGTGTTCCTTTTTGTGTGTTCCTTTTTGTGTGTTCCTTTTTGTGTGTTCCTTTGTGTGTTCCTTTTTGTGTGTTCCTTTTTGTGTGTTCCTTTTTGTGTGTTCCTTTTTGTGTGTTCCTTTTTGTGTGTTCCTTTTTGTGTGTTCCTTTTTGTGTGTTCCTTTTTGTGTGTTCCTTTTTGTGTGTTCCTTTTTGTGTGTTCCTTCTTGTGTGTTCCTTTTTGTGTGTTCCTTTTTGTGTGTTCCTTTTTGTGTGTTCCTTTTTGTGTTCCCTTTTTATGTGTGTTCCTTTCTGTGTTCCTTTTTATGTGTGTTCCTTTTTGTGTTCCTTTTTGTATTCGTTTTTATGTGTGTTCCTTTTTCTGTTCCTTTCTCTGTTCCTTTTTGTGTTCCTTTTTAATTGTGTTCCTTTATTTGTTCCTTTGTGTGTTCCTTTATGTGTTCCTTTATGTGTGTTCCTTTATGTGTGTGTTCCTTTATGTGTGTGTTCCTTTTTGTGTGTGTTCCTTTTTGTGTGTGTTCCTTTTTGTGTGTGTTCCTTTATGTGTGTGTTCCTTTATGTGTGTGTTCCTTTATGTGTGTGTTCCTTTTTGTGTGTGTTCCTTTTTGTGTGTGTTCCTTTTGGTTTTTTTTGTGTTCCTTTTTCTGTTCCTTTTTATGTTCCTTTTTATGTGTGTTCCTTTATGTGTTCCTTTTTATGTGTGTTCCTTTATGTGTGTTCCTTTATGTGTTCCTTTTTGTGTGTTCCTTTTTGTGTTCCTTTTTGTGTTCCTTTATGTGTTCCTTTTTATGTGTGTTCCTTTATGTGTTCCTTTTTATGTGTGTTCCTTTTTGTTCCTTTTTATGTGTGTTCCTTTATGTGTTCCTTTTTGTGTTCCTTTTTATGTGTGTTCCTTTATGTGTTCCTTTTTGTGTTCCTTTTTATGTGTGTTCCTTTGAATGTGTTGCTTTTTGTGTTCCTTTTTCTGTTCCTTTTTATGTTCCTTTTTATGTGTGTTCCTTTTTATGTGTGTTCCTTTTTATGTGTGTTCCTTTTTATGTGTGTTCCTTTTTATGTGTGTTCCTTTGTGTGTTCCTTTATGTGTTCCTTTTTGTGTGTGTTCCTTTTTATGTGTGTTCCTTTTTGTGTTCCTTTTTGTTCCTTTTTGTGTTCCTTTTTATGTGTGTTCCTTTTTATGTGTGTTCCTTTTTATGTGTGTTCCTTTTTATGTGTGTTGCTTTTTGTGTGTGTTCCTTTTTGTGTGTGTTCCTTTTTTGTGTGTTCCTTTTTGTGTGTTCCTGTTTGTGTGTGTTCCTCTTTGTGTGTTTTCCTCTTTGTGTGTGTTCCTTTTCGTGTGTGTTCCTTTTCGTGTGTGTTCCTCTTTGTGTGTGTTCCTCTTTGTGTGTGTTCCTCTTTGTGTGTGTTCCTCTTTGTGTGTGTTCCTCTTTGTGTGTGTTCCTCTTTGTGTGTGTTCCTCTTTGTGTGTGTTCCTCTTTGTGTGTGTTCCTCTTTGTGTGTGTTCCTCTTTGTGTGTGTTCCTCTTTGTGTGTGTTCCTCTTTGTGTGTGTTCCTCTTTGTGTGTTCCTTTTTGTGTGTGTTCCTTTTTGTGTGTGTTCCTTTGTGTTCCTTTTTGTGTGTGTTCCTTTGTGTTCCTTTTTGTGTGTGTTCCTTTGTGTTCCTTTTTGTGTGTGTTCCTTTGTGTTCCTTTTTGTGTGTGTTCCTTTGTGTTCCTTTTTGTGTGTGTTCCTTTGTGTTCCTTTTTATGTGTGTTCCTTTATGTGTGTGTTCCTTTTTGTGTGTGTTCCTTTTTGTGTGTGTTCCTTTTTGTGTGTGTTCCTTTTTGTGTGTTCCTTTTTGTGTGTTCCTTTTTGTGTGTTCCTTCTTGTGTGTTCCTTCTTGTGTGTTCCTTTTTGTGTGTGCCTTTTTGTGTGTGCCTTTTTGTGTGTGCCTTTTTGTGTGTGCCTTTTTGTGTGTGCCTTTTTGTGTGTGCCTTTTTGTGTGTTCCTTTTTGTGTGTTCCTTTTTGTGTGTTCCTTTTTGTGTGTTCCTTTTTGTGTGTTCCTTTTTGTGTGTTCCTTTTTATGTTCCTTTTTGTGTGTGTTCCTTTTTGTGTTCCTTTTTGTATTCGTTTTTATGTGTGTTCCTTTTTCTGTTCCTTTCTCTGTTCCTTTTTGTGTTCCTTTTTAATTGTGTTCCTTTGTGTGTTCCTTTATGTGTTCCTTTATGTGTGTTCCTTTATGTGTGTGTTCCTTTATGTGTGTGTTCCTTTTTGTGTGTGTTCCTTTTTGTGTGTGTTCCTTTTGGTTTTTTTTGTGTTCCTTTTTGTGTTCCTTTTTATGTTCCTTTTTATGTGTGTTCCTTTATGTGTTCCTTTTTATGTGTGTTCCTTTTTATGTGTGTTCCTTTTTATGTGTGTTCCTTTTTATGTGTGTTCCTTTTTATGTGTGTTCCTTTTTGTGTGTTCCTTTTTGTGTTCCTTTTTGTGTTCCTTTTTGTGTTCCTTTTTGTGTTCCTTTTTGTGTTCCTTTATGTGTGTTCCTTTTTGTGTTCCTTTTTGTTCCTTTTTATGTGTGTTCCTTTATGTGTTCCTTTTTGTGTTCCTTTTTATGTGTGTTCCTTTATGTGTTCCTTTTTGTGTTCCTTTTTATGTGTGTTCCTTTTTGTGTTCCTTTTTGTTCCTTTTTGTGTTCCTTTTTATGTGTGTTCCTTTTTATGTGTGTTCCTTTTTATGTGTGTTCCTTTTTATGTGTGTTCCTTTTTATGTGTGTTCCTTTTTATGTGTCTTCCTTTTTATGTGTCTTCCTTTTTATGTGTGTTCCTCTTTGTGTGTGTTCCTCTTCGTGTGTGTTCCTTTTCGTGTGTGTTCCTCTTTGTGTGTGTTCCTCTTTGTGTGTGTTCCTCTTTGTGTGTGTTCCTCTTTGTGTGTGTTCCTCTTTGTGTGTGTTCCTCTTTGTGTGTGTTCCTTTTTGTGTGTGTTCCTTTTTGTGTGTGTTCCTTTTTGTGTGTGTTCCTTTTTGTGTGTGTTCCTTTTTGTGTGTGTTCCTTTTTGTGTGTGTTCCTTTTTGTGTGTGTTCCTTTTTGTGTGTGTTCCTTTTTGTGTGTGTTCCTTTATGTAATCCTTTGAGTTCCTTTTTGTTTTCCTATATGTGTTCCTTTGTTTTCCTTTGTTTTCCTTTGTTTTCCTTTATGTTTTCCTTTGTTTTCCTTTATGTTTTCCTTTGTTTTCCTTTATGTTTTCCTTTGTTTTCCTTTATGTTTTCCTTTATGTGTTCCTTTATGTGTTCCTTTATGTGTTCCTTTATGTGTTCCTTTTTGTGTTCCTTTTTGTGTGTGTTCCTTTTTGTGTGTGTTCCTTTTTGTGTGTGTTCCTTTTTGTGTGTGTTCCTTTTTGTGTGTGTTCCTTTTTGTGTGTGTTCCTTTTTGTGTGTGTTCCTTTTTGTGTGTGTTCCTTTGTGTGTGTGTTCCTTTGTGTGTGTGTTCCTTTGTGTGTTCCTTTATGTGTTCCTTTTTATGTGTGTTCGCTTTTTTTTCCTTTTTATGTGTGTTCCTTTATGTGTTCCTTTTTATGTCTGTTCGTTTTTTTTGTTCCTTTTTATGTGTTCGTTTTTTTTGTTCCTTTTTATGTGTGTTCGTTTTTGTTTTCCTTTTTATGTGTGTTCGTTTTTGTTTTCCTTTTTATGTTCCTTTTTATGTGTGTTCCTTAATGTGTTCCTTTTTATGTGTGTTCCTTAATGTGTTCCTTTATGTGTGTTCCTTTTTGTGTGTGTTCCTTTTTGTGTGTGTTCCTTTTTGTGTGTGTTCCTTTTTGTGTGTGTTCCTTTTTGTGTGTGTTCCTTTTTGTGTGTGTTCCTTTTTGTGTGTGTTCCTTTGTGTTCCTTTTTGTGTAGGTTCCTTTATGTGTTCCTTTTTGTGTGTGTTCGTTTTTGTTTTCCTTTTTATGTTCCTTTTTATGTGTGTTCCTTTTTTGTGTTCCTTTTTGTGTTCCTTTTTATGTGTGTTCCTTTTTATGTGTGTTCCTTTTTATGTGTGTTCCTTTTTTTGTGTGTTCCTTTTTGTGAGTTGCTTTTTGGGTTGCTTTTTGGGTTGCTTTTTGGTTTGCTTTTTGGGTTGCTTTTTGTGTTTCTTTTTGTGTTTCTTTTTGGGTTGCTTTTTGGGTTGCTTTTTGGGTTGCTTTTTGTGTTGCTTTTTGTGGTCCTTTTTGCGTTCCTATTTGTGTGTGTTCCTTTTTATGTGTGTTCCTTTTTATGTGTGTTCCTTTTTATGTGTGTTCCTTTTTATGTGTGTTCCTTTTTATGTGTGTTCCTTTTTATGTGTGTTCCTTTTTATGTGTGTTCCTTTTTATGTGTGTTCCTTTTTATGTGTGTTCCTTTTTATGTGTTCCTTTATTTATTCCCATTTATGTGTTGTTCCTTTTTGTGTTGTTCCTTTTTGTGCGTTTCCCTTTAGTGCGTTTCCATTTTGTTTTTCCTGTTTTCTGTGTTTTGCGTTTTGTGTATTTCCTGTGTTTTCCCTTTGTGTTTTTCATTTTTTCTGTGTTTAGTGTTTTCCTTTTTGTATTTTGCTTTTTGTATTTTTCTCCTTTTTGTTTCTTATTTTCCTTTTCACGTTTTTCTTTTTTTTTGCGTAGTTTTTTTTGCGTAGTTTTTTTTTGCGTAGTTTTTTTTTGCGTAGTTTTTTTTTTTTGCGTAGTTTTTTTTTGCGTAGTTTTTTTTGCGTAGTTTTTTTTGGCGTGGTTTTTTTTGGCGTGGTTTTTTTTGCGTAGTTTTTTTTGCGTAGTTTTTTTTTCGTAGTTTTTTTTGCGTAGTTTTTTTTGCGTGGTTTTTTTTGCGTGGTTTTTTTTGCGTGGTTTTTTTTGCGTGGTTTTTTTTGCGTGGATTTTATTTTTTGCGTGGATTTTATTTTTTGCGTGGATTTTATTTTTTGCGTGGATTTTATGTTTTGCGTATATTTTATGTTTTGCGTATATTTTATGTTTTGCGTATATTTTATGTTTTGCGTATATTTTATGTTTTGCGTATATTTTATGTTTTGCGTATATTTTATGTTTTGCGTATATTTTATGTTTTGCGTATATTTTATGTTTTGCGTATATTTTATGTTTTGCGTATATTTTATGTTTTGCGTATATTTTATGTTTTGCGTATATTTTATGTTTTGCGTATATTTTATTTTTTGCGTATATTTTATTTTTTCGAGTAATTTTATTTTTTCGAGTAATTTTATTTTGTCGAGTAATTTGATTTTGTCGAGTAATTTGATTTTGTCGAGTAATTTGATTTTGTCGAGTAATTTGATTTTGTCGAGTAATTTGATTTTGTCGAGTAATTTGATTTTGTCGAGTAATTTGATTTTGTCGAGTAATTTGATTTTGTCGAGTAATTTGATTTTGTCGAGTAATTTGATTTTGTCGAGTAATTTGATTTTGTCGAGTAATTTGATTTTGTCGAGTAATTTGATTTTGTCGAGTAATTTGATTTTGTCGAGTAATTTGATTTTGTCGAGTAATTTGATTTTGTCGAGTAATTTGATTTTGTCGAGTAATTTGATTTTGTCGAGTAATTTGATTTTCGCGGGTTTTAATTTTCGCGGGTTTTAATTTTCGCGGGTTTTAATTTTCGCGGGTTTTAATTTTCGCGGGTTTTAATTTTCGCGGGTTTTAATTTTCGCGGGTTTTAATTTTCGCGGGTTTTAATTTTCGCGGGTTTTAATTTTCGCGGGTTTTAATTTTCGCGGGTTTTAATTTTCGCGGGTTTTAGTTTTCGCGGGTTTTAGTTTTCGCGGATTTTAGTTTTCGCGGATTTTAGTTTTCGCGGATTTTAGTTTTCGCGGGTTTTAGTTTTCGCGGATTTTAATTTTCGCGGATTTTAATTTTCGCGGATTTTAATTTTCGCGGATTTTAATTTTCGCGGATTTTAATTTTCGCGGATTTCATTTTTCGTGGGTTTTAATTTTCGCGGGTTACATCTCTTGCATAAATTATTTTTCGAGCAATTTATTATACGTGGGCTTTATTTTTCGCTGGTTTTAATTTTCGCGGTTTTTATTTTTCGAGGGTTTTAATTATCGCGGGTTTTTATTTTTCGCGGGTTTTTAATTTTCGCGGATTTCATTTTTCGCGGGTTTTAATTTTCGCGGATTTTTTTTTCGCCGGTTTTATTTTTCGCGGGTTCATTTTTTGCGTAAATTATTTTTCGAGCAATTTATTATACGAGGGCTTTATTTTTCGCGGGTTTTAATTTTCGCGGGTTTTAATTTTCGCGGGTTTTAATTTTCGCGGGATTTAATTTTCGCGGATATTAATTTTCGCGGATTTTAATTTTCGTGGATTTTAATTTTCGCGGGTTCCATTTTTTGCGTGAATTATTTTTCGAGCAATTTATTATACGTGGGCTTTATTTTTCGCTGGTTTTAATTTTCGCGGGTTTTTATTTTTCGCGGGTTTTAATTTTCGCGGTTTTTATTTTTCGAGGATTTTATTTTTCGCGGGTTTTTATTTTTCGCGGGATTTAATTTTCGCGGATTTCATTTTTCGTGGGTTTTAATTTTCGCGGATTTTAATTTTCGTGGGTTTTAATTTTCGCGGGTTCCATTTTTTTGCGTGAATTATTTTTCGAGCAATTTATTATACGTGGGCTTTATTTTTCGCTGGTTTTAATTTTCGCGGGTTTTTATTTTTCGCGGGTTTTAATTTTCGCGGATTTCATTTTTCGTGGGTTTTAATTTTCGCGGGTTTCATTTTTTGCAAAAATTATTTTTCGAGCAATTTATTATACGTGGGCTTTATTTTTCGCTGGTTTTAATTTTCGGGGTTTTTATTTTTCGCGGGTTTTTAATTTTCGCGGGTTTTAATTTTCGTGGATTTCATTTTTCGCGGGTTTTAATTTCGCGGGTTTTAATTTTCGCGGATTTCATTTTTCGCGGGTTTTAATTTTCGCGGATTTTTTTTCGCCGGTTTTAATTTTCGCGGGTTTTAATTTTCGCGGGTTTTAATTTTCGGGGATTTTAATTTTCGCGGGTTTTAATTTTCGCGGGTTTTAATTTTCGCGGATTTCATTTTTCGCGGGTTTTAATTTTCGCGGATTTTTTTTCGCCGGTTTTAATTTTCGCGGGTTTTAATTTTCGGGGATTTTAATTTCCGCGGATTTTAATTTTCGCGGGTTTTAATTTTCGCGGAGTTTAATTTTCGCGGATTTCATTTTTCGCGGGTTTCATTTTTTGCGTAAATTATTTTTCGAGCAATATATTATACGCGGGTTTTAATTTTCGCGGGATTTAATTTTCGGGGTTTTTATTTTTCGCGGGTTTTTAATTTTCGCGGGTTTTAATTTTCGCGGATTTCATTTTTCGCGGGTTTTAATTTTCGCGGAATTTTTTCCGCCGGTTTTAATTTTCGCGGGTTTTAATTTTCGGGGATTTTAATTTTCGCGGGTTTTAATTTTCGCGGATTTAATTTTCGCGGTTTTAATTTTCGCGGATTTCATTTTTCGCGGGTTTTAATTTTCGCGGATTTTTTTTCGCCGGTTTTAATTTTCGCGGGTTTTCATTTTCGGGATTTTAATTTCCGCGGATTTTAATTTTCGCGGATTTTAATTTTCGCGGGTTTTAATTTTCGCGGAGAATAATTTTCGCGGAGAATAATTTTCGCGGATTTCATTTTTATTGGGTTTCATTTTTTGCGTAAATTATTTTCGAGCAATATATTATACGCGGGTTTTAATTTCGCGGGATTTAATTTTCGCGGGTTTTAATTTTCGCGGGTTTGATTTTTTGCGTAAATTATTTTTCGAGCAATTTATTATACGTGGGTTTTATTTTTCGCGGGTTTCATATTTTGGATACCAGCCGCACGCAAACCGATTTTATGTTCGTATCTTAGGCATACGTAACGCTACATGATTTCTGAGATATGACTGTTGTAGACGATTCGTGTCGTTTATTCCCATGCACGTCTTGGTCAAGTGGATAGTGTGTTCGCTTACCAAACAGGCGGCACGGGTTCGATCCCAGCCGCACGCAAACCGATTTTATGTTCGTATCTTAGACATACGTAACGCTACATGATTTCTCAGATATGACTCTTGTAGACGATTCGTGACGTTTATTCCCATGCACGTCTTGGTCAAGTGGATAGTGTGTTCGCTTACCAACAGGCGGCACGGGTTCGATCCAGCCGCACGCAAACCGATTTTATGTTCGTATCTTAGACATACGTAACGCTACATGATTTCTGAGATATGACTCTTGTAGACGATTCGTGTCGTTTATTCCCATGCACGTGTTGGTCAAGTGGATAGTGTGTTCGCTTACCAAACAGGCGGCACGGGTTCGATCCCAGCCGCACGCAAACCGATTTATGTTCGTATCTTAGACATACGTAACGCTACATGATTTCTCAGATATGACTCTTGTAGACGATTCGTGACGTTTATTCCCATGCACGTCTTGGTCAAGTGGATAGTGTGTTCGCTTACCAAACAGGCGGCACGGGTTCGATCCAGCCGCACGCAAACCGATTTTATGTT